>CM031242.1:473283487-473883487 GCA_018340775.1 Taxus wallichiana var. yunnanensis | reverse complement strand
AATGAATTTTCTTAGATTCCAAATTGTTGTCCATGCAACAATGTGATCAACACAGCTCAAAATTTCTTCATTTAAACAATCATATGATCTTATAAATTGCCTGTTTAAATGTTGTTTTGACTTCCTGAGTCACTGTAGAGACTATGGTCAACCTAACCAATCTCTGCTATAGAGTCACGAAGAAATTTTTCATGTTATTTTATGAGAGACTTTTCTTAACTTTTACCAATTGTTTTTAAACAAATTAAGTGGTCAAAATTTGTCTTCCAATCACCACTAGTGGCTCTATTTGTCACGAATTTACTCATCAAAGTTGTTTATAACTAACCACACATTATGTTAGCAGAGGTATTGCTCTAACATGGTTATTCGAGAGGTGTTTTGACCCTTAGTCACCGCATTCGGCAGATTTAATGGGAAAAAATCGAAAATTGCGAATATCAAATAAACCCTACAAAATTCGTTCAAATTCGCCAATGTCTTTGTAGGTCTGTTCCCTTCTTTTTCGCTTCAATTTTTCTGCCCTTGAAATCCTAAAAATCTGCATAAAAAAATCGTGTAGGGTTTTTATACCCTCAAATCATTGAAATCTTGCAAAAATGTGGTAATCCGCAGGTGCATCAAACCTCGAAATCTTGTGCTCGAAATTAGAAATTCGTGGGTGCACCACCAACCCTCGCCATATTTCCCTACATAGCAACTACCTATCGTATTTCTTTTCCATTGTTCATCATCGTCGACAATCATGCTTGCTTTTATATATATACGAGATTATAAATTATATATTTTGATGCTAATAGTTTATGTTTAGTTATTTTATATATTTTAGGTTTTTTCATATAGTTCATATTATTAGTTTTTAAATATAGTTACATATTATAATTTATAAAATATACATATTTTGATTTTTAAAATTCAAATAGTTCATGTTTTGTTTTATATATATATACTTTATAAAATATATATTTATTTATAGTTTTATAATTTTTCTATTAGCCGAATTTAATCACGAATTTTATTTTTATTTTTTTAGCAACGAATTTCTTACTTAATTTAATACTCGCGCGAATTCGAACACGAATTCGAATGAAAGACTTAGTTTTGACCTATGCCTTATCACGACATTCGAATGACAATGGAGGAAATGAAACAATATAGTTGAAATGTTATTGCTATATGGGCAAGCTTGGTGTTAAACACTTAGAAATTTCTAGTACTCTGGGGTTGGAACATGATCTCTAATACAAAATGTAATGCCCCATATTTACGAAACTCAAAAAACAACCTCAATCGCCTAAAATATGGCATTTCTTTGAAACAATTACAAGTATCTTTCATAACATTCAGAATACGAGATACATGGATATCCATTTATGTCCTCTTTCATAAAGTGAAGTTTGTTTAATATTAGGATTTTCCCAAGCCATGTATGATTACCACACATATAATTTTATTACAATGATTCTTTCATTTAAGTATGGGGCCTTAAATGCCCACAATGGTTATGATAAAACTTTATGTACATTCCAAAATTTTACCGCATCCAAACTTGCCCAATGTTTTTCACACATTTATAAACCACCTCGTGATATTCTAATTTTATAAGGGTCTAATGTGCGTTTGAAAGATAAATAATTCGCAATGAGAAACTACTTGTATAATTTCTCTCCCTTATTTACTTAGCATCAAATACCATGTAATTTTAATTTAAAAATATTTACTCCAACAAATAGAGGAAAAATTAAACCCACTTTCAAATATTTTTTTAAAAGGGTAAAATATATATATTCAGGGAAAGTAAATCTCTTTTTTTAATGAAGAACATGGAATGGACCCTACCCCACCTTATCATTTAATTTTAATTATAATGGGCTTTCTTTCACCCATGTAAGTAAAAATAAGTGCCACACATCTAAAAATAATCCTATCCACTAAATTACAAAAGGAGCATGCGGCAAGTGAAGGGCGCCCGCTATAAGCAAGTGGAGGAAAGGCGGGATGCATCTAAGCCTATAGATCTTTGTCTTATGAGACGTTGATCTAAACTAACCTATGAAACCCTAAAAAGTCATTATATATTTCAAAATTATCTGAAGTTTATGAAAGTTTCCCCTCGTACTCATTCTCCCTTGTTTTTTTCGTTTTCTGCGGGTACTTTTGGGAAGAGGATGGAAAGGATGCAATATGGTTTCAACATAGATTCCATGAAATATTTGTATTAGGAAAACCATTCCCTCCTTAATATGTCTTTTGTTATTATCACTATGCCGATTTACCAGAGATTTCTCTAGATATGGTAATATCAATCTATATATGTATTATTTTAGTTTTTTGTATACTCCACAAATGTCACTTATTCCATCCATGACATAGCCAAAAAGGGGTCCTGACGCTCTGGCAAAGAAGAGGAAATTAGTGGGTGGCCTATGTTAAAAAGGTGATGGCAGGGAGGATTTTCGTGAATGCGGGGGTAAGTTTGGGGGTGTGGCTGTGGTATGGGTGAGCCACACCACATTGTTTTGGTGTACATCGGCCACACAACAAACCTTAAGGCTTACACATAGGAAACCGGGAGGTTGGGGGCATGTCGCGGCCCTACCACGACTTGATCCAACCTTCCCTTATTTTTTTGTTTTGTTTAACAACTCACATTTGATTCAAAAATTTAAAAAACCAAAAACAAATATGTATAAAATTTTAAAAATGCATTAAGTGTTAATGGTATAAAGTGTTGTACCCATAAGTGGTTGGGCCTTTCGCAGCTACACTCATCAATTTATTCATTTTGGTTTCCATCCTTGCAACGTAGAGTTGACATTTACCCTTGTGCTCGGGGTTTTTTTTATTGTGGTTTTTAAGATTTTGGAAGATAGGGATACTATTTTTTCTAAGCTTTGGGATCTCAAGGGTCATCTCCTACTTATGAAACCCTGGTATCCTTCCTTCAATCCCACTACTGAAACCTTTATTATTAAGATTATTTGGAGTACGCTTGCCTCATCTTTCGTTGCAATTACGAGGGGAGGATAGTATTTTTCTATTGGAAATATTTTGGGTAAGTTTCTTGACATAGATACTAAAATAGGTTTGTACTCCCAAACAACCTATTCTCGCACTTTTGTATAAATTGACACCTCGGTTGACTTACCAACCTCCATGTAACTTAAGATTTTGGATAGAACTTGGATTCAACTATTAGATAATGAAGGTGTGCCATTCAAATGTAGGAAATGCTTTTTTGTGGATCACTTAGCCTTAGTTTCTACTAGTGTGAAACATAGAGAGAATAATAAGGCTTCTTGGTGGAAATACTGTCATCCTAGTATGCTAGTTGTGGGATATGCTTCAAATGTTTCTTCGGAGGCTTTAGGGTGGAAGAAGACAAGATACAACATACGAGATGATTCCTTTCATCCCCCTTTTTGGGGGTTTTGGGAGAAGACACTCTACATGTTTTTAGTGATTTTCCGCACCACTCGGGTCCTGTATCGAGCATTAAAAATAGAAACTTGAAGAAGTATTCTTCTAGCAACAATGTAACTCTTGAAATTGCGTTACCAATCCAAAATGATGGAAATATAGATCCAATAGGGAAGGGGATTGGAGGGTTGTGATAGGTAAAAAGAAAAATGTTGTAGACCCACTTAAAATTAAGTTAAGATCCCATGGGCATGGGTGTCGGGGATAATCTGGTTTATTCTTTTTGTTTTTGTTTTGTAGGAGGTTTCTCTTTTCTACTTTGGTAGAGGCAACTCCATTTTACCTTCCATGTCATCTCTTTCTCTCCGTTTGTACATGGGGTTTTTGGTCCCCTAAAACCAACTTTTTTAACTTTATCTAAAATGTGTGTGTGTGTGTGTGTGTGTGTGTGTGTGTGTGTGTGTGTGTGTGTGTGTGTGTGTGTGTGTGTGTGTGTGTGTGTGTGTGTGTGTTTTCATGATTCATATGCATTTATAAAAATGTCATAGTTTAATTATGTTTTGGTGTCTCGTAATAGAGATTCTAAGGAGGAAAAATCCAAGTAGATAGGTTTATTTAAATCTCCCTATTCTCTCTTTACGTAATGGAGATCAAACTAATAATATTAAAATGAAGAGAGTGATAATTTCGAGTTTGATTTAATACATTGAACTTAATATCAAACACTTTGCTCCTTTAAATAAGTAACCAAGAGATTCTTTTCTCTAACAAATAAACAAGAAGGAGCTTTATATATTTTAAGATGCCAAAGGCTCCAACTTTAGTTATAATGTTACTAGTTAAACATTCAACAACATATTTTTTTAAAGCACATTCTTTTCATATGTATCCTAACATAATTTTCTTTAAAACCACAAGCATCTAATTCTATTATCCACTAGGTTATTGAAACGTGAAGAGGAAACATTTATCTAATCTCTTCCACATGCTTAAATAAATTTCACTCTGAAGTTTAAAAAAAGCAATGAGCATGAATCACAACAATATAATCTTCCTTCTTTATTTATACAAACTAACACTATATTGTCCTTTTGCATTTCCTTTCTATGAGATGTTAGGAAATAAGAGATAAAATATGCGGAATAATCCCTCACAGAATCGCAACAGTAGAAACTAATATGCAGAAATTATTACAGATTTGAAATAAAATTGTAGAATAAAATAACACAACACAAGGAGACAATATTTAACATGGTTCACCCAATTTGGGCTATGTCCACCAAGAATCACTTGCTCAGATTTTATTACAAGCCACCACTCTCTCAATACAATACCCAGATCTGTTTGGAGCTATGCTCAACAAACTCTACAAAATTCACAGCCGAATTCAAAACACATCTACAATGTTTTTCATACCTCTATCATATGCATAAAACCATATAAATAGACAACTGCTTAAGTAGTTTTACAAAACCATGGGTATCAAAACCATGGGCAAAACTCGTCCCATAAACCTATGGGTCAAAAATCTTGCCCATATGAGAAGAGCACGTTTCCCGATATGTCGGTGCATTTTTTCGAGGCCAAAAAAATTTATGCCTAATTTTTTTTTTTTTTTTAAGGGTCGCTGCCCCCGGACCCCCACTCGGGGCCCACCCCCCCCCCCAAACCCCACCGAGGATACATGAAAAGTGTACAAGTACTCTAGTGTACAGTCTTCAACACTTTCACATATGAAAACAGGCTCCATAACCTAACAATCTCCCACTTGGAGACTAGTTTTCCTCTGAGCAAGCTTCTCAACCCTTCACTAGTTTCTGTGAAGACCAACCAAAGCTGAACACAACTTCAATTTTTCCCTTGTTACCACCTTGGTCATCATGTCTACAGGATTCTGACTGGTATGAATCTTCTCCAACTTCAACTTCTCTTCCTCCAAAGTGTCCTGATGAAATGGTACCTTAACTATATATGCTTTGTCCTAGAGTGGAAAGCAGAATTCTTAGCTAGGTGTATGGCACTCTGACTATCACTATGTAACTTTCCTTCCTCTTTCTTATGCCCCAACTCCTCAAGTAATTGTTGTAACCAAATCATTTCCTTGCTTGCCTCTGTGGTAGCAAAATACTCAGCCTTCGTGGTTGACAAAGCCACCAACTTCTGTA
This sequence comes from Taxus wallichiana var. yunnanensis, assembly GCA_018340775.1. Taxonomy (NCBI): domain Eukaryota; kingdom Viridiplantae; phylum Streptophyta; class Pinopsida; order Cupressales; family Taxaceae; genus Taxus; species Taxus wallichiana. The sequence goes on along the minus strand of CM031242.1, from coordinate 473,877,902 downwards.
GTCGTGAAATCCAACTTACTACTTTTGTTCCACCTACGAGTGTAAACATAGCCTAGTGTGTTCCTCCTGTTGTCTACATCTCTAGTCATATCTAAATCTACATAACCACACAAAATGGTGTTTGATCCATTGTAGTAAAAAACTGTCCCCATGGTCCCCCGTAAATACCGAAGGATCCACTTTACTGCTTGCCAGTGATCTCTACCTAGATCACTCATAAATCTACTCACCGTTCCCACTGCATGGGCAATATCAAGCCTAGTGCACACCATGGCATACATCAAACTGCCAACTGCTGATGAGTAAGGTACCTTGGACATTTGGTTTCTCTCCTGCTCTGTCTTGGGACACTTTGCTCCTTTGATAACTTAAAATGGCATGCCAAAGAGTCCTAACCGGTTTAGCATCTTACATGTTAAACCTATCCAATACCTTCTTAATGTACTCTTCCTGAGATAAAGTCAACTTCCATTCCTTCCTATCCCGAGTTATCCTCATACCAAAGATTTGTCTGCAGCTATTCCCAAATCCTTCATATCAAAGGATTCACTTAGTTGTTTCTTGAGTACTTTTATTTCCTACATGTTTTTACCTGCAACCAACATGTCATCAACATACAAACACAAGATAATATAAATTCCATCCTCAAATTTCTTTATATACACGCAATGGTCAGAATGACATCTAATATAACCTTACTCCATCATGAAGCTATCAAACTTCTTATACCATTGACGTGGAGCTTGTTTCAGGCCATACAAGCTCTTCTTCAGTTTGCACACCATCTCCTCTTTACCTTTGACTTCATATCCTTCTAGCTGCTACATATATAGCTCCTCCTCCAAATCACCATGGAGAAATGCAGTCTTTACATCTAACTGTTCTAAGTGCAAGTCTTCTGCTTTGCCACTATTCCAAGAACAGTTCTGATAGAATTCATTTTTACTACAGGAGAAAAATATCATCAAAATATGTACCTTGTGTCTATGAAAATCCCTTGACCACCAACCGGGCCTTATATCTTTTCTTTCCTCGAGACTTCTTCGTCTTTAAATCAGACACCCACTTGTTCTCGCAATGCTCTTTTGTCTTCCTAGCTTCACCAAATCCCAAGTCTGGTTCTCCATGAGAGACTTATGCTCCTCATCCATGGCTCACTCCCACTTCTTCCTAGCATCTACCTGCATTGCTTCATCAAAGCTCTCTGGCTCTCCACTATCAGTGAGTAATAAATAATAAAGAGAAGGAGAAAAACGTTCAGGTTCTCTTCTTACCCTAGAAGACCTCCTCAATATAGGAGTTTGGGGTTCTTATTGAGGGGTTCTGAACTGATTCATGTGTCACTTTCCCATTCGAAAGATCCTCTACCGCTGCATATTCTTTCTTGGATTCTTCCCTGTTTTCCTGCAACTGCTGCTTATACATGAATTTCTCATTAAAGACCACATCCCTAGATCGAATGATTTTCTTGTCCTTAATACTCCAACATTTATATCCAAAGTCATCACCACCATAACCAATGAAAGTACATTTTTCTGATTTAGCCTCTAGCTTGGTCCTATCATCCTTGTCTATATGAACAAACACCTCACATCCAAAGACTCTAAGAAATGAATAATCAACTTTCTTACCATACCAAGCCTCCTCAGGTATGCCTCCATCCAAGGCACTTGAGGGTCCTCTGTTTATCAAGTACACAGCTGTGCTCACCGCTTCTGCCCAAAAAGAAAGAGGCAATCCTGCATGTATCCTCATGCTCCTAGCACGTTCCATTATTGTTCTGTTCATCCTTTCTGATACCCCATTTTTACTGCGGAGTTCCTGGAACCGTCTTTTGCCTGTGGATTCCATTCTTAGAACAATAATCATCAAATTCATTGTTGCAATACTCCCCTCCATTATCTGACCTGAGACATTTTAGTTTAAGACATGTTTCATTCTCTACCAAGGCTTTCCATTTAACAAAAGTGTCAAATACATCAGATTTGTTTCTAATACAATAAACCAAAACTTTCCTTGTTGCATCATCAATAAAAGTAACATAATAACTTGAACCCCCAAGAGATGATACATGAGTCCCCACACATCAGAATGCACCAGCTCTAACTTACTCTCTTTCTTTGTAGGTCCAACCTTGAGAAACCTTACTCGCTTCTATTTCCCATATATGCAGTCCTCACAGAACTCCAAACCTGTTTCTATATATCTAGGCAAATTCTTCTTTATGATGTCCATGCCCTTATGGCTCATATGACCGAGCCTATAGTGCCATAATGTTGTATCTGCATCTGAAGCCACAAGATTACAATCATTAGTACTATCAGTGGTTAAATACAAGGTTCCAACCTTCTTACCTCTTGCCACCACAAGAGCACCCTTGGTAACCTTCTAAGAGTCAGCTGTAAATATCACAATACAACCATCACTTCCCAATTGCCTGCTGATATCAAATTTCTCCTTAATGTAGGCACATGTCTGACATCCTTCAATAGCCATGTATTCCCATTCTGCATCTTAACCTGAACAAAACATTTTCCAACTATACTGCAAGGCTCATCATCACCAAGAAAAACATGCCCAAAATCCCTTGAACATAATCAACAAAATAATGCCTATGTGGAGTAGCATGGAAAGAAGCCCCCGAATCTAAAACCCAAGATTCAACAATATTATGCAAAGAAAGAATCAAAGCATCCTGACATACATTACCCGTTGCCACATTTTCCTCCTTATTTTCTTCATGTTGTTTCTTCTTGTCTCGAAGCTCCCAACAGTCCTTCTTTGCATGCCCGGACTTTCCAGTTCCCAACAAACAATCTTTCTCTTGGATTTTGACCTTGCCTAATCTTTTGATTTTCTATGGTTTCCTCTATTCTTGTCTCCCTCTAGTTTCCACTTTATCAAAGCATTCCCTAAAGTAGAAGATTCCCCAGCTTCTTCTTCGCATTTCCTCGCTTAGAATCACCCCTAAAACATCCTCAAACTTCAACTTTGAGTTAGTGGAACCGAGTTGCTTACCGACATTACCGTGCTATTCCAACTTTCGGGTAAAGAGCACAAAATTAATAAAGCCCTAACTTCTTCATCAAATTCTATTGTAGAATCGAAACTATCATATTCATAACCATATTGAAATCATTTAAATGATCTCACTCTTGAACTATTCTCAGACATCTTCATATTAAATAACTTTTTCATTAAAAATATCTTGTTAGAGGTAGAGGGTTTTTCATACAACTTCCCTAATGCATCCATTAGATCTTTTGTCATCTTTTCCTTTGAAACATTAAATAATACCGAAGATGCAAGCCATATCCGGATCATTCTAAGTGCCTTCCCATCCAAAAAATCACATTCCGCATCTGTCATACTCAAGGGTTTGTTCACCTTCTCAGACAACGGAGTATAAAGATCCTTCTGATAAAGGTAATCTTCCATCTGCATCTTCCAAAGACTCGAAATTCTACTCGTTGAATTTTTCAACTCTAGATCTTCCATCATCTCGCCATAGCTCCCACTCAAGCTAAAAACTTTCCCTACATTCAATACTTCAGCAAACCAAACCAGACTGATACCAATTGTTAGGAAATCAAAGATAAAATATGCGAGAATAATCTCTCACGAAATCCCAACAAGAGAAACTAATATGTAGAAATTATTATAGATTTGAAATAAAATTGTAGAATAAAATAACACAACACAAGGAGACAATATTTAACGTGGTTCACCCAAGTCGGGCTACGTCCACCAAGAATCACTTGCTCAGATTTTATTACAAGCCACCACTCTCTCAATACAATACCCAGATCTTTTTGGAGCTATGCTCAACAAACTCTATAGAATTCACAGCCAAATTCAAAACACATCTGCAATGTTTCTCATACCTCTATCATATGCATAAAACCATATAAATAGACAACTGCTTAAGCAATTTTACAAAATTGTGGGTATCAAAACCATGGACAAAACCCGTCGCATAAACCTATGGGTCAAAATCTCGCCCACACGAGAAGAGCACGCTTCCCGATACGTCGGGTGTTCGAGGCCAAAAAAATTTATGCCGAATTTTGTTTTTTTCTGGGGTGCACCCCGAACCCTTGCTATCGAGGGCTATGCCCCGAACCCCTACTATCGGGGGCTGCCGCCCTCAGACTCCCACTCGGGGCCCGGCTCATTACAAACCCGGCAAGGATACATGAAAAGTGTACAGTACTCTTAGTGTACAGTCTTCAACACTTTCACACATGAAAATAGGCTCCATAACCTAACATGAGATGCTTAAAGTTGCACACAAAACTATTTTCTTCCTTCCCATATCTCATGTAGATAAGGGAAACCTTTAATGACCCCCATGAACTAATAAAAAGTCAACTCATTTCTCTTATTACAACAAGCTAATAATAAGCCAAGAGTAACAATTTTTGGAAATCATAGGTTCATTTCATTCAAACCATCATTCCAATACATATGAAAGTGCAACCTTTCCAAACCATAGAGAAAGCTCACAAATATATTTCCAATGAACATAAGTACACCCCCTAACTTCCATAAAACAAATTTCACACCAATATGATCAATAGCAAGAATAAATGGCATAATAACATGGAGACATCAACTTACAATGGACCCATATGCCATCGAAATAGAGCATAATTTAACTCAAACCATTCAACTAAAAATTACAATATTTATCTAAAGGTAGGAGACACCATACAATGCTTATAACATCATTTCAAGAACCCAATAACATCCAAGTGGAAAATCCTCCCTAAAATTGGGAAGAACATGTCAAAATCTTCATCATTTCTTCACCAAGGTCGAAGCTAAATTTTCATCTTCTTTATGCCAAAAATGCCTTCATATCACAAGAAGATAGGGCTTTGTTACCTCTAGCCTATTCGCATAATTACATGTCATCTCCAACACATACAAAACATGTTATCCGCCCTCCAAGCCCATTGGAGAGAAAGCATACATGCCTTGGTTTACAAAGTGAAAAAGGTAGGGAAAAAACATACACGCACACTTTCTCAAAATTCACAACACCCAAATTAAAAACAACACATTAGGGGAAACTCCATGCTTTCCCCAAAATGGGAAAGAGTGATAAGAATCCCATATGAAGCCAAGTGGTGAATCCAACCATAGGATCACAATGTAAATCTCCAAGCACCCTCCTTATCTCTCCAAATCACAATTTCCCTCCTTATCTCTCCAACCCATGCACCAAGCCTCCTCCTTGGAAGGATTTTCAAACCATAATGATTTCCTTGCCAAGGATGGGGAAAGAAGTTCAAACCATATGAAAATATTTCCCCACATCAAACCATATGAGGGGAGGAATAAAGAAGACCATCATGGATTTCCCATCAAGCCATGTGGTGAGAAGGGTATTCCTCCCTCTTCCCTAACAATAAAAAAATCCATCACAAGCATGATGTATAGAGAAAAAACAATAGTAAAGTATCGAAACACACCCATAATCCAACACACAACAACAACACAAAAAGACACCATTTTCATTTCATAAACACATGATATTTCCATAAGAAAAATAGTAGAAGAATAAGGATACCTACCTCAATCAAGCTATCCAAAATCTCTATGCAATCCAACAATCCAAAGCTCCAAGCTCCACAAGCACTCTCCAAAATCTCCAACACCCAAAAGTAAGAATGACCAAAAAGTTCCCAACCCTCTCCATGAGGGAATATAAAAATAAAATCAATTAACAATTCTCCCAAATGAGAGGGTGACATGTGTCACCCTTCTCATCTCCCCACAAAATATTCCAAAACAAAAACAAGAATAAAACAACTCTCATTTTGGAGGTAAACTCCCGAATTCCCCAAAATGTAATTAAATCCAAAACCCCTACAAATTTTAATAAACACAAAAACCAACTCTCTTACAAGAAAGTGATGTGTGAGGGGTCAAATGGGAGGGAAACTCCCATTTGGCCTTGAAAATAGACCCCCTACCCATAGGTAGGGTCCAAGGGGTCCTTTTCCATGAAAGGGAAGCTCCCAAAATGAAAGTAGTCACCAAAATTGCCACTTTTAGCCCAAATTCGAGATTGGGCTAAATGGCACAAGGGTTGAGGTGGTGGGGCCCACCCAAGTGACACTTAGGTGGTCCCATACCTCAAACAACATACTTAATTAACATTAAACACAATTAGCACAAGTAGGGACCTCTAGGTCCCTAAACTAGCTCATACAAGGCTAAATAAATTACAATTAGGGATTACCCATGGTACCCAAATACGACATGTAACAACATATAAAGCTTCACACAAATAAATCATGGATAGGACTCAACCTATTCAACCACTTGTGCAAACCTAAGGTGCAGCTCTGAAACCCACATTCTCTTATGCCCTGTAATCTGCACACTCAATCTAAACATTAAACATACCTGCCCAATAAAATATCAATTAAACAATCTAAATAAATCATACATGGATAATTCCTACTAAGTATACCAAATAATGTTAGTATGAAATGACTAACACTAATATATGTGTCCATACTAACTCAAAATATATTAACCATATAAGGAACACATGCTGACATCCAATTAGCCTTTACAATTCACATGATAAGCAAGTATATGACGAAACCATAAGCAAATCCCTCACATGTGAATGAAGCCCTTTATAACATAATATGTTGATATCCAAAATCATACCATGCAAGAGCTAAGATAATAATCCACAATACTAGCTTGGCGTTATGTGCCCAAATCACCACAAGTGTCGTCAAAAGAACCATAATAAGAACATATAGTAATCAAATGATGCTAAAGTCCATGTCCATCATCAAATAAAAGTAATGAGTCAACAAATAACTATGGTAGGAAGAGGTGGTCACTACACTTTACCCTTCGTAAATGACAAATTAAACAACACATTACCCTTTAATAGAAAAATGAAAATGTTAATTTCCTTTCAATATATATCTGATTAATTTAAATAAAATAAATATAAAAAAATTCAAAATTATTAAATATATATCTAATAATAATTTTGAAATTTATTTAAATTAAATAATCAAGATTAAAAAAATTATTACACAAGTTATAAGTTTGACAAATCTTTGTAACAAATTTATAAGTTGGCCATAAAAAAAACAAAATTTTAGCATGAGACATGAACCTTAGGCTCACCAACTTAGGTAATCGTAGTGTCACATCTTTCAAATCATTTCATTCCCAGTAAAGTTGTCTTAACCGATAGAAAACATGGGTATGGAGGAGACACTGAGGAATCTCCAATTTAATGTTATTGTTCTCAAACTAGATTGTACCTTCCTAAGGCAACAAATAGAACATTTGTGTAGAATTCAAGGCATGCCTCTCATATATTTGTTAAAACATATAATTCAAGAAGTACAAGGTTATTGAAAAGTTTTTAATAAATATAATAGAATGTTATACATTGAATCAATAATACCTTCTTAATAAACATAAGTAATATATTATTGCACCTAAAAATTTACTATTGAGACAAAATATAGAAAAAATGGTAGATTTGAGGTGCTAATGTGTAAAATAGACATGTATTTAAACAAATTATACATTACGTAGCAAGTTGTTCCAAAATTCAAAAATACATTTGGTATTTTTATCAAACAATGTCTTGGCCAACACATTTACATTGATAATATTTTGAGCAACAAAACTCACTAGGACTTGACTTCACTTGTTTCTTGTACAAATTTGGTAATCAAACATTTATAGAAACAAGTAATATTTAAACAACTAATTTACAAAATAAATAAGGGCATTGAGAATAAACCACCAATTTCCAAACATGATTTACAAGCTAGCAAAAGCTAAAAGAGAATATCATTATTTTGAAAATAGAAAGAGTAAGGTAATTGCTTATTTTCTAGAGATTTATCCTTTTTCCTAGTGATTTTGTGCATTATTTGTGTGAAGTGAATGAAGATTTTTAATATAGAAAATAGAAAGCTAGCATTGTTGCTCTAATTATTATTTAATACTTCATTTATTAAAATAAACTTAACAAATTATTAAAAATAAGTTAGCATATAATTTACATGACAATTTTATAATATTTTAAAAATAAATTAGCCCTTCTAATGACAATTTATAATATTTTAATGTCTTTTAATATTGAAGTGAAATTTAAAATTTAAATTATTTTTTACTTATAATTTTTAATCATCCTTCTCTGACAAGCTGCAAAACATTTGAAGTGCATCGACGACTTCTAATCTGATGCATGATGGAAAGAGACAGAATATTAAAAAAGGAAATCAGAGCAGATTTCAATTCATAGAAGGAGAACAGTGCATAGAATTGCATCAGCAAAAGGAGAGACGAGTGTGTGCACAACAGTGCAGAGAGTGAAAAATATAGTAGAGTACAACAACATACAAAGAAACACAACATTACATTTTGTTTTTGGGGAAAAAGAAGAAATATTGCAACAGTATATAGAGAAAACAGAGCAGCAAGACAAGGAGTTTTTGTATTAAATTGTTCTTGGATCTAATCTAATTATATTTTGTGTTTTATGGGTTTTTTTTGTTTGCCTCAATCGCTCTATTTTTGTTTTATTGGCATGCAATTTTTAATAGTTCATATGCGACATTTGTATCTAGGCTGGCAAGAATTACTTTGATGATTTTGATGTCGAATCGCTTACATATAAAGTGTATTTTCTAATCTTCTCAATGTGAAGCAATAACACTAAAATTTTATTACGGAATGTAACTCTCGTATGGATAAGAATATATGGCTGTCTTTATCTTCCATGGGCATGGATAATAATTCCTTGCGGAAGAGCGTATCCCACACATATGTTCCGGAGGGAGGGAGAGAAAATTGAACTTGTGACCTCCAATTAAACATGGACATGTCCCACCAGTGTGCTACAAGTGATATTCAGATAAAGTTTGTCATCGGTTGACTATATATACCCCCGCAAATATATATCGACCCCTCACAAATATATGTGAGGGTTAGGTTGGTCAACTCCTTGCTAGCAATCTTAACTTTCTATAGAAGGTGTACTCGAATTCCATTATGCGCGAGGTGGAAAAATCCCCATTCTCTACATGCCTTTCTAAATATGCTGATCCTAGGATGATATTGAAGATCGTGATCTCCATAATCATGAGGGAAATTGTGAAATGTCAATGATAGGGAGATCGACTCCGTTCTGATAACTTCAATGGGATATTCCAGAGAGGAGGATTGTTAGTGCAATCAACTCTTTCAGTTACGGTGTTTCCAAATTTTGGTTACACATTACCAACTTTTGCAGCTGAACATTGTTAATGACTGTTCAACTTGGAATCACATCTATTGTTAAATGTTATTCGAATTCCGGTTGTATAAGCTAACTAATGGATTTTTTCCATGGATTTTTCTCCTAGGATTCTCCTACGGTGGCTATATAGTTGTAAACCTTTGCATTCGATAAATAAGCAATACAAAAGTTGGTTTCTATGTAAATTCGTTTTTTGTGCTTGATTATCTATCTTTGTAGATATGAATTTTTTTACATGGTATCAAAGCGATTAAAGATGTTGCAGGCCAAAACGAATGCATTAAACAATGATTGGGTAACGGCATGTAGATTTTCTCTGTTTGAATGATTGCAAATCTCGAATCGGCATTCAAAATTGTTTTATCCCATTGAATCCAATCAATATCCAAACAAAGGCTCGATTTCTTATGCAGGCAGCCACATTTGTTGTTTTCCCCCAATCTTAATGGCTCTATATCATTTCCAAGAAGACCCGATTCACCTTTGGTTGTTGGGGTATTGTTCACTCTTCAAGGGCGACCTCATAGTCTCCATTTTATGATATCTGTAGGCCTCTTCCATACACTCGCAGCCACTCAACTCTTGTCAGCAATTTCATGGTGGTAAATGTTTTTGACTCAACCTCCTTGTCATTGCATTTGTTGTTGAAAGTGGATCATTTTCTATAAGTTGCACACAATACCATTAAATGTATTGCATATGACAATCGCCGATAGCCAAAACATATTTGTTGCTATTGAAGTGGTGTAATAGAGATCGATGGTTTTCATGTTTTGTTAGAGGAGCATTGTAGGTAGAAGACACCTCTATAAATTTTCTTTACCACGCCATTTACGGAAAACCGTGATATGTTTGTTATCTCCAACAAAAAGAAAAACATGCCCAAAATCTCCTTGAACATAATCAACAAAATAATGCTTATGTGGAGAAGCATGGAAAGAAGCCCCGAATCTAAAACCCAAGATTCATAATATTGTCAAAGAAAGAATCAAAGCATCCCGACATACATTACCCGTTGCCACATTTGCCTCCTTGTTTTCTTCTTGTTGTTTCTTCTTATCCCGAAGCTCCCAACATTCCTTCTTTGCATGCCCAAAGCTTTCCATAATTCCAAAGATACAATCTTGTTCTTGGATTTTGACCTTGCCCGATCTTTTGATTTTCCACGGTTTCCTCTATTTTTCTGTCTCCCTCTAGTTTCCACTATCAAGCATTCCTCAAGTAGAAGATCCCGAGCTTTTTCTTCACATTTCCTTGCTTAGAATCACCCCTACAACATCCTCAAACTTCAACTTGAGTTAGGCCGGCCGAGGTTACTTACCGCCATTACCGGCTATTCCAACTCTCGGGTAAAGAGCACGAGAATTAATAAAGCCCTAACTTCTTCATCAAATTCTATTATGTACTTGAAGCTAGCATATTCACTACCGTATTGAAATCATTTAAATGATCTCACTCTTGAACTATTCTCGGACATCTTCATATTAAACAACTTTTTCATTAAAAATATCTTATTAGAGGCGAGAGGGTTTTTCATACAACTTCCCTAATGCATCCATTAGATCTTTTGTAGTCTTTTCCTTTGAAACATTAAATAATCGAAGATGCAAGACTCAGGTCGGATCGTTCAAGTGCCTTCCGATCCAACAAATCCCATTCCGCATCTATCATACTCGAGGGTTTGTTCACCTTCTCGAAAAGCGGAGTATAAAGACCCTTCGATAAAGGTAATCTTCCATCTGCATATTCCAAAGACTAAAATTCTGCCGTTGAATTTATCAACCCTAGATCTTCCTTCATCTGCCATAGCTCCCACTCAAGCTAAAAAATTTCCCTGCGATTCAACACTTCAGCAAACCAAACCAGGCTCTGATACCAATTATTAGGAAATAAGGGATAAAATATGCGGAATAATCCCTCACGAGAATCGCAACTATAGAAACGTGATATGCAGAAATTATTATAGATCTCAAATAAAATTGCGAGAATAAAATAACACAACACAAAGAGACAATATTTAACGTGGTTCACCCAATTTGGGCTACGTCCACCAAGAATCACTTGCTCAGATTTTATTACAAGCCACCGCTCTCTCAATAAAATACCTATATCCATTTGGAGCTATGCTCAACAATCTCTACAGAGTTCACAGCCGAATTCAAAACACATCTGCAATACATTTGCTTGTACATCTATCCTATGCATAAGACCATATAAATAGACAACTGCTTAAGTAGTTTTACAAAACCATGGGTATCAAAACCATGGGAAAAACCCGTCCCATAAACCTATGGGTTAAAAAACTCGCCCATATGAGAAAAACACATTTCCCGATATGTGGGTGCATTTTGAGGCCAAAAATTTTACGCCCAAAAAAAAAAAGTGAAGTGCGCCCCGAACCCTGCTACTTCTGGGCTACCGCCCGGACCCTGCTCGAGGCTCGGCCCGGCCCCGAACCCCGGCGAGGATACATGAAAAGTGTACAATACTCTTAGTGTGCGGTCTTGACACTTTCACACATGAAAACAGGCTCCATAACCTAACAGGGGTGTCCTTGTATTGCTTATTTCAGTTCATTCTTTTGAGATTTGTTCTATTCCTTTTTTCTGGACTTGTGAGTGTGTCCACCACAGTCTTACAACAAAGGGATTCTTTCATGCGATGTGAGATGCTTTTTCTCACCACCAGGGTTGGCTTTCGCCTCCTTTCTATTTTTGCTTGTGCTTGTTTACGGTGTCCTTTTTTGTTGTGCTACACGAAACACTGTTGTGGTCTCCTCTCTTGCACGTTATTACACTAATTGCAAGATGAGTTACCAAGTGTTTCAAACCACATGCACGGACCCGATTGTAATCAATGCACTAACCTATAAAGTGCCGAAAGTAGGGGGTTGTTATTGTCCTGGGTGGTTGTGTTTCTTTTCTGCATTTCTTTCTCTCTCTCTCACTATGGATGCACTTTCAATTCCTTTGCTTACGCCGTTCAAATTTTTCGAATGGAGATCAAAAATAATAATGAAACTAAGGAGTAAAGGGTTATTCCACATCACCATGGGAACCGAGGCGAACCGCAGACGCGAACCTAAAAATCTAAGTGGTTAAACCCTAGTGATGAAGCTTTAGGTATTCTTTGCATGTCCATTTCTCTTGACTTTCTCTTCCACATTGAGGTGTCTGAAACACCTACATCTGTGTTGAAAACGCTGGATGCGATGTTTGGACAACTAGATGACATGAGAGTGCATGAGTTGGAAAACGAACTACTAGGGTTAAATCCTAGTGACTTTGGAAACCTACAAGCCTTCTTCTCAAAATTTGTCCACATTAGATTATTGTTAAAAGGATGTCAAGTAGAAAAGAAATATTCTCAACTGATCTTGTCGATTCTCTCTAAGCTAGGTCCCGAATATTCTGTCTTCGTGTCAACTTTCTATGCTACAAAAGCTACTTTGGGCGATACTTGGACAATGCCCTCCTTTGACTATTTTTCATCCCAACTCATTCGAGAACAGGAAAAACTCATTCAAATGGGGTCTCTCAAGTCCAAGTCACATGCCCTTGTAGCAAGTACTAGCAAAGGAAAGAATACTGAAAAGAAGAAAGAAAAAATGATCAACCTAAGAAAGAAATGAAGATCAAAACTAAAAATGACACAAACACTTCAACTTCGAGGCCTAAGGCACGAAAAAACAAGTATTTGTGTTCTATTACAAGAAGATTGGTTAGGACAACCAACACTGTTTTAAGAAATAGATTGATGACTTATCTCATTTACTTGAGAAAAATAAAATAAGTGTTCCTGAATCAATAAAACAAAGTGCTCCGAAGGCTGAGTCTTCTACTGCAAAAGGTGCTAGAAATGATAAGAAGAAAGGAAAGGCCCTTGTAGCCAAAGTTGCTCCTTCATCGACATGGATTATAGATTCTGATGCGTTGCACCACATGGGTTCTTCGCATGTTGATTTTTCCAACATCGAACCTTGTGGAATGTCCCAAATCACGATGGGTAATGACACGACAGTGTCGGTTTCGGTAGTGGATCGGTAGAGATGGATGGGGGAACATTTAACCAAGTGTTGAGTGTTCCTGATCTCTCTACCAATCTCCTATTGGTTTACCAAATTACTCACCTTGGTGAAGGAATGTGAGTGGAATTTTTTCCTAACTTGGTGATCATTCGTGAGCTTAACAATGATACTACATTTAAGGGAAAGGCAGATCACCATTCACGGTTGTACACATTCTCCCACTTTACTTCTGATTCTACGCCCACTGCCTTTCTCACTCATGCAAATGAGGTTAGTAAGCTATGGCATGAGCATTTTGGACATCTAAATTATCACTACCTTGAACAATTGAGTCAAAATGAAATGGTCAACGGGTTACCTCGCGTTAAGTTTTCTAAGGGTCTTTGTGAGGGTTGTACCCTTGGAAAGCATCCTGAAAAGAACTTTGACAAAGGAAAATCTTGGAGAGCCACTCGTCCCTTGGATCTTGTTCACAACGATGTTTCTGGTCCATTTCCTTCTCCTTCATTTACTAGAGCTCTTTATGTGCTAACCTTCATTGATGACTATTCACGATATACTTGGGTATATTTTCTTAAGCTTAAGTCTAAAGTCTTTGAACATTTTCAGGACTTTAAGGCTATTCTTGAAAGCAGTGAACCGTCTATCAAGTTTCTTCAAAATGACAATGGAGGTGAATATGTAAACAATAGGTTCATGGATTTATGTACTTCTGAAGGGATCTCTTTGCAACATATAGTTACTTATAGCCCTTCGTAGAATGGAGTCACGAAATAAAGAACTGTACTCTAAAGTAAATGACCACTTGTATGATTCACTCAAGTCTCTTCCTCCGCAGTATTGGGCCGAAGTAGTGAATTGTGTAAATTACATTCAAAACCGTGTTCCACACAAGGCAGTAAGAGGGGTGACACTCTTTGAAGCCTGGTTTGGACACAAGCCTAATGTTGAGCACTTTCGAGTCTTCGGATCTAAGGCTATGGCTTGGATTCCCAAGAAGAAATGCAAGGCCTTGGAACCAGAATCCAAACCTTGTATCTTTGTAGGGTATCCTAATGGCATGAAGGGATATCGATTGATGAATTCTACTTCTCATGAGCTATATATTGAGAGAAGTGTTAAGTTTGATGAGTCTTCTTCGAATTCTACTTCTCCACCTATTGAGGTTCTTCAACTCGCTGATTTGGATTCTGACTCATCAGATGATGATACTGTTGAGCATGCTCCTCTTCTTGATCCTCCCGACCATCAGACCTTTGAGTCTTCTGATTCGACAAGTAGTGATGACGAGGACTATGTCCCTTCTCACTCAAGTGAAGAATCTTCCGACTCGAGCCTGACACTCCTGGTCCCCTTTGGGCCAGGAAAACTTTGCAAAGTGTTAGAGATTTAGTTGGAGACACTTGAGATATGAGACGTACTCACTCAGATTTCATTCGACCCCACTCTTTCTTCACCTCTGCTTCTAATCCACAGTATTTCTGGGAGGCTTATGGTATTCTTGAGTGGGATTCTACCATGGATGAGGAGTATTCCTCTCTCATGAAGAACGATACTTGGGATCTCACCACTCTTCCGAAAGGAAGAAAAATCATTCGGTGTAAGTGGGTGTTCAACAAAGTATGGAGTAGATGGAGATGTCGAAAAGTTTAAAGTGTGATTAGTAGCTAAGGATTTCTCCCAGATAGCTGGGGTTGATTATACAGGAACCTTTGATCCAGTTGTGAAGATGAATTCTATTCAACTGACCCTAGCCATTGTCGCAGCGAATAGATGGAAAGTCCATCAAATGGACATTAAGAGTGCCTTCCTTCATGGTGACCTAGAGGAAGAGATCTATATGGAACAACCTCCAGGTTATGTCCAATATTCCTCCCTCATTTGTAAGTTAAAGAAGTCTCTTTATGGCCTTAAACAAGCCCCTCGGGCTTGGTATGCCAAGATGGACTCCTTACTTACATCAGGGTTTACTAGGTGTCACTCTGATCCAAATGTTTATATTCTATGGCAAGATGACTCCATACTCATTCTTGTTCTATATGTTGATGACTTGTTGATCACAGGCAGCTCTTCCTCTATTATTGATTCTGTGAAGATCGCCTTAGCCAACAAGTTTTCCATGACTAACTTAGGTCTACTTCATTACTTCCTTGGGATCCAGATTTCACAATCTGACTCAGGAATCTTGATTTCACAACCTAAGTATGCTCTTGATTTGCTAGCTCGGTTTCAGATGTCTGATTGCAAGTCTTCTCCTACTCCTTTTCTTTCCGGGGTTAAGTTGGTTTCAGATTTCTCTACTCCCTTGGTTGATGGTACTCTTTACCGACAGTTAGTTGGGAGCTTGATCTACTTGACTCACACTCGACCGGATTTATCATATGTTGTTGGGATCATGTCCAGATTCATGCAGGAGCCACATGAGCTGCATTGGAAAGCAGCTAAATGGATCCTTCATTATGTTTGTGGCACTTATGCTGATGGCATACACTATCATGGAGGGGTTGATATTGACTTGATTGGATTCACAAATTCTAATTGGGTCGGTGACTTAGATCATTAGAAATCTACTTCTGGCTATAGTTTCTCTCTTGGTTTGGGTCCTATTAGTTGGTCTAGCAAGAATCAGAATGCAATTGTGATATCATCTATAGAGGCAGAATATAGAGGAGCAGTTAACGCTGCCACATAAGCTATTTGGCTACAGGGTATTCTGACAAAGTTTGGCATCCACTTTCGGTGGCCTACCATTATCTACTATGATAACACGAGCACTATCTCTATTTGCGAAATCCAGGTTCAGCATTAGTGGACGAAGCACATTGAGATCCATATGCACTTCATATGGGAGCTTATTCATGATGGTATCATTGACATTCAGTACATTCAGATAACTGATCAGATTGCAGATTTATTCACCAAGCCCTTCACTGAGATGAAGTTTCTTCACTTACAGTCTCTTCTTGGGGTGAGGTCTTCTACAGCTACCCATCTTCTTAGGGCTATGTAGTCCTTCTTTTCTTCTTCTTCTTCTAGGAATATTGTGTTTGTATATGGGCACCTTATCAGGCCTTTAGTTGCAGCGCCATTGACACATCTTTCTTAGTTGTTTAGGAGTGTCTTCCTCTTCCGTCTGACTCATCACAACCGCTACCCCAGCTTCGATGAAGGGGGGTGTTAGTGTGAGTTATCCTATGTGTCCTCCTCTCATGTTGGAGGGTCATCTCACATGGGTTAGGTTTAGGGTTAGGTTTAGGGTTTCATATGTGTCATGCATTAGGGTTAATTAACAACCTATATGTACCCCTTTTCTATTCATTTATGAGCATGCCAAGACACTCCACTTTGTCTTTCCTCTATGCAAGCTCTGTTTCTATTGAGCAAGTTCTTCCATTACTGATCAATTTTTCCTTGCTATCGCAGGAGCTTTCACGATTCCGTTGGAGTGCAACTACTTCGTGGTGCCTCGCTTCGATTCGATTATGGAAAAATCTTTTCATGATCTTGCGAAGTAGATGTACTATTATCATAATCATGATAGACAAGGAAATAAAAATACCTATAGGATGCAAGAGAGGATGAAATCCTTATTTTCTAATAATTTTCTTTGAGATGATTGTAGGTACAAAGAATTCAAAGAAAACCTACAACTAACAAACAACAAGAATGATGTTGATCAAGTTCATTACATGTAACTAAAGGAGATCAAAACTATATTTTCCCATCTCATATAAATCTTTAGGGATCCTAAATAGTATTTCAAAATTGCAGATTATAGTGAACATCAAGTCATGCTTATGTCAAGATACACCAAGTTTAGAATATAATTATTTTTCATCAAAGTACAATAAACATACAAAAGTCAAGAAACTTCTTCATAGTTACAAGACCAACAAAAGAAGGTTCCATTTTTCAAATCAGAAATGGTTCTTACATTAGATGTGTAGTTTTTCAAGTACAATATAGGTTTATATCAATATATCATGTACAACCAAGAAAGTGTAGAAGTATTCTATAGGAATGAATAACTTCATTAACTCCGAAGCTACTGAGATAAATGCGAGAATTTGGACAATCATATCAAATTCAAGAGATCAAAATGTACTTTTTCATTCCTAAAGGGAAGAATGCATCAATCATCAAATGGATCCTACTTACAGTATCATGAATGAGAAAGAAAATGAATAAAATAGAACTGGAGTTTTGAGAAATCAGATAGCCACCTTTCTAAAACAGTCCACAACCAAATTATAACATGAGAAAATATTTCTATATGGCAATAGAATAAAATGCACAATACAACATGGAGCATGGAAATAAAATGTTCAATATATTAAAGCTAAACCTACACAGAGTACGAAGAGCAAGTCATAATGTAAAGAAAACAAGAGTACTCCACACCCAACTACATGTTTGAATGAAAATAGAGAAAGTCCATATATCAAAATTAAATAGTTTGCACAAAAATGTAGACAAATTTTCATCAATTTTGAAGTGAAGTGCTCAAAAGTAGATTTTTACAAAACCAAACTTACAAGTTCTAATGACACAACTCCAGATTAAAAGTAAAATTATGGCTATTATATAGTAAGCTCAATGCTATCCAAACTCAAACTTGAAACACCAAACTTACAAGTTCTAATGGAGAGCCCATTTTTACAAAACCCTCGTGATCACAAAGAAAAAAAAACTCAATGCCCAAATCAAAATGAGTCATCTCAAACACACAAAAATAAGGATGAACCCGTAAATGCAAGGATAACAAATAAGCATTAGTTATTTAAATAAGTAAAACATATCTTCCGTTGAGGACAACAAGCACCAATTTGATGGGTAGGTCTATGCAAATGCAAGCTCTCAAAATAGATGAAAAGAGAGTTAGTTTTAAAAAAATTCATCTTACAACAAGGAAGTCATGGTTTTGAATTTAAGTAAAGAAAATAATGGCGAATGGAAAGTAAATTTCAGGCTATATTAAAAAAATATGAATACCCATAATGCAAAATGCCAAGATCTAAAGCTACGAGGCAGAAAATTCTTGAGTTAGAGAAAACTCACCATTGAAGAAGTGTTTTTCGAGTAAATGGACCTTCAAGAGAGTAGCTATGGTGACCATCTAAATAGAGCACTAGAGGCCAGCTTAGTAATGAAATAAAGGAGGCACTTATAAGAAAATGGAGTCATGCATTCCATTAAACAACCCCATCTCAAGAAATCATACACGAAGACCATTTAACTAGAAATATAGATCTTATTCATCAAGCTCAAAGCACCATATAGAGGCCATACTCGGTTTGACTCACATAAAGCCAATGCAGAGCTTGAACGACTAAAAATAGATAAAAAACATAGGTTTTCTTCCATAAAAAATGGTGGCTAAGATCAATTACAATTAAAATCCCTCTACGTAAGCCATCAAAAGGAAAACAATAGCATAGTATATAGACTTGTAGTGAACCTCCACGAGCCTAGAATAGTTGAAAAGGAAAACCGGAGCTTGAAGTTCCATTCATGGCTGCCAAGGAAATTTTTGTAGGCCTTCTCCAACTCAAGTGATCTCATAAAAATGATCAAAATTAGGGTTCGAATTGTTTTTTCCCTACCTAACTCAACATGAGATAGAAAACCTAACCACATGAGCTAAAATGCATACATGTAAGTCACGAATAACCCTAAATTGACCAGGGTCGATCTTCCACCAACATCAAAAAGGATGGGTCAAGCTTCGTGGGGAGGAGACCAAATGATTAATCAAATATGCAAGTTTTGATTATAAGTTTTTCCATGATTAAATCAAAAGGGGTCGACCATATGATTAAGGTTCTTAACCTTCATATTTCCAAAGTTTATGCCTTGATCAAAGATGGCGGAGCATGTATTAAGTTATATGTGGCAATAATATCATATACGCGGTCGGACCTTATCAAGCAAAGAACCTTTTGTAAATGATTAAGGGTGATAATCAAAGGTTGCATGGTTTTAGTCCACAAAGGGGTAATATTATAAACCCATTATCATCACCTTTTGTAAGATGGAAGAAGAATATTCCCTTTTTCCATGCACACGTGGCCTTTTCAAAAGAAGACAAAATCATGTATTCACTAGAGAAAAAACAAATGTCACATCAGTAGGACAAGACAAGTAGTATGCATGTTAAAGATGAATTGTAGATCAAGAAAAGATTAAATAAAAATAAATTATTCACCCAAGTACCTTAGTCTTCAAAAGATGCACCGTACACTTTCATGGTTGGAGAAGTAGAAGAGTAAACTACAATTGACTGATAGTTTGTTTTTGGAAGTTAAGCCTAATTTTATGCCTTATTATTTATTCATTCCAAAGGATAAAATTATCATGCATGTATAGTTAGACTTGAGTCTATTTTTAGGGGTGTGGGTGAATATTTTTCTATATATTGTGTGCATTGATAAAGCACGAGAGGTGGGGATTTATTCGGAGTATTGAAGCCATTGTGCTAGATTTTCCCTTATATGAGAATCAAGTTGTTTCCTTTCCAATTTTTGCAGTATTGTGTATGTATGCAATTTATTCTTGTGAATCTTATTCCCTGAATTTTATTAAGCTTGCTTAAACTATTTTACCTTGCTACAAATTGGTGTTTTCTTTATTTTTAGTGTACATTCATCTCGCACTATTATTTTGAGAATTCCCTCAACAATAAATTTTTTTCCTTGCAATTAGCTGAAATGTATTGGTTTTTGATTGTGCAACTTATTCATAACTTATTGTGCATGTATCTCTGAAAAGTTTCTAAATACTTTTGGTGTATCACCCCATTTAATTTTAGTTTTAGCCATATTTTACCCTTAAACCCCATAGTTTTAGTTTTGGGATACATCCAAAGAAGGAACCGGCCTTGTAATCCTGGAGATTCACCTCACAATAGGGATACCCACAGTTCGTGAGGTGTCTCAATTATATCTACATAAGTGAGGGAGATAAAAACTTAGAACACTGTTATCCCTCAACACAGGGTGCACTTCGAGAGAATAGTTTTGAGGTTTTTTTGGGAGTTTTGAAGCCATTGTGCAGTTTGACCTTGTATGATAATCAATTGTGTCCTTTCCAATTTTTACAATATTGTGTATGTATGCAGTTTATTCTTGTGAATCTTATTCCCTAAATTTTATTAAGCTTTCTTAGACTATTTTACCTTGCCACAAATTGGTGTTATCTCTGCTAGTTTATAGTGATCTACATTATTGTTGTGAGTAGTCCCTCAATAGTAAAGTGTTTGCCTTGCAATTAGTTGAAACCCATTGGTTTGTGATTGTGAAACTTATTCACAACTTATTGTGCATGTATCTCTAAAAAGTTTCCTAATACTTTTGGTGTATCACCCCATTTAATTTCAGTTTTAGCCATCTTTTACCCTTAAACCCCATAATTTTAGTTTTAGGATACATCCAAAGAAGGAACCGACCTTGTAATCCTGAGATTCACCTCACAATAGGGATACCCACAGCCTATGAGGTGTCTCAATTATATCTACAGAAGTGAGGGAGAGACAAACTTAGAACACCTGTTATCCCTCAACACAAGGTGCATTTTTGAGAGATAACACTTACCAAGGACTTAGACACAAGTTTATTCCACCAATCTCCATACCATCTCTCCATAATAATTGGAACATCCCTACGTGTCATTTATCTTGATTATATTATCCCATGTTAAGGAAAATAATTGAGGAAAAGTTATGCTTCTGTAAAATACCACATCTTCTCGTGTGCATCCGCCAAAATTTTGCATCTTCTTAACATCACTTGTCATTCAAAACATATGAACTTTCCATACATTAACTTGTGACAACCTCACGTGCTTCCATAGTTCCTTAAAATATTCCACATATCTCTCTTGCTCTTCGAAATACAAATAAAGATCACCAAATAAATATTAGAGCCACAATTCTTAACAAGAAACAAAAAAATCTTCTTCTATTTATTACACATAAATAATATAGAACTAAGCACAATGAAATCACACTTTAACATGATAGTTTTAGAACAAGAAATTTTAAGAATTCCAACCTAAGACCTATCCTTAGCTTACAAAATCTACAAATCTTCTACAAAATCACCATCATCTCAATTTAACAACCTCTCACATGATTCCTTTCCTGATTGGAGAATAGATTAATTCCATGCTCACAAAGCCCTTCTATTTATAAATTTTATAATAGCTCGGAAGTGTGAAGAAAAATGCAATTTACAAGTCATTTATTTATCATTTTGCATGCCATTAAATTTCCTAATTTAAATTTCAATTGTTTATAAATACACAAGTATTGTATTGCATTTGTAGGAGGAAATATAGAGAATTCATTATTCACGTGAATCTATTGAGAAATTATAATAATTTAAGAGAAGATCAAGCATTCATTCATGTTTGAGCACTCATTGAAAAGGGAAATGTTAAAAACTACATATCACTAGTTTTCTTGGCTAAGGGATTAATGTAATCACTAATTTGTTATCTATGATATTATACAACAATGACACATTGTTATTGGGTCTCGCTTACTACTCCATACTTTTCCACATAACCATTATTCCAAAGTTTCATGTAGTAACACCAAACTCGACTACCATAATTTCATTTATAAAAATGATGAGATATACAATCATAGACATTATTTGATGTTTTGGAAAATAGAATTCATTTATTTCAAAAACATTCCCATGCCAAAAGTAGCTTTCAAGCATTCAAAGAATAATAAATCTTACTTTATTGCATTCATTGAAAGTGATACATGGGTTGGAAAAATTGTATCATAGAGGATAAATTATTCATTTTAGACTATATATTACAAATGACATAGGATATAATATCTATCATAGAATACATACATGATTAAAATGGTGTTCTTCAGGTATTCTTTAGTGCCAAAATAATATTTCTTCATGTCTTACATTATCTATTTGTAATGATGATCTCCCAAATTGTGAAAAAATGTGTATCACACTAAAACCATAATTCTTCAAAATAAAGTATCTAAGTTATAGACATCGAACACATATTTTCCAGTCTTGAAGTGGTAGAACACAATATACATAAAGTTCAAAATTAAATCTAAAAGGCCAAATCTATTAGAGTATTGCATCTATCAAACTAAGAATGAAAGACATAGGTAGTTCTAGATTTATCCATAAAAATAGAAGAGCGTATTGTAACAACTTGCTAAATCCCGTGAAGAGTAAAGAGTCTTGAACAAGCCCCAACTAAGAAAAATGATAGGAAAAATAAAGTAATTTCAATCTCTAAGTAGCTGAATTCAAGTAGGTAGTCCCAAGAATCGAGCTAAGACATGTTGGTAAACAAAAATTGAATCAATCTACTAAACTCACCCCTATTTCCTTTGTAGAATGCATATTGGTGTAAAAACTTAAAATGTTAAGTATTATATCCACTGCCAATAATGTTTGTGCTAGAAAACTTTATCTCTCTTATGCCACAAGTTTTATAGGTCATTTTTATGTCATTTCATAAAAGTCATACCTATTTATTGCATTTGGAAAGGGAATCACAATAATAATGGTTTTTAGTTGTAACATGTTTTCACTACTTTCAAAGTTTTAATTCATATAATTAATCAAATAAAATACTTTGACTTGTTAGTTGATCAAGTAAAGGTTAATATTTGCATCAATTTAAGATATGAAAGCAATTTTTTCCCCTTGTTAGACATTTTTTCAAACAATTTACATAACATTTAAATCAATGCAATTTTCATTGTTTGGAATCTTGGATTCATAACATTTTTCCAAATCACACATAGTATAGGGCATGTAATCAGAATGAAATATTTTTAACACAAGATACAACAAAGGATGGACATACACAACTAACTCTTAGACACAAAAAAATTATGGAAGTGTAAAAATGTTGGTCCAAACAATAAAAGTGCACATATTTGGAGAGGCAATCAACCACCACAAGGATCAATGATTTCCCAAAAGACTTATATAATCCATCGACATGTAAAAGATATACGTCCATGTTATATTGTGGATTGGAAGCAATTATAGAGTTCCACGAGCACAAAGAGTCTCCTTTTTTATTCGACATGTATCACATTTTGCCACAAATTATTTCATATCATGTTTCATAATATCCTATATTAAGTTCCTTTTCACTTTCTCATATGTGTAAGAACCCATAATTACCCACATAAAGTGATGCATGTAATTCCAATAATAATTTATCCTAAAGATATAACTTTAAAAAAATATATGATTACACCAAATAGCGAAATAGATCCCCAAGAATATCTACTTGCCTTTGTTAATAGATTTTGTAGTAATTTATAGGAGGAACATTAGTGCCAAAACTCATGAAATGAAGAAAATATTGATAAGCTTACATCTCATTTAAGTGAAAGAATTGTGGAAAGAAGCTCTATGTAGTTACTTTCTATGGGTTTCACTATCAACATTCACATGTCAAGAGGAGGCACGTTACGAGTTCTTGTGTGAGAGGCAACCTAAAATTTTAAGAAATATTCCTAGGTGGAGGAAGTGGTGTAATGACAGGGCGAGGAATAGAGAGATAGTGAAGCTTTGACAAATTTTAATAGGATGAAGAGACTATTTTTCGTCTCTCATTCTAGAACATGAGACTAATTAACACTTCACATTTTCCACAATCATAAAATGTCATTGACATCCACAACTCAGCTACATAGTTATGGAATGATTATATTATTTGTTAATAATGCAAGATGATGATTATAATAACCAATTGTTTAATATTTTTACAACTTTGTTTCATATGTATAAGAGTTCCATCTGATATATATTTATTTAAAAATAAATTGACTATGCTTCACTTGTTGCATTATTATGTCAGACATACTACCATTTGGGAAAAGACAAGGTTCTATCTCATTCTTGTGGTAGTATATCTTGTAAAAATTTGCAACATGTATGTTCATGTATCTATAAAATTTCCTTCCAAAGTTGCTTTAGGGTTTTTACAACTATTTTTATTTTTGGTAGGATAAGAAGAAAAAAATTATGCAATTTACATTTTTTACCTTACAACAAATCCTTTATGTTTCTAATTTTTACCAACCATCTCTAATAATATTTTTATTTGACTTCTATTTTTATGTCTACTTATTGGACTCCAACAAAGAATGAAGTGTCACATAAAAAAACAAAAAATGAGCACGATTATCTATATTTACACTCATGCAACTAGTTGTGTAAGACACACAAGGGGTCAATAAGTAGCAAGATATTAAAGGATGCATTTAAAGGGAATTTCACGTCATTTATTTTTAGGGTTTTCAAGAGGATGAGAGGTGAAATACGACTAATTAAACATACTCACCTTACTACCAATCAACCATTATGTTAGCGTAAGGGCCACTTCCATTATGGCTTCACCGGTTTTGGCATAAGTAACATGATATGTTGATGTTTATATGTCATCATAGAGTAAGCCAACCATCTAATGTGGGAATAGGTTTTATTGAGTGAGGACTTTTAGAATAATAGAATAAATTCAAAGATGTACTAAATAGGCATGTCTAACTTGGGTACTAGGGAATATATTTAGAGGTAATTTTATAGGATTTATTTTTAGAATTTTGAAGCCACCTAAGAGTAGAGGGGATGACCAATCCAACCAACTAATGTTATCATGATATATTGGGTTCAATATATTATGTGGAACAATTAAATCAATAAATGTGGGATTAACTCTTATTAAGTGGGGATTTTTAAAATCAAAGAGTAATTGCAACATACGCATAAACTACCCTATTTTTCTTGGGTAGTGTTATCCAAATAAATCTCCTAGCTATTTGGATGACTTTTAATTTCATTCTAGTTCTGATGCTTTACATTTTAGGTTACATGCCCATAGGATTGCTCATGTGGCACTTTTCATAGGCTATATTCCTCACGCACGCCCCCGCCATGTAATTCTTCCACGCACCCCTGTGCAGATGCCTTCCAAATTGGCTATGTTCTGGGTCTTCCTGTCGCACACCCTCTTTCATTTCTACCATCGTGTGCCCTTCCTCAATTGGATATTCATGCCCTACTTCCATATTCTTCTCTCCTTCCATTTTCCCCTTTCGTGCTTTCCTCCTACGCGCACGCCTCTCGTGCCTTCCCCTAGCACCCTCTTTGTGCCCCCTTCTGCAGGCATGCCTTAAAATCAGTCATCCCTTCTCTTCCTCTTGCACACCCATGTAAACTCTATTGTGCCATACACTCTCCTCGCATATGCCTTCCCTCTATTTCCCTTCCATGCCTCATGCCCGACTTCTGAACTTCAGAATCGAGCCTAGAGTGATCTGACTCGAAGCAAAGCAACAGAACTGCGGATGGTGCCACGTGTTAGCTCATCACACCTTCAAAATGTATGACAAAGTGGAAGCCTCCACGTGCCTCACCGGTGTAACTTCAAAGGTAAAACCCAAAGGCGGGTCCCAACGAGTGCGGAGCCTTCCACATGGTCGAGCCAAAAGGGTAGAACCACATTAAAAAGTCTAAGCATGGGAAGAGTCAATGGAAGCCTCCACGTGCCTCATCAGGGAAAATTCAAAGGTAAAACCCAAAGGTAGGTCCCTCCACGTTTGCGGGGCCCTCCATGTGGTTAGATCCCGAAAAGACAGAACCGACCGTTGAAAATTCTAAACATGGGAATAGCCAGTGGAAGCCTCCACATGTCGACAACGCATCTTAAAAGTTAAAATCCAAAGGTAGATCTCGAAACAAGCACGGGCCCTCCACGTGTCTAGGTTTCAAAATATTACTCCTAAATAGGTGGAAAATCCAAAACACAAAGAAAGCAAAGCAGGCTTACGCATGATACCAAGTGTCTCACTGCCGCACTTCGAGCTAACTACAAATGTCCCACCCGCTAAGGGGTTTTGACATTATATATATAGTGGGGCCCTTTACTCACCCAAGGGAATGAAGCAACATGTTTGTGGATGGAGCCAAGTGTCGGCACATCGCATTTTGAGGACCCTAAAAAGTAGTAAAAATTTAAGAAAGCATGGGGCTTCCATGTGGATCTTGCACGCATAGACTCTAAACCCAAAGCAGTTTGGAGATGACCATAACTTTTGACTGGAAGCTCAGATTTGAGTAAGAGAGGAATTTTTGGAAAGCTCTCAACATCTCACATTACTTAACTACGTATGGATATCTTTAAATTAGTGGGACTAAGTTTTTAAAAATGAAAAATATAGCTTACCATTTTTAGGTTGTCATGCTTCTCACCTACCACCATAATGAAGTATGGGATTCCTTTCTTGCCTAACTAGGAACAGTAAATGGAGGAATGGGATTTGTCATGGAACCCATCATTGTTGCAGTGAATTCAATGCATTTTCTTGGGTGGTTGGAGTAGGATTTTGAAATTCTTCTCATCTCCTTCTCTAATTCTTCCTATATATTGTAAGGAGGGGCATTTTTCAAAAGGTTAGACATTTTTGCTTTACACCCTCCCTTCTTCCCTTATTTGCAAGTGATTTTGTGCGATCAGACCTCCCATTCAAGTTGTAATGCAATTTTTTCCTCTTGGCTACTATAATGCACTATATCAATTTTGGAGCAATAAGATAAGTTTGTGGATGATTTTAACCCTCTCTTGTGTTCATTGCATCTACCCAATCTCTCATTATAGTTTGGTTATCTGTGCATGGTGGTTGTGTTATAGTTTTAATGGTTTGTGTTTAATTGCAAAGCAGGTGTTTAGAATTCCTTTGGTGCATCACCCTTGTTAGTTTAGGTTTTATTTCTTACATCTCCTTAACCCTATCTCCTTGGCAAGTTAGAGTAGGTTTTAGAGTAGATCCTCTGCAATATGAATGTGTGCACCTGAATAGAGGAATAGGAACTTTCCTTCATCTGGAGAGCTCTCTCGATTTGTAAAGTCCCACACTTTGGGAGAAGCTCCATGTTATGCAATCACACTGAGAGTCTCAACCCACCGAGTTACGAGACATTGAGGGTCTTTGTGATTACACATCAACAGTAATAAGGCATGTATTTAGATACACTTTTACATGATCTTTTTGGGGGAGAGGGGAATGCCGAGAAAGCAAATATTCTCATGTCCCAACCAATTTACTATATGGAAAAATTCCATTGCAGTATCACCTCTATTTACATAAGGATCATAATATAGTGATGCTTATATGGTACTATAGACTAAGCCAGCCAATGAATGTGGTATTAATTTTTTTATTGAGTGAGGATTTTTAGATTCGTATCTAAGTAACTCAAAGATAAACTAAAGAAGCATATCCAACTTGGATATAATACATATATTTAGAGGAAATTTTACAATATTTTTTTGCAGATTTTGAAGGCACAAAAGAGGAAAGGAGAAGAATGAACAAACATATATTATCATCCCATAATCAGTCAATGAGTATGAAATTAAATAGAAAAATGCAATTTTATTGTGAAGAAAATGTACACTGAGTCAGTTGGCCTAATGGTTAAGAACTTTTTCTCTTGAAATAGAGGCAAAATTTCAAATCTTAGAGGGGGTAGGGTATGTATGCCTTGTATTTGAAGCATAGTTAGGTGCCTCATGTATACTAGGAGTACAAGGTAGTCTCATATTCTATAAGCCACTTGTAGACCCAAAAACAGGTTGTGTAACATCATTGACTATAAAACAATTATTATTTTATTATTACTATTTGTATAATTATTGATACAAGCCAACAATTGTACACTAATGTTATTTTAGTATGCGTTATCATCTGCATGCCCGCACTTAGCCCCCACGTGCTTTGTTTTCCCTTTTCCCCTCTTTTCTTTGCCTTTTGCTCTTGATTCTGAAACCACCGCCACTGGACAGGGCGGCGGTCCTATAACCACCCGCCACCTTTCGGGGCGGCGGTCCTTCACTTCACGCGTTTTCCAGAATGCTCTTTTAACACGACTCACGTAAATTTCAACGTTTACCAGCTTTTTTCACCACCTTGGGCTTGCATTAATGATTACGGTTCCCTGGAATAGTGTTTTGCCATTGTTTATAGTTTAAGAGATCAATTTGGTTTTTACCTTGGGTAAATGCAAATGCTATAAATAGTTGGCTTGTGCTCAAGCAAATGGCCCCTCAAATTTGCCTCTGAATTTCTCATTGCAATAGATTAGTCTTTCATTTTGCTTAGAATTCTTAGTTTCATTCATTGCATGCTTAGTTAGTGTTGTCTTGTTGTTAGGAAGCCACATATCCATCTTGTGCAATTGTTGTTATCACTTCATCCAAATCAATTGGAATAGGATAGTTTGTTTTCAATAGGAAGCCATTAAAGTTGCAGGTTTTGTTCTTCAAACAAGATAGTTTCGGAGTTACGGACGTTTTATGTTGCATGACTCATGATAAATCCCGCTAGCTAGGAATTGCATAAGCCAAGCTCTGTACTCTTGCGCTATCTCTCTCCTACTCGCATTGTATTCGATCTGTATCTAAGCTACCTTTGTCCCGATATCTACTTGTTGATGCTAGCATTACACACTTTTACGGATCCACATGAGAGCACGAAGGAGCGAGGAGATCACACTGAGGGGAAAAATCACACACACCATCGGATTCGCCACTGTTCTGCAAAATCCAGGTTCTAGCTTTCAAAGTTCTAATTAGAAGCATATCAAATAGAGTAGCCAATCACTTTATTTCAGTCAATTTTACTTTCGATATTGCCAGGGAAGCTGTGGGGATTGATAGTTTCTGAGAGACTATGATTCATTCCTCACTTCTGAGGTAGGATCGAGAGTCTTTCAAATAGATTAGATCAGTTATTTCATTGTTTAGAATAGATTTACAACTGCACAGGCAAGTAGCTATACTCGGTTGCTTTGTTTGTTTTAAATTCGTCATTAGATTAATTGTCAATTTCTAGATATATTAAAATAGTTGCTCCTTCAATTTCATTCATATAAATTCATCAGAAAAATACAAAAATATAGAAGTCATATATGTTATAGATATACTTCACATAGTTAATTTCACTTTGTTGCATTTGGATTTACGTTGCTTTTGTATGACAATCACGGGACCTAGAGAGCCCAGAGAATACGTATTCGAGCCAATCGTGCCCCAACCCAATCTCGTCACAGCAATAACTGATATAGATCAGAATCTTAGGATCCAAGTCTTCCAAACAACGGTAAACTTACAACAAATCAGCCTCCCGATTAAGCGGGTTAAACATAGAAGACGACCAAGCGCACACGTTTTGGTCAAATCAACCAAACTACTGATTACCCTAGATATATATCCATGGTGTGTGGAAGGGTTTGAAAGAGAGAAAACATTCGGTTGTGATCCTTTGGTCCCATAGCCAGACGCAAGAGACACTCTCACAGATATAGATACCAGCTTAAGAATTCAGGTTGCACGAACGCCTGTGAGATACTCTGAAAAGATCACACAACTGTTAATTCTGAATATAGAGGCTGAGAAAGCATATGACTATTGGATACTAGGGATTAGGGACTAAATCCATGCATGACCATAGCAGGACCACAACAAACACGAATCTATGGTTGTGACCCACAAATCCCATAGCCCAACGAGTCCATAGGTGAATCAGACATAGATGTTGGCCTACGTACATTAGTATTCTAGATCTACTCCACTTCCACCTATCATCATCAAATAGTTATCCTTATTGGACATAGCAGCTAACGAAGCTAAGGAGTTATGGACTAGGCTAGAGAATCACCCATAGAGTCAATAATATTTACCATCCACCCTATGACCTTATCTGGAGACATACATGAAACTATCCCAGGTCATTTTCCACGTATTCCACAACCCATAGACCGAATCACACTAGAGCTCGATATTGATTGGAGCCTTCGAGCAGTCATCCTTGTTGATCGATCTATCACACCAATTCAGGTTAGGAGGGCCTTCTTTGCCTTAGATTCACAATTTCCACTAGTGCGCGTCGAAGACATCAGATTACCTAACTAGTTTGTCTGCATCCCATGCATATTCAATCCCCACCGGCTGTCTCGGCATGACCTCGGGAGGTCGGGTGCGAGGAAAAGTTACTTGTAGATTCCCACGCTCACTTGTCACTTTTCCATCGTACAAAATTGGTGAACCCAACGTGAACCTTCCTACTTTAGGATTCAGAGTCATATTTCTACTAACATTTATTTCATCTTATCCTCATCTTTCACCATCTATTTGAACACCATCACCTTCACCTTCTTCCCATTATTCTGCGGGTATTCATATACCCCCGAATATGTCGGGATTCGATGCATATGGTAGACCTCTCTTAGGTCTTGAGGCATACTACGCTCAACTGAATAGACAATCATCACCCTCGCTCTCGGTATGGGGTGACAACTATTCAGATAACCAATTATCAACACAAACTCCATCGCAAAGGGTCAGATATAACTCATCTTTCCAAACAAGAGTTGGATCAGCTCGCTCAAACACAACAAACAGAGCCTTCAGGCTCGAACAATATGACGCTCACAGGAGAATCTAGTTCATCTCCTCAGGTACTACTTAGACCACAAATTAGTAGACAAGCTGACCCATACCTAGTTTTAGATGATGAACATTCGATACGTTATGCCAGGAATGAACAACGTTCTCGAAGTATGTACCCACCTATAGGAGGTTTACAAACACAACCCGAAGTCTCTTTTCAAGAAAATACCTCCATGCCACATCGTATAGGAAATGCCCTCGGGAAATTTGGCAGGGCAAATGATCAATTCATAGCGGGATATCACATGCCTATACAACACCAGGATATACAACAAATGCCACTAAGGAAAAATACCGTGACTTCACCAAATGAAGTCATTTCAACGTTAGTAGAAAAAGTGAGGGGATTAGAAATTGCCCAGGCAAAATCACCATTCTCAATTCATGCAGGCAGGAAATTCTAATCCTCCACACCATCCTAGCCAAGTAGACCTCCTCACAGGAATAGGCACGTTAGGCATGACCCCTCAGTATTCACAACAAACCCCAGCAAGAACCACCATTTCTAACACCATTCTGACACCTCCCGGTCTAGTACAAAATAATCCATTCTTGGACAATACCCCTTCATACTTAAACATGTACTCCAAATCACCACAAGGGGATATGTTCTCCTCTCCCGGCATGGTTCCTCAAACACGGGGTTTCCTTATGCCCCACCAACGTGTACACTATGCCATATCAACAACCCATTCCACCTCCACTCCCTCAACAGGCACCATCAATGGTAGAAACCTATGTGATAGGGACATATTCAGAATACTTGAAAGAGCCCTTAGATTTCACCATACGAAGCGTCATGCTTCCAAGA
Organism: Taxus wallichiana var. yunnanensis; assembly: GCA_018340775.1. Taxonomy (NCBI): domain Eukaryota; kingdom Viridiplantae; phylum Streptophyta; class Pinopsida; order Cupressales; family Taxaceae; genus Taxus; species Taxus wallichiana. The sequence continues at coordinate 473,846,246 of CM031242.1, read as the reverse complement.
CCTCTTCCCAATTTACCCAAATACAAAGGTGAGGGAGATCCGAATGCACATATCAAGGCTTACGCCACCACAACCATCTAAGAACTACTCCCTTGGGATGGGGTTGTTGCTAAAATATTTCCCAAAACCTTGGAAGGTATCACTCTCGATTGGTATTATAGAATACCTGAGGCTTCCATCCATTCATTCAAATAACTCGTTTCAGAGTTCATCAAGGCATTTGACATGAACAAACTATTAAGAACATGAATCAGGGAATTCTTGCACATTAAGCAGGAACACAATGAATCCATTGCTCATTTCATCCAAAGGTGGCGTACAGTTCTTTATTCTTCAGCCAGTGCTCCAAATATGGACCAAATGGAACTATGTGATTTATTCCTTCATTCTCTCAGCAGAGAAGTGAAGGAAGAAGTCCAGAAGTTCCCACTAAGGACTTACGATGAAGTACTTGAAAGCGCTCTCTGAATAGATCAAGCGGCAATAGATAGCGGTCGTAAGACGTATGGAACAAACGGGAGGTTAATCACCACCAACCAGAATACTACGTCTTATTCTACTACCACAAGCGTCAATCAAGGACCTAAAATCCTTAATAGAAATCACGGAGTGACAACAGATGGAGTAACTGATCAGGCCAAAAGGGTAAATGTTGTGAATACTCCACCACTAATAAACAACCAACGAAACAACAATTTTACCCCAACAGTCAATACAGTGGATTTTAATCATCCACAACAACAACAACAACAATGGCGAAACCCTACACAGGGTCCAAGCCAAAACTCAACTGGATATCAAAACCAAAGCCAAAACCAAAAACAACAAATGTAAAACTTTAATCCTAATAGGCAACGGTTTGATCAGAGTTTTAGGCCACAATATACACCAAGTCAACAAACTAGGAATTACAATCCTAACTCGTATTGTGGTTTTCACAAAATCTGAGGCCATGACACTAGAACGTGTCGTGACTACAATAAATTCATGCAACATTTGCCAGAGGAACAAAGACAACTTTTTATAGATATGTTCTTGGCAGATCCTACGTCACCAGCACCAAATACTTTTACAGGGGCAGTTTCCCCTCAAAATGCACCCCTCAAGATCTTCAATGATCCGCTCCCAAATCACAACAATAACAAGTTAAATCCAAATGGGACAAACAAGGGTGTAATTACAGGAAACAATGATCATGAAGCCTCAACTTCACTGAATCCATTAGTTGCGCCACAATTAGGAAGTCAGCCACGACCTAAGATAGTCGGTTTAGTGGAGTTAGATGCCGAACTACCCATAGAAGCTGTAACAAGGACACGAGAGTATTCCTCTCAGCTAAGTCCAAGCTACCCGCTAGAAACAGACAATATCCAACAAGTATTAATAAAACCCGTGGGTGCTTATGATTTAATTAATGATCTAACGAAAACCTTCTCGCACATCTCCTTTTTGGATTTATTGAAGAACTCCCCTACCCACAGGGCTGCTCTTTTAGAAGCATTGGGTTTAGGTCATCTAATTAACATCACTCCACCTCCCGAAACACAGGTAAACCATATAGACTTTGATATCCACCCTCCGGGGCAGCCGGATAGGGACACCAAATTCATATTCAAAATAAACAAAATGCCAACAGACGCTGAGATTGCACGCCGAGGTGATCCAGCCTTACATTTGCAAGTATGGGTTTATAACAATTATGTAAAATGAGCGATGGTTGATGATGGGGCAGCGGTTAACATAGTCCCCTTCTCTTTCCTTCAAAAGCTAGGGTATGGAGAAACAATTGTTCCACGACTGAAATACACTAAGAGGCTATGATAGCCTTAAAGCCACCTCGATTGGAACTATAATACTACCGGTCACCTTAGGACCCAAAACAATCCTGACTGAGTTTTATATTATAGATCGGAAACTAACTATAATATGATCCTCGGCCGACCATGGATACACCGTATGAAGGCAATCCCTTCTACGTTATTTCAAGAAGTAAGATTCTTGCATTTAGGAAAGGTGTTCATAGCCAAAGGTGATCCAAAACCATTCGATATACACCTGGCTGACCTAAAGAAAAGACCAGGCGTGCACTCGGAGTTTGAACTCCCAACAAACCAACTTAATAAACCTACTCGGCCCAAACCGGAAGAAAAGTTGGTACCTACGACAGATCTTGAAACTATGAGCCTAGCCAAGACAATCCCAGCCCTCAAAGATGAGGCTAAGATTGTAGAAACAATATCATTAGGAACTACTGCAAAAATTGTTGAATTGCTAGAACAGATCTACCAATGTTCCTACCATTTGATTCGGTAGGCATGGGATACACCCTAGGTGTCGGTTCTCTCCCAGTAGTAGATCTCTGCATGGTAGAGGTAGAAGATGTTAACACAACAAATATCCCAGCACCCATATTCCCAGCTAAGTATTGGACTCTCCATTTCGATGGAGCTAAATGTCGTTACGGAGAGTGGGGCGGTGTAATTGTTACTTCTCCCAGGGAAGAGTCCTACCATTTGCCTTTAAACTAAATTTTGAATGTACAAACAATGGCTGAGTATGAAGCCCTCCTCCTTGGCCTCATCTTAGCTAAGAGGATCGGTGTTGATAACATCAGAGTGTTAGGAGACTCATAATTGGTAGCAAACCAAGTTTCTGAGATGTATGAAACTAGAGCCGAGCACTTACAACTCTACAAAATAGCTTGTACTAAATTTAAGCAAGGAGTTTGACTTCATATCAATTGAAGCAATCCATGCGAGAACAAAATCTTCTCATCGATTCAATAGCAACCTCAGCATCGCGCTTTACTCCAAATAGTAAGTTAGAGGATACCCATTTCATGGTATCCCTTCATACTGAACCACTGATAAAAACAATGTCAAATCCTCTTTTAAATGGAAATGAAAACAAATCTACTATCCTAGACCACATCGATAGTGATACAACCACTCTTGATTTCTTAAACACCTATGCGGCGTTACATCTCACCCATCACGTGGTAGATTTATCCCTAATCCCGCATTCATCCTCCTACTTGGAAATCCCATGACAGAGCTTCCCCCACAAAAGGAACTTAGCATATACACAGTCGAAAATAGAGATGATCTGGAATTACCTCCAGCCCCGCCTGAGTTTGAAGAAGGTAACACTTCTCTAATCGAAGAAACAATCGATATTAATATCGGAATGGAAGACAAACCAAGGATATTGAAGTTAGGATCCTCGTTAACTCCATCGGAAGTAGAAATACACACTCAAATCCTCAAAGAACATCGGAAGGCTTTTGCATTTAATTATAAGGAAATGACAGGGGTTGCACCACACATTGTGGTACATAACCTCATCACTAAATCAGATGCAAAGCCGATTAAACAAAAATCAAGACCAATGAAACCTAAGGTAGCTCTCATGGTAAAAGAGGAGGTAACAAAACTCCTCCAAGTAGGATTCATCAAGCCAGTCGATTACTCTCAGTGGATATCTAATATCGTTCCCGTTCTCAAAAAGAATGGGAAGATACGCATCTGCATAGACTTCTGAGACATTAACAAGGCGTGTCCTAAAGATGACTTCCCATTACCATCCATAGACGTCATTGTTGATGCAATAGCTGGATTTGAGTTGTTGTCTCTCATGGATGGATTCTCGGGATACAATCAAATCAGAATATCCAAACAAGATCAAGCTAAAACCACGTTTATAACTCCTTGGGGAACCTATTGCTATGTTGTTATGCCATTCGGACTCAAGAATGCTTGGCACTACATACCAGCGGGCTATGACGTATATATTTCATGATCTTATTCATAAAATTGTGGAATCCTATGTAGATGACTTGTTGGCCAAGGCCAAGAAGCGTTGTGACCATCCGGAAGTGCTTCGCGTCATTCTTTCACGTCTGATAGAATACGGAGTCATGCTAAATCCAGAAAAATGCGTCTTTGGTGTAACAGGAGGGAAGCTCCTAGGTTACATTATATCATCACGAGGGATCGATGTTGACCCAACCAAAATTAAGGTTGTTCTCAAATGGTCCCACCTTGGATGAATGCGGAATCGGATCATTTCTCGGAAAGCTTGGTGCAATCAGATGAGATTCATCCGGACTTAAGTTTCGCCATTCATCGAATCAACAATCTACTCAAGAAAGATTATAGTATTGATTGGACCGAAGATTGCAATAAATATTTTGATGCAGTCAAGTGTTTCTTGTTATCACCACCTACGTTAATGCCACCTAAGCGAGATCACCCATTAATTTTGTATTCGCGAGCTACGATGTCTCGCTAGCTTTGTATCTTTGGCTCAAGAAGATGATGACATGAGAGAACGTGCGATCTATTTCATTAGCCAAACATTGCTCGACTATGAAACATGTTATACACAGGCAGAATGAGAATGCCTTGCCATAGTCTTTGCAACCAAACGCTTAAGACATTACATGCTAAATCAAGAAACAAAGGTCATTGTAAAGACAGCATTTACGAACTTTCCTCACGCAAGGGTCCTTGTCTAAAAAGGTTGGACGCTTTATAACCTTAATGGGGGAGTTCGAACTAACGTTTGTAAATCAAAATTCCATTAAAGGACAAATCATCGCGGATTGGTTAGCTGATAACCCACTAGATGGAGGCAATCTAGTAGATCTGGACTTTCCGGATGAATGCGTATACTACATCAAAACAGACCTCCCATCTCTGAGTGTCCTGGTATACTGATATTATTAATTACATCATGGATCATACATATCCGGAAGGCATTACATCACAACAAAGAAGGCGGTTACGCATTATTGTAGCCAAATACGTCGTTATAGAGCAAGTGCTCTATCGAAAAGCATTCGATGGAATGCTTCTAAGATGTGTCGACACAGAAGAATCCAAGAAGATTCTCCACGAATCTCACAGTGGAATGTGTGGAGGCCACTTTGGTGGCCATGCCACCACTCGTAAAATACATCGAATGGGCTATTTCTGGCCTACTTTAGAACACGATGCAGTAGAGTTTGTACGAAGGTGTCATAAGTGCCAAGAATTCTCCCATGAGATCCACATGCCGGCACAAGCTCTGACTACCAATCACTACTCCATGGCCCTTTTCTATGTGGGGCCTCGATTTGATAGGGAAGTTCTCTCCCTCATCTACAGATGGCCATAATTTCATAATCACGGCCACCGAATATTTTACCAAGTGGGTAGAGGCCATGCCTCTTACTACTGTACCAGGTTCTGTAATCGCCAAGTTCATTTTGAACCAAATCATTTGCAGGTACGGTGTCCCACAAATCATTATCTCGGATAATGGGACTTCTTTTAAGAATGATGAAGTTCACGAATTGTGCAATAAATTCAAAATAAGCCATCATACGGCCTCCTTGTATTACCCCCAAGCCAATGGACAAGCTGAAGCAACAAATAAAACGTTAAAAGCCATTCTCCTTAAAACGGTGAAAGAAAACAAATGAGATTGGCATTTGAAGTTATATCCGGCCTTATGGGCCCACCGAACCTCAATAAGAACACCAACATGGAGTGACTCCTTTCTCGCTAGTATTCGGGGCAGAAGCAGTTCTCCGCTTGAGGTTGAAATACCCAGTCTCTGTATCTCATTACAAGGGATCCTGGATGAAGATGCTTATAGAGAAGCACGTCTTTCCCAACTAGAAAGCCTAGATGAAGCTAGGTTAGATGCCGAATGAATAGTGGCACGAGAGTCTATCTTTGACCGGATGTGCGGCGAATATAACAAGAAGGTCTATGAATGAGACATATATGAGGGTGATCTGGTTCTAAGGCTAGACAGCCGGATCGACAAAAAGACCGGCGAAGGAAGGAAGTTCCGGCCCAAATGGTTGGGCCCATACCGAGTCATGAAGGACTATGGAAATGGTGCATATCTCTTATGCACACTGGAAGGTGAGGAATTTGGTGAAACGGTCAATTCCCTACACCTTAAACGATTCTATGCATAAGCAACCAGCACTACTTGTATAATTATAGCTACATTGCATCTTCATATAGTTAGGATCATTTTGTCCACTTGTTTTGTACAACTTTGTGATCGAGGAATTTATTCTTAAAAAGTAATTCATTACAAACTTCTGATGGTATTGGCATAAACGCTCTAATCATACTTCTCCATTTTCATGATATCATCAACTATTTTGGAATCATTTCATCAAACAAAGTTAGATATGACAAAGTCTTAATGGTAACCATACCAAGATCTGCATGCTTGTTCTCACTTTTGGTTTCTTCTTAGGATAGGTGTCTTGCCTATGGTCTATTCTAGAAGCTTCATCGTGTCACATCTATCCCATATGAATATCTCTTTGGAAGTAAGAGCATGCTGACATTTTACTCAAACAAACAAGTCAAGTATAAATCAAACAGAAAATTTTAAATTTACACATTTCCTTGCCCCACCAACCTTTGGTGATGAGCTTGCGTCTCTTACTAGTGACGTAGGGTTGGGAAAGGATGGAAATGCCCTTACTCGCCTATGCCTTGCCTAAGGTGATAAACCCACGCTTCTTACTAGTAGCATGGGGCAAGGTGTGGGGGTCCTCTTGACAAACAAACGTGAAAGGTCATAAACAAACAATTCAAATCTTGAAGTCTTGAGTCAAAAACAAATGAATCGGATGTCCAAAATTCCAAGAGAATTAAAAATCCTAAAAACCCAGATTTTGTCTACCATGTGGCCATCTACGGATCTAAGTCTAGATAAACCACAAAGCAAGTTGCATCCCAAACTATGGAGTCACTCAAGTAGAGTAGGCTTGTAGCATCCTAATTTGGTTCCACCAAAGCTTTGTCTATCTTTCATCACTATCATTTCAACACATTTCATAACTTGTGCCCTTTCCAACTCTCGGTGATGAGCCCTCGCATCTTACTAGTTGCGTGGAGTTAGGAGTAGGGGCAGGTTTATCTACTCATCATACCGGCTTATCTTCACCACTTTGCCAAAACAGATATGAGGTATCAAAATTGCTTAAAGAAGCTAAAAATTCAAAATCACGTTATATCTACATTATCATATATCAGCATCATGAAATACAAAAAGAAAGTAGACACTTGTATCATTTGTTCTCCATTGCATACATTCTAAAAAGCATATAAGCATAACATCATAGTTCACATGAGGAAATGGAAATGCAAGCAAAGCCATAAATGCCAAGAGTCTGATCCAAAAAGAATATATATATATATATATATGATCAAAATTCCTGTACAATGCCATCATGCGCTAAGCATGGTCAAAACACTCAAAGAGCAGGGAAGTACACAAATATCACATAAAAATCTAAGAGAGCCAAGTGGCTTCTCAACCCCTATGAGATCCCTCTGAAGGTGCACGCCCACGCCTAGGACTCCGGCTACGCCGGCGCTCTGAATGCACGGAGGGCTCACGATCCCGAGGGGCAGCTGCGGTCTCGCCATGAGAATGACTCCTCATCAGGCGCTCTGCTGTCCTATACCCTGCCAGCTCAGTACGGAGGGTAGATACCATCCTAGCCACATGCCAGATGGGGGCAAAGATGTCAGTATGTCTGCCAGCTGCTGAGGGCTCCCCTGCATCCACAGAACAGCTCTGCACGGGTCCTCTCCATGGGGATCATCAGGGTATCGGTGCATACCCTGCGAATCAAGTCTCGCCACTCATCGGCGGTCTCTGCAAACAAAGGAGAAAATGAATTAGAAATAAAACAAGAGATAAAACACAAGTGTAAACAAAAGGAGAGATAGCAACTAAGGCAATCCTAATTAAAAACAAACATTAAAAGGAAGGATGGTAACTTACTCGGATCACCAGGCCTCCAGGATGGATCTCTAGGGTCGGCACCTGCCCACGAGATGCCGCCCGGCCGAGAGTGCTCCCCAGTGGCTAGAGTGACGTAGCATCCCATGTGGACTCATCCTCCCCACCATGGCCCTGGGAGAGTGGCTCCTCTGAAACCAGAGTCACCCTCTCTGCACTCTGCTCTGCCCTCTCTGCCTGCATGATATCCTGAGTGTCATGCCACTCAGGATCACTGTCCTCCTCAGTCTCCTCCTCTGTCTCTCCCCCTGTGAACTCCTCGGACTCGGAGTCTATGTCGATGGGGTCATCGCTGCTATGGCGGGACCCATGGAAATCTGAAGTAAGGGTGCCTGAGGAGCACCGGCTCTCCCTCGGGCACGTCTTTGCCCCTAGCCCAATAGGAATGCCGGGGGTATAACAACTATCGAACCCGGCCTCTAGGACCCCCTCGGCCTCTCGGGCCGGCACACATATCTTGCACTCTTTGGGGAAGCATGCCCATGTAAGGTAGGCCAAACTGCTGAGGAACTCGGCCAAAGGGTGTATCTCCACTCGCCCTACTCTGTCAATGAGCTGCCCTGTGGTGGAGCAGGAGATCAAAGTAAGAGCCTCCTCGCCCCATAAGCCTGCCATGGCATGATATGGTGTGGCCTCCCTGTCATCGGGTGGTCGAGAAGCAAGGCTAGGCGATGAGGTGCTCTGAGCACCGACATGTCTGTCCATCTGGCTGCCCTCACAGCTCCGGGATCTGTCACCTCTACACCTCTGCCATAAGGGATGAAGCGCTCGTAAACCCAACTCATAACCAGGGTCGGGTGGCTCAAGGCCCCCTGTAAAGCGGACTACCACTGTCTAGTCATGGTAGGTAGTCCCAAGTATATCTGCTCCCCAGGCGTAAATCCGGCCATGTCCCTCGATCAGTGCGATGATGGGGGACCAGCAGTATAATAGTGTATCTCCCCCTTGTCCCCGATCAATCTCGAGGCAAGGATCCCCATAATGGCTTGGCGAATCAAGGGGATGGGCAAAGCTAGGAATAGACCGAACTCTCACCCCCTTCTTGAACCGTGGAGATGACTACATCTCCCATGTAAGAGGCCCACTTGTCTTTATCTGGGCCCGTGAACCTGCTGTCTCAAGAGTAAGATGTCTCCCGATGATCGGGACCCCCAATATACGATAGACATCCTCCAAAGTGATGGTCCACTCACCTCGGACCCCTGGTAATCGGAAGGTGTTCCGATCAACATCCCAATATGAAAATAAGTCACAGAGTATGTGACTGGATGGTGCAACATGTGGAACCCGTGATATACGTAGTATACCGGCCCTCTGTAGAGTGTCCTGCTCATCCTGTGAAAGGGCATCTAATACTGTCGGGAGCCAGTCACACTCTCTCTCTCGGCTCCACCGAATGTACTCCTCCCTCGCCTGCATACACCCAAAAACACACAAAACAGAGCAAGTTAGCATCCAAATGACATTAGAAAAATCACGAAAACACATAAAGATGCTAAAAATGCAAAAACAATTTCAAACAAGTGTTCTTTTGGCATTCTGTGAAGAACCGCCGCCCTGAGCAGGGAGGTGGTTTCACAACCGCCACCTTAAAGGTGGTGGTCTTGTAACCACCACCAAACTGAATGGCGGTCACGTGACCGCCGCCACATTGGGGCGGCGGTCGTGTCCCAAAACCCACGCGGGTTTTATAACTTAAAAAAGCCAAAAAACATGAAAAAGGACCATTTTAACTAAAAAAAAGCCTACCCAGTAGGCGCCCCCCTAGATGGACCTTTTGAACCTAACATTTTCAAAAATAACCCCCCCATGACAAAGATTTTAGCATTTTAAAAGTTTGGAGGTAAAAATGATAAATTGAGGAAAACTAACCTGTGATCTCGCGGGTCGATGATCTGCTCGCGGAGGCATGATCACTATCTCGTCACGAACGTTTTGACTCTACTCTCGTAAGAAACCGTCACCGTGGGTCCCAGAGCTCAAAATCAATCAAATCAACATGCGCAAATGAATAGGAAAATGGGCCCACTTTCATATATATAGCAGCCTGACTTGTCTTAAATTCCCTTTTCACAGGTTTGGAGCACCGACGGAGGTAAGTTCTTACCCCGCACAAATGGTATACGTCCTCATTTCACGTTATTTTAGCATTTATTTTCCGATCTATTTTGTCTATCTGCACTTGATTCCTCTTTTCATTTTGCAGGTGGCGGGAATTTTGGATGGCATCATTTCGACACACGGACGTATCAGGTATAACTTCCAACTTCCCATTTCGGGACCGCCATACTCGGAACCCACCATTTTATGCCTCTTCATGGCTAAAATGCTTCTCCGAGGGGCAATATGTATGTACCCAAAATTGTAGGGTACTGCACCACTCGGAACAACGTAACACGTGCCCCAATGATGATACTGAGTCTCCTCATGAGGTGTTCGGGATCGGAAAAGCTCTCCAGTATGCGTTATCATCCGCATGCCCCACTTAGCCCCGCGTGCTTTGTTTTTCCCTTTTCCCTCTTTTCCTTTGCCTTTTTCTTTGATTCTGAAACCGCCGCCACCACCGCCACGGCAGGGCGGTCTGTAACTTCCTGCCCTGCTGGGGTGGCGGTCCTTCACGTGTTTTCCAGAATGCTCTTTTAACATGACTCACGTAAATTTCAACGTTTACCAACTTTTTTCACCACCTTGGGCTTGCATTAATGATTCTGGTTCCCTGGAATAGTGTTTTGCCATTGTTTATAGTTTAAGAGATCAATTTGGTTTTTACCTTGGGTAAATGCAAATGCTATAAATAGTTGGCTTGTGCTCAAGCAAATGGCCCCTCAAATTTGCCTCTGAATTTCTCATTGCAATAGATTAGTCTTTCATTTTGCTTAGAATTCTTAGTTTCATTCATTGCATGCTTAGTTAGTGTTGTCTTGTTGTTAGGAAGCCACATATCCATCTTGTGCAATTGTTGTTATCACTTCATCCAAATCAATTGGAATAGGATAGTTTGTTTTCAATAGGAAGCCATTAAAGTTGCAGGTTTTGTTCTTCAAACAGGATAGTTTCAGGTTCTGGATGTTTTATGTTGCATGACTCAATAAATCCCACTAGGAATTACATAAGCCAAGCTCTATACTCTTGCGCTATCTCTCTCCTACTCGCATTGTATTCAGTCTATATCCTAAGCTGCCTTTGTCCCAATATCTACTTCTATTGATGCTAGCATTACATGCTTTTAGGATCCACGTGAGCACGAAGGAGTGAGATCACACTGGGGACAAAATCACACACACCATCGGATTCGCAGCATTACTGCGAATCCAGGTTCTAGCTTTCAAAGTTCTAATTAGGAGCATATCAAATAGAGTAGCCATCACTTTATTTCGATCAATTTTACTTTCGATATTGCGAGGAAGTGTGGGGATTGATAGTTTACGAGAGACTATGATTCATTCCTCACTTCTAGGTAGGATCGAGTCTTTCAAATAGATTAGATCGGTTATTTCATTGTTTAGAATAGATTTACAACTGCATGCAGGGCAAGTAGCTATACTCGGTTGCTTTGTTTGTTTTAAATTCGTCATTAGATTAATTTTCAATTTCTAGATATATTAAAATAGCTGCTCCTTGATTTCATTCATATAAATTCATCGAGAAAAATACAAAAATAGAGAAGTCATATATGCTTATAGATATACTTCACATAGTTAATTTCACTTTCTTGCATTTGGATTTACATTGTTGCTTTTGTATGACAATCACGGGACCTAGAGAGCCCAGAGAATACGTATTCGAGCCAATCGTGCCCCAACCCAATCTCATCACAGCAATAACTGATATAGATCAGAATCTTAGGATCCAAGTCTTCCAACAATGGCAAACTTACAACAGATCAGCCTCCAGTTAAGCGGGTTAAACATAGAAGACGACCAAGCACACACATTTTGGTCAAATCAACCAAACTACAGATTACCCTAGATATATATCCACATGACTATGGAAGGGTTTGAAAGAGAGAAAACATTTGGTTGTGATCCTTTGGTCCCATAACCAGATGCAGGAGACACTCTCACAGATATAGATACCAACTTAAGAATTCAGGTTGCACGAACACCTGTGAGATACTAAAAAGATCACACAACTATTAATTCTGAATATAGAGGCTGAGAAAGCATATGACTATTGGATACTAGGGATTAGGGATTGAATCACACATGACCATAGCAGGACCACAACAAACATGAATCTATGGTTGTGACCCACAAATCCCACAGCCCAACGAGTCCATAGGTGAATCAGACATAGATGTTGGCCTACGTACATTAGTATTCAGATCTACTCCACTTCCACCTATCATCATCGAACAGTTATCCTTGTTAGACATAGCAGCTAATGAAGCTAAGGAGTTTTGGACTAGGCCAGAGAATCACCCATAGAGTCAATTATATTTACCATCCACCCTATGACCTTATCTGGAGACATACACGAAACTATCCCAGGTCATTTTCCACGTATTCCACAACCCATAGACCGAATCACGCCAGAGCTCGATATTGATTGGAGCCTTCGAGCAATCATCCTTAGTGATCGATCTATCACACTAGTTCAGGTTAGGAGGGCCTTCTTTGCCTTAGATTCACAATTTCCACTAGTGCGCGTCGAAGACATCAGATTGCCTAACTAGTTTGTCTACATCCCATGCATATTCAATCCCCACCGGCTGTCTCGGCACGACCTCGAGAGGTCGGGTGCGAGGAAAAGTTACTTGTAATCGTATAGTGACCCCACAAAAATGTGATCCCCAAAAACAATATGGTGGGGGGGAAGAGAACACTAGATTTAACACTATGTTGAAGATCTCGTAAGCTTCAATTGAGATTTTATATGGTACTTGTTATCTAAATAACTCTACTACTTATCCGGGTAACTTACATTTTCATTCGACTTTGATGTTTCACATTTCAGATCGCACGGACTCAAGTTTTCTCACTTGGTAGAATTTGCTTGGATGCGCTTCTTCCACATGCCCCACGTGCCTTGATTCCTTCTTGCTTTTGTTCCTCTTCCCTCTACATTTTATCATCTCCTTCCATTTCCCCTTTTACGCCTTCCTATGCACATCCGATTTTCTTCCTACCTCATCGCACACCTCTTGCATGGACCTCTCAGTAGACTTACCTTCCGAATGGTTTAGTCCTTGACATTCCTCTTGCACGCTTGCATACACTTAACTCCCACGCACCACTTTCTTTCTTGTCCCTTCGTACCATGCTTCCATACTTTCCTTCCGCAAATTTTCCTTCTTTCTTTCCATGTGCGTTACACGCGCACTTTCCCTCGGATTCCCTTTTATGCACTTGCCTCTTTCCTCCACCCCTTGCACCTTCTTCCGCACTACGGTCACTATGCCATCTCATCTGTCAGACTTGAGTGTGTTATATGCATCCTATCAAAGCATGCCAACAGGGAAACCAAGATGGAAAACCAACTAGTACATGAAACGTGGAAAAAAAGACAAAACAAATGAACATTTGGCCAACTCCTTCATTCAATCTATGCACACCATGTTTCTTACGTGCCTAGATGGCTCTAACATCTTCTGAAAACCATATCTTCGGTATAGAGCTCGATCCGCATGCACCTATGCTTGTCAAAGAGTTGCATTGACACAAGCTACATTTTGGACTATTCAAATTTATATGTAGGTGGGATTTCGTAGGTTGAAAACAAGGGAAAATCTCTCATCTCATCAATGCACACATCCAATCGACCTCAACCACTAGATTTCAATCAGATCTTGCCTCCTTCCTTCTTCTACATGCCAAACAAACATGGGGAAGTGCATATGATAGCCTTGCAGGTGGATTTGCAGGCATTTATCACTTACTATTGGTGGTTGAATATTTGAATATGATTTTCCCTCTCTTTCTCCTTCTCTTCTCTCCTTCTTCTTCTATAAATAGTAGATTTCTGCTTTGTAAAAAGGATCCCTCTCTATTGTAACGACACCATGCCAAAATGGTGGCCGAATTCCCACGGGTCTCAGACCTTGGCATGGTCTCTGCAATGTATTCTCACCTCCGCCATGAATGTAAATGATTGTGCATCCCTTAAGCAATAAATCATGTTTTGTGGAACTCTTGTCTTCCCTTTCTCATTTTCATTACATCTCACCTCTCTGTTTGCATTTTCTGGCATGTTGTGCATACTCTTGTGCTTGTAGTCCCCGTGTTTATGTGGTGCGCACTCTGGAAGGCTGAACCCACATTTTGATCTATGGCACACATCGTCCTCCCTCTTCTCCTGTTCCCTATGTATTTCCCTAACCACTAGTGGAGAGAGATCGACCCTTTCCGTGGCACTATTGCCTTCCTTAGCTTAGTATTTCCCCTTTTTACACATCCTTGTATTCCTCGTCCCTTGGCATGTTTGGTGTAGGATTTTCTTTCAGCATTAGGTGTAGCAGTAGTGTTAGAGGTAGGTAGAGGAACCGGCCTTCTCTGAAGATCCATCCCAAGCGCGTAAGGTCCCACAACTTGGAGATGATTCCATTATGGTCTCAAACAGCTCGGGTCTTCCAGATCCAAGACTCGGTTGCATGTTTGAAGACCAATAGCACTTTGTTTAGATTTTTCTTGCTCGAACACCTATGAGGATTAATACTAGAAATATGATTTTAAAAATATTGAATGGAAAAAACATTAATATATAATTCTTTTGAAATATGGCTAATAAACCTTTACGGCCTCTATAGCAATTGGGTATTTCTAAAACAAGTAAGACAACGTTTTAACTAGATGAGCTCAATGCATGTTACTTTTTGCATGTAGATATCACGCACATGTAGAAAATATTTCATAGATGAATATGAGAGCTTCCACCACATCACTTATGTTATTTAGGCTTGCACTAGTTCAACACCGTCAATCTCGAGTGTTTTATAATATGCATAAGAATAACCACCATTTCACCTCAAAGAATTTCATGATATGAGTGGTGCTAGCATTAATGGTGTTTCTGGAAGATTGTATTAAAGAATTCAACATGACCATATTAAAATTCCTCTCCTTCGCTCGCATCCATTCGAATCTTTCCTCAACAATTACGGCATATGAATACTAGTTCGCACCATAAATAAAACATATTTTGTTATCATACGATCATGAGAGTATTGAAAAAAATATTATTAGCAAGGCTTAAGTCATACTTTTGTTTGAATGTGATAATCCAAGTAACTCCAAGAGTCTTCATTGATGACAAGGTGGGGATCTTGGTTTGTTTCCATGTAAACTTTAACTATCAAAATATCGTCATGTAAATTTTTACTTTGCGTGGTTGTTGTTTTTTCTGATTCAGTCATTCCATTCCTTGAAATATACTCTTTTTTGCTGTCATATACCAACCGAACCAGCCATTGGAGTCTCAGTGAACCTTACAACATTTAGACAATGATTTTTGATACAATAAGTAAACCTAGATAGGATAAAGCAAAGCAGTTTGGGGGTATTCAAAATTTAAAATCAGAATTGTAGGTAAATGGAGAGACGACAGAGGGAGAACAAAAAAGATGACTGTTTGCAATGTTAACATCTCGTGAATTATGTGGTGGTGCCTCTCAATCAAAGTCAAATTCCATGCTCACAGCTTTCTAACTTCTTTGTGAACTTATGCTCAACAGAATTTTTAGGCCTAACGTAGACACTTTATTTAAACAAATGTAGAACAATACATCATTATTATTTATTGATTGTGTGTATAATTTTTAATTGGCCCGAACTATGAACTAGATATGGGACATAAATAAGAGCTCAATTATGGGAAATATTAAAACCAATATATATTAAAACCATTCGAAATAACACACAAAACTCCTAAAACCAAATGCTAATATGAGAGAAACCAAAAATTAACTAATAAGATGGTCCGCTCATTGAACCCATAACAAAAACATACTATAAGGACAAAAATCACTATTACTAGCAATCGCATCCAGATGATGCGATGGGGATGCCAATAGAGAAGGAGATATGAAAATATATGAAGTTGATTTACGGCCCATGTTGGTTAGGGAATGGGGCATATGATGTGGAAGGAGTAAGGGGAAGGAGGGATCACACATGCAATGTGTTCACTTTTAGTGTTTGGGGAAAAGTAATTGATGGTAGGGTAAATGAGCACATGTTGGAAGAGGATGACCATGTGGAGATATGAGTATGTAGCGAGCAATGTTAATTTTTATAATTTTTTTTGAAGAATTCGTAAATATTGTTGTTTATTTAATGGTTTGCAATATTGTTAGTGTATCCTAATTTTATTAGAAGTTGTTGAGTATTGATGAGGTACATTATGTATGTGTTATAGACATTTGTAGTTGCATTAGAAGAGGACTTGTGAAGGAGGGACGTAAACACTTAAGGATGAACCTGCAATATGCTTAGTCCCTTCTATTCATTTTTAGATATGTGATTGTAGGCACATGTTTTCATTTTGGTGTATCTTTTAAAATAAAGGGCGGGTGAGATACAAAGGTATTTGAGGGAAGGAACCATAGATGTTGTCTTAAAAGTAATCCCTTGTCAATCTATTTTCCTGTTGGTGAAATAATTTCTCGAATGTACAAATTAGTGGGCTCTCACCAAAAGAGTGTATGGGACTAAGTCCCTCTACTTAAATAGGGCAGCTCCATTTATTGAAAACAAGCTAAACTAATTTACTAAGGTTGGCTCAAGACCGGGATCACACAGAATACTTATCCTAAACCCGTGGTAATTTCTTGTATTTAATTAAAGGGATGAAAATTGCTTAGTGAGGGAGACAGAGATTACAATAAGAAAGGGATTTCAAACAAAAACTATCATAGTAGAATTTTCCGTATTAAATTCGAACATTTCACTTGCATCAATGAGAAGAAACCACTTACAACGAAAGAGGAAAAATCCACAAGAAACACAAAGTTTTATTGCCTCATATTGCACAATTTATGATGCTCATGGAGTATCAGTTGAGATGGAGTTAAAATAGTCACAAACAAGAAAGAGAGGAAATGAAGGAACTTGCTTCTAGAAAGGTAGTGAGAGCTAGTAAACAAGCATTAACCATCCCCTTGAAATGAGGGTAAAATTCATATTTATAGTGTTTTGATTGTCCTTTCATCTCGCCCAAATGACCTTTCACCTTCCTCCATGACTATTGACCCTTTGAATTCACGTCCACAACCTTTGATGTTCCTCTATGCCTACGGCCTTTCAACTTATGTTATGACCCTTGGTCTTCCTTCATCACCTATGAACTTTCATCTTCCTTCATTTTGCAAGTGCCCTCACTGCATCTTCTAGTCACAAAGATCATCGGGCCACCTTATTTCTCCTTGATGTGCGACATCAAACCGGGTCACCAAAATCTTCGTCATACATGACCTCATTTTCCATGTCACACAAACATCTTTGGGTCAAAAAAATCCATTATTTTGTCGCATGACCAAACCTTCCCGACGCACAAATACATTTTTGTGGTTACCTAGGTCTCCATGTCACGCGATTTGCATTTTTTTGGTTGCCTTGGTCTATGTGTCTTACGTCCTACACCTTGTTGTCATTCATCACAAGCCTTCCAGAGGTGCTTATTAGGTGAAAGAGTCCTAAAATAGGCCTTTTTAGGCCTCCAGGAGCAACTCCTTTCATGTAGATCATAATGAACTCATGAATTGTCTCATTCCAACTTACCTACACATGAAACACACTTAAAAATTAAGTTAGCACATCCTTCTTGGCCATGATGGGATTTACATAGTTAGAGATTGGATGGAGGGTAGGTTTACATTATGCGCTCGTATTTTTGAAGTGTGGGGTTAGTTGTCATGGATTTTTAAAAAAATTTATGCTAAAAATTTAGCACAACAACCGGTTCTAGCTTTGGGACTTGTCTCGAATTAAACAAAGTGAAGATGAGATAACTAGGTGTAAACACAAATATTGCACATTAGACAATATCTACCCCAGTCTTATTCTTCTATTTACAATGTTCTTAAGTGTACAAAGTACCAATTAATCCCACATTTTTGTCATATTTGTTTTATGTTTTACTTCATATTTCTGTGTATTTCCAGATACTTATCACCCTGTTTTCTAACTTCCCTGAGATTCGATCCCTAGTTTTAAGTGCCCCACCTTATACCGAGGTGCCCTAGTCCCACTCTAGGCACCCCGAACTATGCTTAGCATAATTTTCTCCTTTTTGGATCACTTCTAAATCGTCATCATCTTTATCTTTTCCCCAGTCAGCATTGTCGGGATTAATTGTGAAATTAAACTTGAGAGCCCTATAAATATAAAGCTTATAAGACCATAATAAGGGTCCTATGTCATTACATCTTATCACTATTATCACTCCATTTAGGGATGCATCCATTGCACCATCTTGCATCCACATAATACATTCAAGATAAGAAAGTCTACATCACACACATTCTTAGAGGAGGATGGATTCTATTCATTTTATTCTATTATCTACATCTTCTATAGCTACCATATCTTGTTATTTCAAAAAGTGTAACTGGCACGAGTGCACCTAGGGCACAACATACACACACTCACATAAATACATCAAGGTCCGTAATGTAGTGCATCGCTCAATGATAAGTCCATCAGTTTGGTGGATGAGGTCATTATGACCCCATCTTCTTCTTCTTGCGCAGGCATCATCCAATGAATCCAGTTAATCCAAAGGCAATGCACACGCAGTATTTAAAACAATCGGTGACCACGCCAAATTAGAGTTTGTAGTATTTATACTATTCCGACCAGCTAGATTGTAGACCATGGTGTCCTAGTATATTCCCAGCCTACCTTTGTCACTTAAGATAGTCTAAATATGCCCTCATTAGGGCCCCTAAGTATTTGTCTATAGTATCGAGTTCTAGTTCCGAGTTTGTAGTATTTATACTGTTCCGACCAACTAGATTGTAGACCATGGTGTCCTAGTATATTCCTAGCTACCTTTGTCATTTAAGATAGTCTAAATATGCCCTCTTTAGGGCCCCTAAGTATTTGTCTATAGTATCGAGTTCTAGTTCCAGATCTACGACAACTTGCGATAGTCACCATTAATCAGCTGAGTCATTTCCTTACTCCCTCTTGCATTCTAGGGTTTTATTTCCATTAGATCAAATCATGCAATTATTTTACATCGCTTTAGCATATTAGTTTACTGTTATTTATTACTTGTTTAGCCTCTTTATTACAACATTTAGTCCTCCTATTTAGATTAGCATTAATACCCTAATACCCCATTTAGGTCCCTTTAGGATTTATTTTTGTTAATCACTAGGAATCCTAGAATATCAACACATTAAGAGGACTAGTGTCTTATCCATTGGGCTATAGGAGTTATTATAAAAAAGGGTAGATAAAAGAAAACCTCATTTATTGTATTAAATACAACACACAACAATAAAAAAACACATGATAGAAAGGAAAAACACAACACAAAGGGAAAAAAAAACCTATATTCATGTATGGTACATGCGGGGACAACCCAATTTAACTATTTGTATAATTTCGATATTTCCCATTGCATGGGAAAATCCAAGTGAGTGGCATCCGATAAAATAGTTTGATAGTATTCGCTCCACATGTGTCCCATATCAAAAATGGTGTTAGGTTTTGGAGCTGTTTTCATGTGATAAAGTGTTGAAGATTGTACCATAAGAGTACTTGTACACTTTCCACAGCTTGTCTCGCCCATAGGTTTATGAGACTGTACCCTTAGAGTGATATACCGGAAACTTGATTTTTCTCATATGGCGGGATTTTGACCCATAGGTTTATGTGACGGTTTTGGCCCATGGTTTTGTAAAATTGCTTAAGTAGTTGTCTACTTATATGGTTTTATGCATATGGTGGAGATTATGTAACATTCCGGATGTTTTTTGAATTCGGGTGTGAATTTTGTAAAGTTTGTTGAGCATAGCTCCAAACAGATCTGGGTATTGTATTGAGAGAGTGGCAGCTTGTAAGAAAATCTAAGCAAGTTATTCTTGGTGGATATAGCCCAAATTGGGTGAACCACGTTAAATACCGTCTATTTGTGTTGTGTTATTTTATTCTTCAATTTTATTTGAGATCTGTAATATTTTCTACATATTAGTTTCTCTTGTTGTGATTCTATGAGAGATTATTCTACATATTTATCCCTTTATTTCTTAACAATTTGTATAAGAGCCTATTTTGGTTTGCTGAAGTGTTGAATCACATGGAAAGTTTTATCTTGAGTGGGAGCTATGGAATATGATGGAAGATGAAGGGTTGATAAATTCAACGGGGAAGAATTTCGATCTTTAGAAGATGTAGATGGAAGATTACCTTTATCGAAGGATATTTATAATTCATTGTCTAAAAAGGTGAACAAACCTTCGAGCATGAAAAATGTGGAATGGGATTTGCTTGATAAGGGGGCACTTGGGACAATCCGGCTATGTCTTGCATCTTTGATATTATTTAATGTTTCAAAGGAAAAGACTACAAAATAACTAATGGATGCATTAGGGAAGTTGTATGAAAAACCCTCTACCTCTAATAAGATTTTTTTAATGAAAAAGTTGTTTAATATGAAGATGTCTGAGAATGGTTCAAGATAGTGAGATCATTTAAATGATATTAATATGGTTGTAAATATTCTAGCTTCAGCTACAATAGAATTTGATGAATAAGTTAGGGTTTTATTAGTTCTATGATCTTATCCCGAGAGTTGAAATAGACTGGGAATGACAAGTAAGCAACTTGGTTCCAACTAACTCAAAGTTGAAGTTTCAGGATGTTGTAGGGGTGATTCTAAGTGAGGAAATGTGAGGAAAAAGCTCACGGTGAATCTTCTACTTGGGAATGCTTTGATAGTTGAAACAAGAGGGAGACAGAAGAATAGAGAAAGCCGTGGAAAATCAAAGGATTGGGTAAGGTCAAAATCCAAAAGAAAGATAGTATGTTGGCACTATGGAAAGTCTAGGCATGCAAGGAAGGATTGTTGGGATCTTCAGGACAAGAAGAAATAATAGGAAGAAAACAAAGGGGAAAATTTGGCAACAGTAATATATGTCAAGATGCTTTGATTCTTTCTTTTCACAATATTACTGAATCTTGGGTTTTAGATTCGGGGCTTCTTTCCATGCTACTCCACATAGGCATTATTTTGTTGATTATGTTCAAGGAGTTTTTGACATGTTTTTCTTGGTGATGATGAGCCTTGCAGCATAGTTGGAAATGGTTCTGTTTAGGTTAAGATACAGAATCAGAATATTTAGCTATTGAAGGATGTCGGACATGTGCCTAAATTAAGATAAAATTTGATATCAGTAGGGTAGTTGGGATGTGATGGTTGTACTATGATATTTACAACAGACTCTTGGAAGGTTACCAAGGGTGCTCTTATGGTGGCAAGAGGTAAGAACGTTGGAACCTTGTATTATACCACTTATATCACTAATGTTTGTAATATTGTGGCTTTAGAAGTAGATACAACATTGTGGCACTATAGACTCGGTCATATGAGCCATAAGGACATGAAGATCATAAAGAAGTATTTTTCTAGATATATAGAAAGAAGTTTGGATTTATGTGAGGACTGCATATATGGGAAATAGAAGCAAGTAAGGTTTCTCAAGGTTGGACCTACAAAGAAAGAGAGTAAGTTAGAGATGGTGCATTTTGATGTATGGGGGCCAGCTCAAGTATCATCTCTTGGGGGTTCAAGTTATTATGTTACTTTTATTGATGATGCAACAAGGAAAGTTTAGATTTATTGTATTAGAAACAAATCTAATGTATTTGACACTTTTGTTAAATGGAAAGCCTTGGTAGAGAATGAAATAGGTCTTAAGCTAAAATGTCTCAGGTTAGATAATGGAGGGGAGTATTGCAACAATGAATTTGATGATTATTGTTATAAGAATGGAATCCGTAGGAAAAGATGGTTCCAGGATCTCCGCAGCAGAATGGGGTGTCAGAAAGGATGAACAAAACAATAACGGAATGTGCTAGGAGCATGTGGTTACATGCAGGACTACCTCTTTCTTTTGGGAAAAAGCTATGAGTACAGCTTGTGTACTTGATAAACAGAGGACCCTCAAGTGCCTTAGATGGAGGCATGCCCGAGAAGGCTTAGTATGGTAAGAAAATTGATTATTCATTTCTTACAGGTCTTTGGATGTGAGGTGTTTTTCCATATATACAAGGATGATAGGACCAAGCTAGAGGCTAAATTAGAAAAATATACTTTCATTGGTTACGATGGTGATGAATTTGGATATAAATGTTGGAGTATTAAGGAAAATAAAATCATTCAATCTAGGGATGTGGTATTTAATGATAAAGTCATGTATAATAATCGATTACGGGAAAATAGGGAAGAATCTAAGAAAGAATATGCAGCGGTAGAGGATCTTCTAGATGGAAAAGTGACACATGAATCAGTTCAAGAACCTCCTCAACATGAACCCCAAACTCTTATATTGAGGACGTCTTCTAGGGCAAGAAGAGAACCTAAACATTTTTCTCCTTATCTTTATTATTTATTACTCACTGATAGTGGAGAGCTAGAGAGATTTGATGAAACAATGTAGGTAGATGCCAGGAAGAAGTGGGAGCAAGCCATGGATGAGGAGCATCAGGCTCTCATGGAGAACCATACATGGGATTTGGTGAAGCTACCCAAAGGAAAAATATCATTATAGAACAAGTGGGTGTTCAGAGTCAAAGAGGAAGAAGGAGGCAAGAAAAGATACAAGGCCCGGTTGGTGGTCAAGTGGTTTACACAAAAAAGAAGGTATAGATTTTGATGAGATTTTTTCTCCTATAGTAAAAATGACTTCTATTAGAAATATTCTTGGAATAGTTGCAACAGAAGACTTACACTTAGAGAAAATTGATGTAAAAACTACATTTCTCCATGGTGATTTGGAGGAGAAACTATATAGGCAACAACTAAAGGGCTATGAGGTCAAAGGTAAAGAGGAGTTGGTGTGAAAATTTAAGAAGAGCTTATATGGCTTGAAACAAGCTCCATGTCGATGGTATAAGAAATTTGATAGCTTTATAATGGAGTAAGGTTATACTAAATGTCATTCGACCATTGCATGTATACGAAGAAATTTGAGGATGATAATTATATTATCCTATACCGTATGTGGATGACATGTTGGTTGCGGGTAAAAACATGCAGAAATAAAATTTCTCAAGAAGCAGCTAAGTGAATCCTTTGTTATGAAGGATTTGGGGGCAGCCAAACAAATCCTTCGTATGAGGATATCTCAGGATAGGAAGGAACGAAAGCTAACTTTATCTCAAGAAGAGTACATTAAGAAAGTCTTGGAGAGGTTTAATATGTAGGATGCTAAATCGGTTGGGACTCCTTTGGCAGGCCATTTCAAGTTATCAAAGGAGTAGTGTCCTAAGATAGAGTAGAAAAGAAACCAGATGTCCAAGGTACTTTACTCATCAATGGTTGGCATTCTGATGTATGCCATGGTGTATACCAGGCTTGATATTTCCCATGTAGTAGGAGCGGTGAGTAGATTTATGAGTGATCTAGGTAGAGATCACTGACATGCAATAAAGTGGATCCTTAGGTATTTGAGAGGGACCATGGGGACAGTTTTTTGCTATAGTGGATCATACACAACTTTGTTTGGTTATGTAGATTCATATATGGTTGGAGATGTAGGCATCGGGAGGATCACAATAGGTTATGTTTACATTGTAGGTGGGATAACGGTAAGCTAGATTTCACGACTACGTAAGTTGGTGGATTTATCAACCACATAGGCTTTGAGTATGTTGCTGCCATAGAGGAAATTAAAGAAATGATTTGGCTACAACAATTTCTTGAGAAGTTAAGGCACAAGGAGGAAGGAAAGCTACATAGTGATAGTTAGAGTGTTATACACCTATCTAATAACTTTGCTTTCCACTCTAGGATGAAGAATATACATTAAGGTACCATTTCATCAGGACAACTTTGGAGGAAGAGAAGTTGAAGTTGGAGAAGATTCATACCAGTAAGAATCTTGTAGAAATGATGACCAAGGTGGTCATAAGGGAAAAATGAAGCTATGTTCATCTTTGGTTGGTCTTCACGGAAACTAGTAAAGCGTTGAGAAGATTTCTCGAGGAAAACTAGTCTCCAAGTGGCATATTGTTAGGTTGTGGATCCTTTTCCATGTGAGAAAGTGTTGAAGACTATACCCTAAGAGCATTGTACACTTTCCACAGCTTTTCTCGCCCCATAGGTATATGAGACTGTACCTAAAGAGTGATATACTAGGAAACATGATTTTCTCATATGGGTGGGATTTTGACCCATAGGTTTATGGGACGATTTTGGCCCATGGTTTTAATACCCACGGTTTTGTAAAACTACTTAAGTAGTTGTCTACTTATATGGTTTTATGCACATGGTAGAGATTATGTAACATTGAAGATGTTTTTTTTAATTCGTGTGTGAATTATGTAGAGTTTGTTGAGCATAACTTCAAACAGATCTGGGTATTATATTGAGAGAGAGGTGTCTTGTATTAAAATTTAAGCAAGTGATTCTTGGTGGATGTAGCCCAAATTGGGTGAACCATGTTAAATACTGTCTCTTTGTGTTGTGTTATTTTATTCTGCAATTTTATTTGAGATCTGTAATATTTTCTTCATATTAGTTTCTACTGTTGCAATTATGTGAGGGATTATTCCACATATTTTATCCATTTATTTCCTAACAAATTCACCAAGCCATAGTGAATCAAACTTTCCATGGCTTCCTTTTAGTTCTCTCCTCTTATCCCATAGTAGGAAAAGATCACCAATCTAATAATATCTTTACTTCACCTTTTATCAAAGATTTTATTTACTTTCAATTGATGATCTTTTATCCAATCAACCACCAACACCCTATCTTCACATATATTCTCTAGATACAAAATCCTTTTGTCAAGTGCGTCTTGGAACTCACCATCTTCTACTGGTTTGATCAATTTCACTTCTAAAAATATAATGTTATTAGAACTTATACATTTATCCCATATAGGATTTGGAACAGAGACATACCAATAGCTCTTTTTGGAGTGATCCAATCATCCCATAGTGCATTGTATAGCTTCTTGTGCCAATTTCTCTTATTCTGATCTATGAGCTTCCTCACAATTATCACAAGATTCTTATTACTAGATTCTACTTGAAACTTCCCTGAGAGGGTAGTAGTCGGATGCATGCGATATCGATATTCCGTATCCATATAAGAACAAAATTAATTCCATGGAAGAGAAATAAGTGGCATTATCAACAACTATCTTCTATGGAATGCCAAAATGGAAAATAATATTTTCCTTGATGAAGTTACATATCATTTCTGAATTGGATTTCTAAACTGGTACGACCTCCATCCACTTAGTGAAGTAATTCGTTCTTTTAAGTGCAAAGATATGACCTACACTAGAATGAGGATTAAAAGCATTGATAAATTCTAGACCCCATTGTTTAAAAGTATCTTCAATTACCACTAGTCCGAATGGAAGTGCAACAAGATGGGGTCTTCCCATAAACTATTGACAAGATTTACTAGGGTTCATTTTAAGACCCCCTCCAAAAAAATATTATATAATGGGTGGCGAATCTCTTAAATGGACTTTCAAAATGATGGAAAATTTCCTATAAACTATTTCACGAAAAGGTGATTTGGCAGTTCACATTTTCTAATGGTCTCACACAGATGGATAGATGTTGGAAGACCGTCTCTTTGCTAAGGGATAGAGACTCTATCGAATGACATATCCTTGTTGTATGAATAGTTTTAGAGTTGGATGGCTATGTCCTTGTAAGATGGTTGTATAACTTGTGCTAGAGGAACCTCCCTTCCTAATTGGATGGACCCCATTAGAGGCCCACCCTTTTTCTTTGGCTTGCCAACATGGATGGTTGTATCTTTGGATTGGATGGCCATCCCTTCTTGGTTGAACCGATCCCATCAGACGGCATTCCTTTCTCTCTGGGATTTTGTACTTTTCTTAATGGTCATCTCTTATGGTTGGTCATCCATCTCTTGTAGTTGTCGTCCATCATATGTATGTTGTGTTGTTAAGACAACCATCTCTTAAGAAATAGACAATCATCTCCCCTAGAAACAAACATATAAAATATGGCTTCGAATCCCCTATGACCCCACAAGGGGGTGTACCTGCCCTTGTAACCCCCGGGCTATGTATTATACCTCGGTGAATATGAGTGCATTTTGATTAGAAACGTTGGTGAAATACATGTAGAAGTTAATTTTTAACTGTAAGTAGGAGGCCAATTGACCCATACAAATGACTTGTCATCCAAAATTTTAGGCAAATTGAGTGGTAGCTAACTTCTTAACATTTTCCATTTCCAATTTCCAAAATTTTTAATATTCCCAAGTTTACCAAAATTTACCACTAAAAGTTTCCACTGAGGCTCACATTTAGATACCCATTTTTGAGTGTCTTGAAAGAGAGTAGGACAATAATACCTCCCAAGAAGGATCTTATGTGTAGAGACCATGGAGGAGAAATTTCCACCACAAGATTGGTCATGATATGCTTTTAACAAGTGTTTTTGTTGCTCTTTGTCAACACACCTTAAGAAACATCCATCAATGGATCTATTTTACAATACATGGTTTCAATTCACTTACCTTGCAACTTTGAGCTTGAGGATCATTCTTTTTTTATAATCCATATGCTTAAAAAATCACCATAAGTGAGGAAGTAACCAATATCACTGTACCATTCATTGGTAGTATTTACAAAGAGTACTTGGGGCAGGTCCTTACTTACGCATCTATAGAAATGGAATTATTTATCTTCATATTATGTCACGAGAGACTCATCTTCAACTATAAACTTGCATAATCCACTCGCCCTAACGAAATTAGATGGATTTATCTCAAGGTCATACTCTTGAATATTTGACACCTAACTACCTTTTTTTTCTATGAGGTCTTGTTGAGTCAAGATAGACTTTAAAGATTATCAAAGAACAATCACAATGGTGTGAGAGTGTAGGATGTAGAATATGAAATTCTTGACCGCCTTAACCACAACATAAGAATGATTTTCCATAGTAGAATACTTAAGAATTGATTATTTAATGTGTAACTCATGAAGGGAATAGGAGAATCAATCCTTTCCTCATCTTTTTAACTAAAATAACTGAAATAGTGTGCTCGGATGCATACTAATACACAATGAAATATTTATTGAAATCAGGACATACCAGGGTTAGAGCTTTGGCTATGGCCTTATTGACATTCTCAAAAGTTTAATTTTCATCCTGACTCCAATTGAAACTCTCTTGGGGATTTTTCATTCTTTTAATATGCTTTGTAAACTCAGTTAAATCTAGAACAAATCGGTGGAGGAAGTTGACCTTACCAAAGAATGAATGAACTCCCTTATTACTTGTGGGCAAGTAGATATTTTTAATTCCTCACACTCTTTCCAGATTAGTCATGGTTCCTTATTTTTCACTATATTTCCTAAGAGCTTTCCTTCAGTCACTCCAAAGATTGAATTTTTCGATTCAATGATATGCCATGTTCTTGACACCTTAGAAAAACTTGTTCAAGGTGTATCAAATGTTCCTTCCTCTTCTTAGAGAAGACTATGAGATCATCTAGATAAATGAAAATACATTTTTTCTTAAAATCCTTGAAATTCAAGTCCAATATTCTCTCGAAAAGTGGCCCTAACATTTATGAGACCAAATGTCATCCGCCTGTAGGCAATGGTTCCCCACGAGTTGTAAAAGTAGTCTTATATTGATCTTCTTGAGAAACTTCAATTTGATTATAGCCGAAGAATCCATCCAACATAGAAAGCATTTATGAACCTGTGATTGCTTGTAAAATTTGATCCATGATTGGAAGTGGATAATTATCCTTTAGAGAATCTTGGTTCAGATTCTAGAAGTCTACATAAATCCTTATTTCCCCATTTTTCTTCCAGATAGGGACAATATTTTCCACCCATGTAGAGTGATGGATTGGAAAGATAATCCTTGCATTTAGAATTTTAAGAACTTCCTCTTGGATTGCTCTAGTAATATTAGGATTATATTGTCTTTTATTTTTCTAAAATGGATTTGATTCAAGCTTGAGAGGTATTAAGTGTTGCATCTCTTTTGGTTTAAAATATTTCATTTCATCATAATAATATGCCAATACATCTAAATATTTTTTAAAAAATGAAACAAAGCTTCTCTTTTCCTCTGGTGAGCAACATTTTCCTATATTCAATAAATTGAGGTTACTTCTCTATCCAAATGTTTACTTTCCCAAAATAAACATTAATCTTAGGAGACTCCTTAGCTTTATCTTTCACATATCTATAATTCCTATCAAACAATTCTTTGAGTGATACTAGGCCCTTAGGAATCTTATTACCTTTCAAAATGAGAACTCCATCGAATCAAACTCCTTAACTTAACCTTTGTCTTCTTCTTGAGTTGATTCTTGGGGTTAAGAAGTAATTCCTTCAAAAGAAAAGGTTATTAAAATTATATTTCTTCTCGAGGAAAGAGAGGATATGTTTATCATCATTTAATACCTGCCAATGATTGGCATTGTTGGGCAAACTTTGTCTACATATCATTTCAATAAAATATTTATCTTTATCAAAATAAGGGTGTCATTTCATTAGAGAAGATGAAACATTAAGAGAATCGGCCTTTTCATTCTGTTCACAGGAAACAACTTGTATAGAGAAAGCATCAAAGGATTCAATGTAATCCCACACTCTGTTCCTGTAATTTTTGAGCCATGAATTCTTCACTTGGTATTGATTACGGACTTGTTTCATAATTACCTCTACATCTCCTAGGAATTTCAATTATTTAATTCCTATGGAATTAAATGTGTCCATCCCTAAGAGAAGGGATTCATACTCTGCAGTATTATTGGTATTTTCAAATTGGAGCTTGAAAGAAAAAGGAAACAACTCACCTAATGGGGAAATCATAACCACACCGTCTCCGAGCCTATACTACAATAAGCTTCATATACTCCATAGTCCATAGTTTGTCTTCATATTCTTATGAGATAAGAGGCATATCATTTCCTCTTCCATAATTCATGAAGTAATTCATATTTCATTTGTCTTGATCAAGAATATCCGCCCTAGGATCTTCTATTTTTCGCACTATATATTTCATTTTTCTCATTGGCAAGAACTTTTTCATTTGACCCTTGAGTGGAATATTTCTGAAGACCAATCCATCTTAATTTCTCATCCCAAATCCCTACGAAATATTCTTCTCAACAACATCCTATATGAGGTCGGAATGTTTGCCACCAAGATAGTTAATAAGAATTTCTTCTCAAGAAAATCAGCTAGAGCAACTTGGGCATCCTTTATTCTTCCCACAAGTGGGACCTCTTTTGTTTTGATTAAATAAAACTGAAATTTATCCCATGTTAGAGTCAAAAATGGAATTATCTACTTTTATTGGAATCACATTTTCAAAAGCACTGAGTCTCGATATAGTTTTTTGATTGGAAACCTCCAACAAGAAGAGAAAGGTATAACAGTTCAATCTTGTTATTCTTGGAAGAACTTAGGGCTAGTATGTTTTGAGATGAAGGTGAAGAAGGATTTGGTAGTAACCCTTTAGAAGAGGATGTGACAACATTGGGCTTTGGGTTAGTTCCTCTTATAAACCAAACTAGTTTATCAAATTGTTCTAGATGGGCTTGAAAATATTTAGACTTTGATTGTTATGTTGTACCCATTTTCATGCGTGGAAGTGTTGAAAACTATACACTAAAACTACTGTACATTCTCCACGCTTTTCTCGTCGGGGTTCAGGTTTGGGCCGAGTCCTAAGTGGGGGTCTAGGGGCGATAAACATCGGTAGGATGAGTTTGAGGGTGAAGCCCTTGAAAACAAAATTTACCTTGAAAAATGTGCCAGATATTTTGGTAAACATGTTCTTCTCATATCAATGCAGGATTTTTGACACATAGGTTTATGGGGAAGTTTTGACCCATCATTTTAGTACCCACAGTATTGTAAAACTTCTTAAGTAGTTTCCTATTGATATGCTCTTGGGATTTTTATAGGGTAGACATATCATTTTAGATGTGTGTGAGTTCAAGTGTGAATTGAGGAGAGTTTGTTGAGCATAGCTCCAAACTGGGTTTTATTATTGTATTGAGAGAAAGAGGTGGCTTGTGATGAAAAAAACTGAACAAGTGATTCTTGGTGAATGCAGCCCAAATTGGATGAACCATGTAAAATATTCTCTATGTTGTGTTCTTTTATTTTCAGCACTTTTATTTTATATCTACGATATTATTTTGGATATTCGTTTTTACTAATGTGATTCTGTGTGGGATTGTTCCGCATATTTTATCCCTTATTTCCTAACAATTGGTATCAGAGCCTAGTTTGGTTTGCTGAAGTGTTAAATTGCGGGAAAGTTTTAGTGTGAGTCAGGTTATGGCATATGATGGAAGATCAAAGGTTGATAAATTCAATAGGAAGAATTTTAGTCTTTAGAAGATGTAGATGGAAGATTGCCTTTATCAAAAGTATCTTTATATTTTATTTTCTCGAGAAAGGTAAAAACCCTCTAGCATTATAGATATAGAGTGATATTTTCTTGATAGGAAGGCACTTGGGACAATTCGACTATGTCTTGCATCTTCTGTATTATTTAATGTTTCATAGAAAATACTACAAAAGAACTTATGGATTCATTAGGAAGTTATATGAAAAAGCCTTTTCCTCTAACAAGATATTTTTAATGAGAAAGTTGTTTAGTATGAGGATTTCTTAGAATAGTTCGATGCAGAAAATTTAAATTATTTTAATATGGTTATGAATATGAAAGCTTCGGTTACAATATAATTTGATGAAGAAGTTAGGGATTTATTAATTTTGTGCTCTTTACCCGAGAGTTAGAATAGCCTCGATAATGACGGTAAGCATCTCGGTTCTATCTAGCTCAAAGTTAAACTTTGAGGACGTTGTAGAGGTGATTCTAAGCAAGGAAATGAAAAGAAAAAGCTTTGGGAAATCTACCACTTCACAGAATTATTTGTGATGGAAAATAGAGGGATACAAAATAATAGAGGAATTCATGGAAAATTGAAAGATTGGGAAAGGTAAAAATCCAAAATAAAGATGGTATGTTGGCACTTTGTGGAAAGTTTGGGCATGCAAATAAGGTTTTTGGGAGCTTCAAGATAAGAAGAATCAACATGAAGTAAATGAGGAGGTGAATGTGGCAATAGGTAATGTCTTCCAGGATGATTTGATTCTTTCTTTACACAATATTTTTACATCTTGGGTTATAGAATTAGGGGCTTCTTTCCATACTACTCCACATAGGAATTATTTGTTGATTATGTTCAAAGGATTTTGGGCATGATTATCTTAGTTATGATGAGCCTTACAACATAGTTGGAAAAGGCTCTATTTAGGTTAAGAGGCAAAATGGGAATACATGGCTATTGAAGGATGTTAGACATGTGTCTACATTAAGAACAAATTTGGGATCGATAGCGAAGTCTGGAAATGATGGTTATATTGTTATATTTATAGTATACTATTAGAAGGTTAACAAGGGTGCTCTTGTGGCGGAAAGAGGTAAGAAGGTTGGAACCTTCTATTTAACCACCGATAGTAATAATGCTTATAATCTTATGGATTCGAGATGTAAATACAACATTGTGGCACAATAGGCTCCGTCATATGAGCCATAAGGGCATGGTGATTGTAAAGAAGAATTTTTATGGATATATCGAATCGGGTTGGAGTTCTATGAGAACTGTGTATATGGGAAATAGAAGTGATTAAAGTTTATCAAGGTCGGACCTACGATAAAAAAAGTAGGTTAGAGCTGGTACATTCTTATGTGGGGGCGGGCGGCATCTCGGGTATCATATCTTAGGGGTTCAAATTATTATGTTACTTTTATTGATGATGTAACAAGGAAATATGATGTATTTGACACTTTTGTTAAATATAAATCCTTGGTAGAGAATGAAACGAGTCTTAAGGTAAAATGTCTCAGTCAGCTAATGGAGGGAGTATTTCAACAATGATTTTGATGATTATTTTTTAAGAATGGAATCCATAGGAAAAATATAGTCCTAATAACTCTGCAAAGATAATGGGGTATCGAAAGGATGAACAAGACAATAATTAAACATTCTAGGAGCACGAGGTTACATGCAATACTACCTCTTTATTTTATGAAAGAAGCAATGAGCACAACTATGTACTTGATAAACAAAGGACCCTCAAGTGCCTTTGATGGAGGCATACCTAAGGAGGCTTAGTCGGTAAGAAAGTTGATTAATCATTTCTTAGATTCTTTGGATGTGAGGTGTTTGATCATATAGATAAGGATGATAGTACCAAGCTAGAGGGTAAACAAGAAAAAATTACTTTCATTAGTGATGGTGGTGATGACTTTGGATATAAATATTGGAATATTAAGGACAAGAAAATCATTCGATCTAGGGATGTGGTATTTAATGAGAAATTTATGTATAATAAACATTTGCATAGGAAAACATGGAAGAATCCAAGAAATAATATGATGTGGTAGAGGATATTCCAGGATAGGAAAGTGACACATGAATCGGTTTAAATACCTACTCAACAAGAACCCAAAATCCTATATTAAGGAGGTCTTCTAGAGAAATAAGATAACACTAACATTTTTCTTCTTCTCTTTATTATTTATTACTCACCTTTGGTAGTGTAGAGGTAGAGATATTTGGTGAAGTAATGTAGGTAGATGCCTGGAACAAGTCGAGAAAGCCATGAATGAGGCGCATCGGTCTCTCATGGAGAACCGGACTTGGATTTGGTTAAGCTACCTATAGGAAAAATGGCATTGCAAAACAAGTAGGTGTCCAAAGTTAAAGAGGAAGAAGGAGGAAAGAAAATATACAAGGCCTGGTTGGTGGTCATGGGCTTTACATAGGAAAAAGGTATAGATTTTGATGAGATTTTTTCTCTTGTAGTAAAAATGACTTCTATTATAACTTTTCTTAGAATAGTGGAAAATAAGAATTGCACTAGATGTAAATACTATATTCCTCAATGGTGATTTAGAGGAGAATTTATATATGCAACATCCAGAGGGCTATGAGGTCAAAGGTAAAGAGGAGATGATGTGAAAACTAAATAAGAGATTGTATGGCACAAAACAAGCTCCACGTCAATGGTATAAGAAAATTGATAGCTTTATGATGGAGGTTATACTAGATGTCATTATTCCCATTGCATATATATAAATAAATTACATGACGGAAATTATAGTATCATGTTTCTATGTGTGGATGACATGTTGGTTACGGGAAAAACCATGCAGAAATAAATGTAATCAAGAAGTAGCTAAGTGATTCCTTTGATATGAAGGATTTGGGGAAAATAAATAAATCCTTGGTATAAAGATATCTTGGGATAGGAAAGAATGGAGTCTAACTTTATCTTAGGAAGAGTACATTAAGAAGGTAATGGAGAGGTTTAATATGTAGGATGTTAAACTAGTTGGGACTCCTTTGGTAGGCCATTTCAAGTTATCAAAGGATTTGAATCCCAAGACAGAGCGAGAGAGAAACTAGATGTCTAAGGTACCTTACTCATTAGTGGTTGGAAGTTTAATGTATGCCATGGTAATAACTGGGCCTAATACTTCCCATGCAAGTGGGATCATTGATTATAATTATGAGTGATCAAAGTAAACATCATTGACAGACGGTAAAGTGGATCCTTCAAGATTTGAGAGGGACCATAGGGGCAATTTTGTGCTACAAGGATAGGAGACCATTTTGGATGGTTATGTAGATTTAAATATGGTTAGATATGTAAAACTAATAAGGATCATGACAAATTATATTTTAACTTTAGGTGGGATAGTAGTGAGTGGATTTCATGACTACGAAGCTTGTGGATTTGTCAACCATGGAGGCTAAGTATATTGCTACTGCAAAGGCAAGAAAAGAGATGAATTGGTTTAAAAATCTTGAGGAGTTGGGGCACAAGCAAGAGAAAGGGAATCTACCTAACTTGATAGTTAGAGTGTTATACACCTAGCTAAGAAATCTTCTTTCCAATCTAGGATGAAGCATATACATTTAAGGTACCATTTCATTAGGACAGTTTTGGAGGAAGAGAAGTTAGAGATGGAGATGATTCATACAAGTTAGAATCCTATAGACATGATGACCAAGGTGGTCACAAGGGAGAAACTGAAGCTGTGTTTAGCTTTGGTTGGTCTTCACGGATGACAGTGAAGGGTTGAGAAACTTTCTCATAGGAAAACTAGTCTCCAAGTGGGAGATTGTTATGTTGTGGATTCTACTTTAATGTGTGGAAGTGTTGAATACTGTACACTAATAGTATTATACACTCTCCACATATTTCTCATCGGGGTTTGTGGTCCAGCCGGGCCCGAGCAGGTCTTAGGGCTCATATCTTGAGAATTTTTATGGCCTCAAAAATGTGCATGATATATAGGGAATCATAATCTTCTCATATGGGCAGGACTTTTGACCCATAGGTTTATGGGGTGGTTTTAACCCATGCTTTTGGTACCCATGATATTTTAAAACTACTTAAGTAGTTTCCTATTGATGTATTTTTGGGATTTTGATAGGGTATGCATATCATTGTAGATGTGTGTGAGTCTAAGTGTGAATTCAAGAGATTTTGTTGAGCATAGCTCCAAACAAATCTAGGTATTATGTTGAGAAAAAAAGGTGGCTTGTAATAAAAATATGAGAAAGTCATTCTTAGTGGACGTAGCCCAAATTGAGTGAACCACGTTAAATATTGTCTTTATTTTGTGTTATTTTATTTTCTCGCACTTTTATTAGTTTCTACTAATGCAATTTTGTGTGGGATTATTTCTCATATTTTATCCCTTATTTCCTAACAAGACTTCGATCTCGACCTTTTGATATGGTCTATGATATCATATGAGGAGGAAAATGATTAACTAAACTATAAATATTTCTAGTGTAATCTAACGTTACAAGAGTAGTAAAATAACTAAATAAATGAATTAATAAAATAGTAAAATGATACCCAAGCGAGACTAAGCTAGAGAATACAAAACCCTAATGTGTAAAGAGGGTTAAGAAATCCTTAGCTGATTCAAATACATCATGAGACTACATCACAATGTAGACAAGTTGTATAGGATGAGGAAACTATCACATAGTAGCTTGAGAAGATGCGATCTCGACTATCTAGATAGAATGGGGTGCCTAAAAGGGATAGGAGCACCATGCGTACCATGATATGAGATCTGGGTGCCCTAGTCTTGGAAATAGCAAGGAAACCTCCTCTAAAGTGTCATTGGATGTTATCCTGTATTATCTTCCTATCGCTATGTGATCGTCGAAGCAATGGTTAACCTGTAATAGAATAATCACATACAAAACCCCAAACAAAGCATCAAAAACTGAAAAGGAATGATGCATATGAAGGGGCCGAAATTTCCTCAACTTCCAAATGGATGGAATTATCAATGAGAATTGCAGTACATCTCATACCCAATGTAGTTCTAGGTGTGTGTGTGTGTGTGTTTGTGTGTGTGTGTGTGTGTGTACGTGCAATTGTGCCCTATGTTTCTCTTGTGCTAGTAACACTTTGTGAAGTAGTGAACAATTAACTGGATGTAGAATGTAGTAAATGTGTACACGAAACAATAAACTTCCCTCCTATGAAGTGTGATGCGAGATAAACCAACCTTGTGTGCCTTATGATGGATCTAGATGGACGCAAATGTAGCTATAGATGCCTTTGATGGATGCAACCTTAGTTGGTGATAGTAAGTGTTTAGTGTTTGGTCCCTCATTATCACAAAGGTTAACTTAGCAAAACTATGGTATAACATGTGCATTCAAAAGGTATTAAAGAATACCCTTAATTTTAGTTTCTACCTCTAATTATTCATTTGATAACACCCCTCTTGTTATATTATTTGAATGAAAATACCCCTATTTTTTCCATGTACCTTACTCACCCATTTTTCAATTACTATTTTATTTACCCCTTTTTATTTCTTCCTAATATATTAGACAAAAATATATAATATTTCTCACTCAATTTTTTTAATATGCATTTCCTCTTGAAAGATAGTTTGAAGCCATTGAAGAACTATTAAAAATCACCTTATATATGTTAAGATTTAATCATTTATCAAAATTTCTTCAAATAATTTAGATGTTGAAATAACATCACTTGTGTTGAAAAGCATACTCAATCCTAGTTTTCTAGCATCTTATTATTTCTTGGTTAAGAATCTCTTAATTGAGATTTATTTATTAAAAAATAGATTATAATTTAATTTATGACCAACCTCTTTTTAAATTTTAAGGTATTTACTTTTAAAAACTAGGGTTCAAATGTTTTAGTTTTATATTAAAATTAAACATCCCTTTCCTTTGGCCCACCTCTCTAACTCCGCCCAATACCCGATTCAAAACATTAATAAATTAAACCCTTTCACCCCCTTATGTCTACCGGTATATTGAATTTAATTTTATTAATTTTAATTACCTCAATATGAACCCACGTGATAGGATATTGCCTAGCTAATGAACCCCCGTGCTCATTATTATCACATAAATTTATATGTATTTAGTTTGCTTTCTTTAATATCATAATCACCCCTAAAAATTCTGACCACCAAAAATAAAAAAGAAGTTCAAATGACTAGAAAGCTCCCCAAAAGTGAGAGGAAATTACCAAGAGGATTAGGGCACCAAGAGGGGACCAAGGTGCACATAGTGCCCCATCTGGTGGGTGCCCCACCATAAATAAGAAAAACATAGTATGACAATATAGACTTGGAAAATACATGTGTAAGATCTACAATAACAACAAAAAGTAATGCAACAATGGCCAAAGACATGGCTTAATTATTACTCTTTTCACTTAAGAACCATATAAATAGTAATATGAAACCAAGACTAAATAATGACTAAAAGTGTGTGATTTAGTGTCTATATTTTCCCCCACTTTATGTTGGTGAGTGGAAATATTGGTAACATAAAGTAGATAGAAATACGTACTGATATCCACATAGAGTGATGTAGAATACGTACTAAATGACTAGATAATGCGTGGAGTGATAAAAACATGGAGCACAAAGACTAAAGATGAAAAAAGTGTATAAAGTGATGAAAGTGAACCTAGGGAGAAAGTACATATGTAGCTACCGATGGCTGTAGTGTCCTTGCATTGTTATTATTATGTGTTGTATTTACCCACTACGTGTGTGATGTTGACTTCTTATTTCCCATACGGATGGACCTACAAAAGAGAAGATGATCAAGTGGTAAAATATGCATGTATATGTGTAGTGTAAAAAATATGTAAAAAAGGTACAAAAATTAAAAGGGGAGATGTGCACCTAATCCCCGATGAGAATGTGGAAAGAATCTTGTAAATGTCATTGAAATGTGAGTTTTTGGGCGATCTCATGATACTTGGTCGAAGAAGTGTAGAGATTCAAGTCGATGTGTCCTCCAACCTGTAACTACTTCAAGAGAGTTGTTAGGAGATCTCTGTACCACCTAGGCTTTTGGTCATCCGATGCCACTGGCCAAAGTAGTGTAGAGAGGAAGGTATAATTTATCCTCTAACCTATAACTACTCCCCGAATGATAAGGAAAACTTGTTTCGTAAACAACACTATGTATGGATTTCTTTATACTAGTTCGAATTCACTCACTACGTAAGCCACCGTGTCATGGATGATAACTAAAAATTGAATCAGTATCAAGATCTTGTGATGTGTAATGAGTAAACCAAAATTATGCTCCCCTATTTGGGGGTGCACAACGTTGTAGATAGGAGAATCCAACCCCAAAATAGGACCAACAATGTAAAATGAAACTCTTCCCTACAGGGGGATGTGCTTTGTAGAAACCAAAGCAAAAAAAACAAGGTAGCTAGAAAATAAGTGTTAGTACGAACATGCATGTAGAACACAAGTGCAAGCCAAATAGAGAATGTGTAAGATGGAACATAAGTAGCCAATATAAACACCCAATAAGACTATGTTGGCCACACAAAGAGGGCTACAAAGATGGGAAACCACTCAGTGTCGTAAGACACTCAAAGACGTGATGGCCATAAAAAAATTGTGCACATAAGAAAAAGTGAAAATCCAACAAACAAGAATAAAAATAGCAGACAATGTAACAAAAAAGTATAGAATAAAATATCCATGCATATAAAATGTTGCACATGAAGCACATGTTAGAATGTTAGAAAGATAAAGTTTATTTCAAATTTTGTATAAACCAAAGTAGTGTGCTATGAAAAAAATGAAATAATAACACCTATAGCATACAAATGTGGATGCCCCCAGGAACCATTGTGGGACTGGTAGTCAAGCATCCATGTTACGTGTAGTATGCTTGTATATCTTGTTATCACAACTAGAAAGAAAGTGAATGTGCATGTGTGTATGATAATGATAATGACATACAAGATATCTATCTAGCATATGTAATAAAGTGAACACCTAAGAGAAAGTACAAGTAAGACTAAGTGCAACAATAAAATGCAAAGATGTTGTGGATGAATGGAATAGAACTCAAAGTGAATGATATGATCTACATGTCCCTTGAGTAAATGGAATTGCATGTAGTGATACTAATTTATTATCCCCCCTTATCAATCAAGAATGAACCATAAACGAGAGTGCATCATCGGGAAATGGTCAAACTATGTGTTGTGTGTAGCACATTGTGATGAGTGGGTAGTGATGATATGCGACATAGAGATGAAGTATGTGTGACTTTGTATCCTAAGTGTATATCATGACAAGATGAATAGAAAAGGAGTGGTGATGTATCCTAAAGTGTATACCACTAAATGATGTAAGCGAAAGTGATGAAGAAGTGACCCTGTAGCCTAAAGAGTATATTAATTATTCTAGGTACGTCGCGCATGAGAAAATATTGAATGATGAGTGTGTAAGGGTGATGAGGTCCATTTGGGATTTATACCCTCAACGAGTCTAGTATGGAAAATGAGCCTAGAATGTGTCATCGGGAAGTGGCTGTAGTTTGTAGAAGAGAATATGCAAAAATGTGTAATGTGTGTAGTAGGGTGTATGGTATGTAATGCAAGATGCGTAGATGACCTAAGATGTGGAGATGCATAGTAGATATAAGATGAAAGATGTAATATGAAAGGTGTAGGATGTAAATGGAATATGACAATGCACAATATGTAGTGACTATGGTGTATTGTGTAAAGCATGTGTAGAATGTGTATGGTGTATATAGGAAGACACATAATGTGTATAGCCTGTAATGTAGTGTGTAATGTGTAGGATTATGTGATGATATGCGGTGCCTAAGGTGTAGTGACTATTGTGTAGTGTGTGGGGTTCATGTGTAGAGAATGCCCTCAACATTCAAGTGTGAACCAAAGCACAAGAGTGTGTCATCAAGTAATGACGATGCTAAGGTGTAGATGAATATGCGTATGCTAGGATAAAAATGTACTAGTAGTAGGGTGGGGTTAGAAGAGATAAGCCTAATTCCCCCTAAGTGCGTATGATTGAATGAACTATCTAATGAAAGTTATGGAGGAAGGCCCCGCATTCGGAGCTGGTGGTGATGAAAGCATATGACCATGCTCTAGTAGTGGTGGAATAGTAGATAGTTGGTGCACTGGTGAGTGAAGTCTATGTGCATGTGATGGATGAGTGTACTACAGATGGTGTGGTGTAACAAAATGTGTAGGTGATGGAGACTTATACGAAGCATAACACAGTGGTGATGAACATTGATGTGGAATGAAGTGAGGTGGATACCGATGTCTAGATGCAGTAACCATCCTAGGAAGGGGCCTATATCAATGTGTGGGACTAGCAAAGCAATGAGACCATGTAGGTTGTATATGAGTAGGTGAGCTAGGAGTAGATGGAGCTTTAGGCTCTAGAATTTGTGACACACTAGAGGGAGTAGGTGAGACATTGATAACTATGTGAGGAGAGTTAGATGATGGAGTAGATGGAGGCACACCATTGATAACAATAACTTATGTTTATTGTGAATGAACTTTAGACACAAGTGATTCATGGAAATGATAGACTGTGACCTACAAATCCAGTTAAGACCTAAGAGTATGTCACACCTGTTGACTACTTGACCCACAAGAAAGGGTACAAGCATAGTGAGAGGAGTGAATGCAATGAAAAGTCCGACAACACCATATGCCTTTTTCGTCGGATAGGATATTTTTGAATGTAGATAACCGATAGCATCAAGAAGTGGAATAACACATACACCGATAGAAAGTGCCAAGAAGGATAAAACTTAGTATTATTAATGGTGATTTCTCCAATAGAGGCATTAATATGTAATTGATTAGAATTAAAATTTGCATGATAGTCATGCTCAGATAAAGAAATGATTGGTGGAGAAGTGTCAATATGCACCACCAAAAATTTAGGATCCCCGATGTAGGAGGAGGCACAGTGATATAAACATATTCAGCTAAAGATTCAATCACTTTATGTCATGTTTGGGTAGAGGGTTGTTAAATATTTTGAGCTTATGATTTTCATTGACAAGTGGAGAAATTGTAGGTTTTGGAAGCTCAATTTTACCACTATTGATCAAACCTTGAATGAGAAATCGAATTTAGAAGAAACAATCAATGGAGTGTCCTACACATTGATGATAGCCACAATGGGAATTTTCATCAAAACTACGTCCTTTTGGTCAAGATGGATCTATTTTTAGCGGAGAAGGAAATGTAATGAGGTTACTATCGACAAGTTGTGGTAGTAAAATATGTGGAGGTATACTAAACTTTGTGAAGATACACCAATGCGGTTGTGATTGAAGCTCCTTAGTAGTAGATAATGCATTCATTATAACGTTTATGTCTATTAGTTTAGTTGTAGATGGTTTAAATGTTGTCTTATTTTGAAAACACATAGAGGATGATTCTTTCTCTTGGTATTTAAGCTTGTCTATAGGTAAGAGCTTAGTTTCATGAAGCTTAAGAATATGAAAAATTTGATCGAAAGAAGGAGAGGTCTCAAAGAGAACACTCTCTGGAGAGGTGGTAAGAGACTTTGAATGAACAAGTCTTGAAGCTCAACATCCACAAGAATATTTGACATCTTAGGTAAGCTATTTTTGTAACACAAAACATAATCCACTAAATTTTCATTACATCCCTGTTTAAGTAGCGCAAGCTAGGCATAAGATATCTTAGAGCCGATGTTGATAGATAAATGAGTGAGAAAATATTGGCTAAATGCGTGAAATATATTATCGTATGGATAGGTAGGTCATAAAACCAACGCATCATATAATATTTTAAACTATGAGGAAAAAGTTTTCTAATACGATATGATCATCCACATAGTCTAGGCATGCTACATGAAAATATCAGAGATTCTCTTGTGGGTCACCATGGCCTTTAAAGATGGGAAACTTGGGAGAGATGAAGTTAGGTGGAAATGGATAGGAAGAGATAGTAGGTGCAAAAGGAGTATGTAGTAGTGAAGTAGAGTCTAAAGATGGTGATGCATGAGAAGTAGCGAGTTGGAGCTAGAAAATTTGGGTTTGCAAATCCTGATATAAATAATTTAAATCAATATTATTCAAAGAAGATCTAGGTTACATATTAGGAGTGGTAGGGTAATGGCGAGATAGGTAGTAATGGGAGATGAAACATAAATGGGTGAGGCAAAGGACATGGGAGTTGAAGAATGAAAAACTATAGAGGTTGAGGCATCATAAGAATTCTTAGTAGAAATCAAAGCATGTAGGATATACAAAAGATAAGTGGGATTATCTCATAAATCTTCTAAAAAATCAGTAAGTGTATTTAATTAATCTTGGTCAACATATGTATTTTCATTGTAGTACTTTTCACTACCAAAGGCTTCTATTTCGTGAAGAGGAACTTGGCGAGATGTATCCAATGGATTCTTAGTTGTAGCTACATAAGTAGGAATATAGGCCATTTGTTTGGAAACCCTACATGAGAATGAAGGAAGCCCATAATATTTGAAAGACACTATAAACCTAAAACCACGATCGTTGTTTATAAATCACGATCATGGTCCTTTGAGACAAAAATAACAAACCCACGACCCCTCATTTTCACCCATTTTCCCATACAAACAAATATTTCTCCTCCATTATAGGTACTCATGCTTATAATATCCCCCCGTAAATTGTTCTTCGAATTCTTGATCACAAAATTTTCAACGATGCCACCAAGATGAAGAGGTAAGCCCTCGATTTTGATCAAATTTCTTGCATTTTAGGTTTTTGTGATTTTTCATGGGTTTTTCAATTTTTGTTTATGTATACAATTTTTTTTTGTCATTTGTTTGGAAAGCTCATAACCCTGCAAGCCATCCAAATATTCCTCAAAACCCTCCAAACACTCCTCAAAACCCTCCCTGTGCAAACATATATCCACCTCCACTAGCTCCTTCTTTCCCCAATGAATCAACAAGAACACAAGTGATATCAAGGAAGAATCGACAAAATAAAATTGCCATTGAGAACTTTATTAAGACAGTAAAACCAAATCATGCCACAAATCCATCCTACATGACTTTAGCCAACACATTGCAAACATTTATTGGTAAAGTCAACTCCGCAACCAACCAAATAGATAGATGGAATACCTTTAGAGTTAATTTTAGGCGGTGGTATGCGAGATAAACTATCCCATGCAACAGAAAGACAAAAAAATTGTAAAATACCACATTTGTGCATTATTTACTAACCCGAGAACCAATGCCCCTACCACGACTACTTACAAACGGTTCCTAATCCATTTGTGCTATGATGACCGAATTAAGAACAATTT
The DNA here is from genome assembly GCA_018340775.1 of Taxus wallichiana var. yunnanensis. Classification (NCBI taxonomy): domain Eukaryota; kingdom Viridiplantae; phylum Streptophyta; class Pinopsida; order Cupressales; family Taxaceae; genus Taxus; species Taxus wallichiana. Next base: position 473,803,546 of record CM031242.1, on the reverse strand, counting down.
TTGGGACCGATGGTGGATGGTTTTTTATTATCCACCATGCAAAAAAATGAGGTTCCTCTCTATTTTTGGAATAAATTATATTGCAAGTTTTTGCTTAATGAGGTCCCAAATTATTTTTAATTTTTTGAGTTTTATGGGTGAGGAGATGGCTCTGAATAGATTAGACCAGTGCACGCATTGGTCAAAATAGAATCCCCATGCCCCAAAACTGCCACTTCCTTAATTTATCCCTCTTACAATGAAGGAGGTTGTGAAGATTGACACACTACATGCATTGAGGGAGATCACTGACTCTCATACCCAACATAGTGGACAGATTGCATCTGGTGATGTTGGTGGAGGCACCGGTTCTAGTGCACCACGGCACTGTGGATCATGTTGTGTTGTAGGCACTGCGAGCGAGACATCATTTTTGGATCACATTATTTCTTTTCTCTAGATGAGATGATGGCGAATATTTTTGGAACTGGTGCAAATGATCTTGGTCTTTCACAGGTAAATGTCAAATAAATATAATATATATATATATATATATATATATATACAATAGTTTATTTCATTTGAGATTTTAATATATATGTATTTGATTATGTCATGTACATACATGTAAAAACTAATATTTTTTTGATTTTAAATAGCAAGAGCCAGTGAAGGACACATCTGACATCAACATGCTAGCTACTGTAGTTAGGCGTGTTATAGATGTAAGTTTCAAGTTACTTACATTTCAAATTTCATTTGATTGCACTTTTATTATTAAATACACATTTTTAATGTTCATGTATAGTGTTTCACGTGTACATGTACATATTAATATGTTTTTCTTTTATACGCAGGAGCATGGGTCATCATCTGCTCTGGGCACTGAGGCTACTAGCACACCTCACGTGACTTTTACGCAAGTTAGTTTCTCTTTACACATTGTTTCTAATTGTGGAATTCTCTAGTAGTTTGCAATCCCATAACTCTATCTAATACAATTTGATCATAACATTAAACTCTTATGATGCAAGGGTTAATTTTACCACTCTCTTAGATATACAAACTCTCCTTTTATCATGATCATGGAAAATCACCTCTATGCTAGACATTTTTCTAGAGCAATCCATCTAAATATCAACCATCTTCATTATTAATTCTATGCATTCTTTGTTAACCATATAAATGTTGCTAGACTTATTATTTTTCTGCATTATTTATTAACCCTCTTCTCTCTAAACAACTAAGAGATGACAATATGGGATAAGTTACCTACACTTCTAAATATATAATTGGTCCCTTGGTTCATGTTTATCACCAATACTCCCTATGCAATTCTATACACCCAATCTCATATTATATCTATTATTCATCAAGTTTCTCTATATTTGCATTCTCATGTACATAATGGATATAGCTTGGTGACCTGCCTAGAACCAAGTTCTACATACCAAATACATTCCACATCTTTAATGAATTACTTCTTGAATATCTCTAATAACCATTTCATTCAAATGATGGCATTTTATTTATTCCTACACCCCTAAGATCATTCAAACATCTCATTCATACCTGATATCACCTTCATACCTAGTCTAAGATCATGATTTATCAAATTACAGTGAGAAGCTTGACTTTTTCCTTCATTTTTGTACATTGTACTTTTACCAAGTTGCTCAAAATAATTGTTATCTACATAACTTTCACTACATTGTATCAATCACCATGAAATCTTGGGGTATTATAACAAACAAAGATAATTGTAAATTTCTAGCAAGATTCACCTATACAATCTCTACGCTACACAAATCCTAGATAGAGCCCGAGAGCCTACAATTTGCTCTAAAAAAATTATGCAATTTCAAGACACATAGAAATTAGGACCGTGATCTACAACACCGTAGGACCTTTCCATATTAACATTCAAGATATATCATGCAGATAAATAGGACTAATTATCCTTTTATACTTTGTCATAAGGTGTTTAGACTATTGGTTCGGTTATACACTTGCAATCTTATATAACTCTATGTTTTGGACCTTATTGCTACTAGTCCTCTTCTCATGCTAATAATCGTTGCTATAGTTTTCAATTAATGTTGATCTACATGTTTTTTGTATGACTTATGAATTCTAGAGAGACTCCTCCCTATATGCAGACTGTGGAGGCTGCTTCAGAAATGATGCCATAAGCGTTTGCGAGATCCAAGAACTGAGTACAATTTTTCAAATTTATTTAATTTTGGAGGAATGTTTTCTTACTACTTATCTACAATATCAAATTGTACATGAAATATTTAATTTGAACTATTTATTTGTATGTAGCCTACCCTCGTGATTCTACCATTGACCCTACAATGCGTCGATGACAAATTGATAGGGATTATGAGATTGCGGTAAGATTTCACATGCATTATAAATTCTAAGTTTCTAAATTTTGAATGTATTTTAAAATTTTGGGTGTTAAAAACTTTATGTTTATGAATGTGTAGGCTAGGTTTCAGGCCAACTTAGAGACACCTAAGACCACACAGATGAAATCTGTAGTGTTATCTCCCTCCACTACATCCATAGGTTGTGAACATGCTTCTTATAGTAGAGCGAAGAGAGGGAAGATGTTTCATGATTAGATTCTTAGGACCCATGGATAGATATATATTTCATCTGGTCTTAGTTCATGATTCTTCATAGTCCATGTATACAACCTTATGTGACCACATGTGGTCCTATATGTATGAAAAACTTAGTTTGATACATTATTATAATGTTTTTAGAGACACGTGGCACACTCCTAGTTTGATACATTATATCCATGTTGGTTTTCATAACGATATTACTTCTATGTTTGATTTGATTTCATTGCACATGATATACTTATATGTTTGTTTTCATAACCATGTTAGTTCTATGTTTGATTTGATTTAGTGGCCTTGATTATGTGACAATTATCCATATTATATATATGATATATGATGTTATGTTATTCTTATGATATATGATATATGATGTTATGTTATATAATGGTTTTGAAGGTTCTTGGGTGCAAGATCATTTTTTTTTCAAGAGATTCAAGTGTGGAGTTATATCAATTTTCTTATTTTAAGCACATGGTTAACACACTCCAAAGTGAGGAAAAATGTACAAAGTTAAAAATTGTCTTGAGGGATTTATTACAATTCATTTTATATGTTTTTAATGTACTTAAAATTTATTTATTAAGAATTAGTCGAAATTAAGTGTTATTGGTATGTGTAACAATAAGGTCATAATTTGAATTCACTTGTTTTAAAAATACATAAACATTGTAGTATAGTTGGCAAAGATATGCAAAAATATTCTTAACACTCTATTATGTATTTACATGCCTTAAACAAATATCGAATAATCATTAGAGTATTTACATGGTAATGTGTTCACCTTGTTGCAATCTCATTGATGCGAGACGAGTAGTGAGAAGTTATGCCCCTAGATGTCATGGGAGAAAACTTCTATGGTTAATGTGTCCGATTGGGGGTATATGCCTTCAGTGTAATGGCGGGCTCCAGGGGAGGCTCGGTTTGGAGTAACACCACCCAATTCCCGAAGCCAAGAACTCCTTCCTTATTCATCCCAATTCACGTTTTCAACGGAATAGTATGACGATCACAACTTGCACTCCCTCATCAAAATCAAGAACCTTCGAGCCAAAACATGATTGAAGGAGGCCTCTACTCACATCAAAGAATTCAAGGTCGTGGAACTCCTTGATCCTTAATGGCATAACTATTTGCAAACTACCTTTTCTAGGTAGTCTTAGGAAATGAATGGAGCCGAGTAGTAATAATTCATGCCTCGGGACATTGTGGCACTAAACCAATGATACCAAAACATCTCGGGTGTCTAGGTAAATGCTAGGTGAGGCATTGTTTTGGTATGGGGAAATGTTGTTTCTTTTGGGCTACTTCATTCAGACGTAGTTCCTAAAGACCCCTGAGACCAAAAAACTATATAACTCCGACGGGTGATTACTTGGTATATGTGGTACCTAGATATGTCTCATTAGATCTTACACCTTGGCATGGGGACCCTCTAAAATATCATGTCTCGGTTTTTTCCATCTCCAATAGGTTCTCTCGCTGCCCTATTGTTTGCGGTAGACGTAAAAAATAGTGCGGTTTGACTTAGAGGAAGGTTGAAAAATGCTATATTTTGAAAATGGTAGGTCATGACACTAAAACGAATCTTCCAAAATGTCCGGGTGGCCGGTAAATGCTAGATGAGGCATTGTTTTGGTGCGGGACAATGTCATTGCTTCGGCTACTTCATTCGGGCATAGTCCCTTAAGAGCTCGAGACCAAAACCATACAACTTCAACGGTGATTACTCGATCTTCATGGCACCTAGAGACATCATGTTGGATCCTACACCTTGACGTAGGGACCCTATAAAATATCCTGTATCAATTATTTGTCTCCAATCGGGGATCTTGTTGTCGTATTATTTACAAATCTGCAGAAATAGTGCAATTTGAGCACGAGTAAGGTTGTCAAAAACTATATTTTTCGAATGGTGGTTCGTGGCACCAACTATCTATGCCAACACATCCAGTGGGCTAGGTAAATGTTGTAGGAAGTGTCATTTTTGTGTAGGACAATGTCGTTGCATTCGGCGTAGTCCTTAAGAGCCCCGAGACCAAAAAAGTGTACAAGTTCAACGGGTGATTATTCGTCCTTTGTGGAACCTAAAGACATCTCCTAAAATCCTACACCTCTACATAGGGCCCTCTAAAATATAATATCTCAGTTTTTTTCTTCCCCAATTGGTGCTCTTGCTGCCCTATTATTTGCAAGCACACGAAATAGTGTAGTTTGAGCCAAGGTAAGGCTATCAAATGCTATATTTTGTAAACGGTGGGTCGTGGCACCAAACCGATTTGCTTTAACACATCTAGGTGGCTAGGTAAATTCTATATGAGGTGTCATTTTGGTGTGGGACAATATCTCTACTTTTGGGCTACTTCGGCAGGCGTAGTCCCTTCGATCCCCGAGACCAAAAAAGCTGTACAACTTTGACGAGTGATTACTCGGTCTCTGTGGCACCTAGAGATGTATCATTAGATCCTACACTTCGGAATAGGGACCCTATACAATAGGATATCTTGGTTTTTTTTTGTATCAAATCACTTTGCTCTTATCGCCATATTGTTTGCATACATGCAAAATAGTGTAGTTTGATTCGGGGTAAGGTTGTAAAACCCCATATTTTGTAAACATGGATCATGGAACTGATTCGACTACACCGTAACATCTAAGTGACTACGTAAATGCTATATGAGGGGTTTTTTCAGGTGTAGGACAATGTCGTTTCTTCCTAGCTACTTCATTTGGGCGTAGTCCCTTAAGAGCCCCGAGAACAAAAAATTGTATAACTTTGATGGGTGATTACTCGGTCTCTGTGGTACCTAAAGACATCTTGTTGGATCCTACACCTCGGTGTAGGGACCCTATAAAATATACTACGTCATTTTTCTCTATCTCCAATCATTTCTCTCATTGACCTATTCTTTGTATATGCGTGAAATAGTGCAGTTTGAGCCAAGGTAAGGCTATCAAATGCTATATTTTGTAAATGGTGGGTCATGGCACCAAACCAAATTTTCCAAGACATCGGGAGGCCAAGTAAATGCTTGAGGAGGCATCATTTAGATGAAAGACAATGTTTTTACTTCCAAGATACTTCGTTCGGTGTAGTTGCTTAAGTGGTGTGATACCAAAAACCTTACAACTTCGACGCGTGATTACTCAGTCTCTGTGGCACCTAGAGATGTCTTGTTGGATCTAATACCTTCACATAGGGACACTCTAAAATATTTTATCTTAGTTTTTTTGTCTCCAATCGTGCTCTTGTTGCCCTATTGTTTGCATACGCTTGAAATAATGCAATTTGAGCAAGGGTAAAGATGTCAAACGCTATATTTTTCAAACGGTGCCTCATGGCACCGAAACGACTTTTGCCAACCAACCGGGTGGAAAGGAAAAAAATTAGATGAGGTGTTGTTTTTGTGCAAGAAAATTTTGTTTCTTCTAGGCTACTTCTCTTGGACATAGTCCCTTAAGAGCCATGAGACCAAAACACCGAATAACTTTAATGGGTGATTACCCGGTCTCCGTGGCACCTAGATATGTCTCATGGGATGTTATACCTCAGCATAAGGATCCTATATAATATCTTGTATCATTTTTTTCTATATCTTATCAGTGCTATCACTACCCTATTGTTTGTATATGTCAAATAGTGTAGTTTAAGCCAGGGTAAGGCTGTCAAATGCTATATTTCTTAAACGGTGTGTCGTGGCACAAAACCTAATATTCTAACACATCCAAGTTGCTAGGTAAACTCTATAGGAGATGTCATTTTGGTGTGGGATAGTTTCATTTATTCTGCAATACTTCTTTTAGGCGTAATCCCTTAAGAGCTTGGAGACCAAAAAAGTTCAATTTTGATAGGTGATTACTCGGGCTCCGTGGCACCTACAGATGTTTCTTCACATCCTACATCTCATTATAAGGATGCTATATAATAGATTATCTCTTTTTTCCATCTCAAATTGGTTCTCTCCCTACCCTATTGTTTGCATACGCGTGAAATAGTGCAGTTTGAGCCGTGGTAAGATTGTCAAACACTATATTTTGCAAACAATGGGTCATGGCACTTGAACCTATTACACCAACACATCTAGGTGGGAAATTAAATGCTGTAAGAGGTGTATTTTTGGTACGGGACAATGTTTTTTCTTCTAGGCTACTTTGTTCGAGGCATAGTCCCTTAAGATCTCTAACACCAAAAACTTTACAACTTCAACAGGTGATTACTCGATCTTAGTGGCACCTAGAGATGTCTCATTTGATCTTAAACCTTGGCATATGGAACCTTTAAAACATTTTGTCTTGGTTTTTTCTATCTCCAATCGGTGCTCTCACTGCCCTATTGTTTGCATACGCACACAATAGTGTAGTTTGAGCCGGGTAAGGTTGCAAATGCTATATTTTGCAAACGGTTGATCATGGCACTTGAAACAACTAAGCCAACACATCTAGGTGGCAATTTAAACACTAGAAGAAACATATTTTTGAAAAGGGACGATGTCTTTTCTTCTAGGCTACTTCATTTGGGCATAGCAAAACTAAGAATGTCCAACCCTTTACAATGAATCCTGCTCCTGAATTTATAGATTCATCCTGAGAGAAGAAGGAGAGAGAGAAGCGGGAAAAGAGCAGGTTGAAACTCAACCATCACTTTGTTAATGCCCTTGATAAAATATACCCCCAAAAACCATCCTTACTACATCAATCCTCGATTCGGCACCTTGAAGGAAGAGGAAATGATAAAACAAATCAAATCTAATCTGGTTGTTCAGACAAGCGAGATCCTCAATTGAAAGCTTGAAGACATTTCTTCCATTTTCCTTCACCTAACCTCCTCAAAATTAAAGTTTCATACCTCCATGGAATGGGTGAGGCCGAGGTCTTTCCAATGGTGTCAGATATGCAATATTTCGAGCCCTGGGTCGAAATATATGCCCCTTCAAAGTTTGTATCAAGTCCATACAAATGGGCGGGAATTATTTTTGAAAAAAAGGGTCCCCATTTTTGTATGGGACATGTGGCAGCCAAGTTGGAGCCAAAATCGGGCTTGCGGGCTTGTAATTTATCTTTTACCCTTTTGCACAAAAAAATGTAAAACTCAAAAACTCCCACAACCGCAAAGCTCCGCTTTGACACGTGGGTCCTTTTTCTTGGTGGGAATGTGCTTCCATCTTTGTCTTTGTGTCTTTTGACAAAATGAAATTTTTCACCTTTTCCCCGATACCCCGCTTTGGTTTTGACTCAGCCCAAATGATGACTTCTTCCTTGGCCGTGGTTGCGGGCCATTTGAAACTTTTATCCTTTTGAGATAGCAAGGGGAAAAATAAAATTTTCTCCCAAAGGCCCACCTTCCCCAGGACACGCATCAGTCTAGCACTCATTTGGAAACCTTTTCCCTATTTAACCCTTGAATCATCACCATTGAGACACTTGGTAGCGTCTGCCATCTTTTTGTGTATTGACTATTCGACTAACTCTGTCCCCATTGGGATGACACGTGGAGGCACCACGCTTGCTTGAAAACCTAGCTGAAAGTTTTCCTTTGGAGGAGCATTAGGTTGACAATTGTCAGCCTCCGCTGACCTATGGAATTTTCAATGGTCCTTCTTACTTTTTAGACTTTGGGCTACGTGGCGAGCTCACACTCATTTGGGTCTCCACCTTAGGACCATCTCCTAGAGATGCGCCACACTGACACTTGGTACTCTTTGCTTACACTTTTATACTTATCCAATTTTGAAGCCCACCTTTTGACTTTGTCGACCATTTACTACATGGAGGGCTAGTGTGAGTTTGAGCCTCACCACAGGATTTCTTTTTAGTTTTGTGCTAAGTTGACACCGACACTTCTTTTTTTAGTTGAAGACTTTTCAATGCCCCACAGCTTTTGGGGCTCTTGACACGTGGAATCTTGGTGCATGTTCGGACTCCCGCTTCTAGATTCACCTTTGGAGAAGCGCTATTAGGACACGTGGTCTCTTCCGCTGCCTCCTCCATAATTACTCATTTTTTGGCTTTTTCCTGAACCGTTTCGAGCCTGTGGACTTCAAATCTTCACCATTTATTTTCCTTATTTTTTCTGGTTCCTCTGATCACTTTGCTACCTCCTATCGACCACTGTTATCCATAGTTGAGTTGGCCTATAACTTGAAGAATGAAATTAAGACATGGAATGGCTCGACAGTCGTTCCTTTAGTGCAGAGTCCCTTACCCTCTCTTAGCCTTCGCTACTTCTAATGGTGAGTCCCTCTTGATCCACTTGCAAGATTTGAATGAGTTTTCTCAGGTTCATTCTATGCGGGGTTGTGACTAATCCAGTATTTGGCACGTGGGGTGAAATATGAATAACAATTTGGCAACTCACATGGGTATCTACCGCTACATGAAAAGACCAATTGCCTTACCATATCCATTGGGCATGCAGTCGAGAAAGAATGACTGATACCAATTTTTGATCTGATTAATGAGCCTGGCTACTTGCACTCCCAATTTTCATAAGAAATCTCAAAATGAAGGTTTCTGAGAGTAGAAAATTGTTTCAACCCAAGGCTTCATTTGTCTCTCTGAATGGACCGCACAAGATCCACAAAACAACACCACACTATATACAAAATTTTAAAATCATACATGCTCTAAATGGAACATGCAAAGAGTTTAAAGAACTTAGAAGAAAAGTAATCTACACTACAACAAGATAATGTGCATAAACACTTAGAGGAAGAGAAAACTAAACTAATATGTGTAGGTAAGAACCTCCTTTTAGTAGCAAAGTGCTTAAGATAGATCCAATTTAGTGGAATTTGTAACTCTTCACCTCCAATGTAGACAATTGGAAAGCATTACTACTTTTTCATCTTGTTATCATATAGGGGCCACTCCAGATGGCGTCAAATTTGGAATGCCTTCCTGGTTTTGCTTGATCTGCATCCCATTTCAAAACCAGGTCTCCTTCTTGGAAGGTCCTTGCTTTTTCCTTCTTGTCAAAGCATTTCTTGATTGAATCTGATTCTTCTCTATTGCTTGGAGAGCATGCTCTCTGGTTTCTTCTAATTCTCTCAGCTCCACATACTTGGCCTCTATTAGTCCAAATTCAAACATCTTTAGTTGCTTCACGAGTTCCAATGCTGACAACTAAAGTGATATAGGCAACACTGCCTCTTTCCCATAGACAAGTTTGAATGGAGAGTTGCATGTAGATCTCTTGGGCATTATTCTATCATCCCATAAGGCTATTTTAAGCTTTGTGTGCCAGGTCCTCTGATTCTCATCAAGATTTCTTCTAATGATCTTTAGAAGGTTCTTGTTTGTGGACTCACTGGACATTACCTTGAGGGTAATAACTTTTGAAGTACTCAAAGAAGTCCCATTCTTGACAGCCCATCCTGTGATCTTAGAACCTATAAATGCTAATGCATTGTCTAATATGATGGTGGTTGGGACTACAAATCTAGTCACTATCCCTTCATAGAAATCCAAGATAGAAGACTCATTGGCTTCCTTGAGTGCCACCGCCTCGATCCACTTGGTGAAGTAATTTGTCACTATCAGGATCCATTTATGACCTTGGCTTGAGTTTGGATTGATGACTCTAATGAATTCCAATCCCCACTGCATGAAAGGTTGGTTGACTGAGATTGGGTGCAATGGAAGTGTTGCTAGCCTTTCCTTGCCTTTAAAGAATGCACAATTCTTGCACCTTTTGATCCATGTGTAGTAATCACTAAACACTCTGGGCCAATAATATCTTACTTTCATGATTTTGAGTGTTGTCACTCTTGGAGAAAAATGACCTCCAGCTACTTCAACATGGAATTCTTGTAGCACCCTATCCACCTGATCTGTCCCAGTGCACCTCAGTAGAATGCCATTGATGTCTCTTTTAAAAAAGACACCATCAATAAGAACATATGGGATGGCTTCTAGCCTGAAATGTCTCCTCTTTTCTTTATTCATTCCATGAGGACACAAGATTGTTTGAAGTAAGTGCACCATGTCTTGGGTCCAACAAGGAGTAGGTACATCATCTCTCCCTTCTTATTGATCAACTTAAAGAACAAGAACAGTTTCCTTTTCACTATTTGTTTTAACTTGTTGACCCGAGGCTAGCTATTCAAATAACCCCTTCCCATGGACCATCTTAGTGGCCTTGATCTCAATGTCATATTCCATTACATGAGTGATCCATCCCGCATGCTTTTCGTTTAGGTCCTTACTTGAGAAGGAATTCCTTAACTCCCGCATGAGGGACCAATAGTTGATCTTGTTGTTGGAAACCAAATGCTTAAACTTATTCAATCCTCTCATCATTGCTAGGACCTACTTTTCAATGGAGTACCTCACTTCATAATCTTCCAGACTCTGACTGAAGAAAGTAATTGACTATTCTGTACTTTCTTTGTTCTGCTACACCAAGATTACGAAATTGTGTCAATGCCACGAACCGTATACAATATGAATTCCTTGGAGAAATCTAGAGTCACAAGAGTTGGGGCTTGTGATATGGCTTCTTTGATAGCCTCAAAACTATCCCTTCCTTCAAATGTCCACCAGAATGTTAAGCTCTTCTTTAACATCAATGTTATTAGCTTAACAAGGGCAAGTAAAGTTTAGAACAAACCTGCAGACAAAATTGTTTTTCCCAAGAAGATTTGGAGAGCCTTCTTATGACTTAGCAATGGCAATGCTCTTATTGCTTGAACTCTCTCCGGCTCAATTATGAATCCTTCCTTTGATATAATGTGGCCTAGAAGCTTACCTTCATGGGCCAAGAATATGCATTTTGGGGGTTCAAATGTGACACTGCCTTAGATGGAAAAGGTGGGATGCTTTGCATTCTTGAAAAACACTATAATGTCATCCGGATAGATTGACACTATTTTGTTAATCAGCCCCTTGAATGCCATATCCATTGCCCTTTGAAAAGTGGCTCTGGAATTGGATAAACCAAATGGAATTTTCTAGTAGGCATAGGTACCCCATTTTGTGGTGAAATTTGTCTTGAATCGATCATCTTCTTTCACCATGATTTGGTTGTACCCCGAGTAACCATCTAGGAGGGAGAACCTTTCTGACCCAGACACTACTTGTAAGATCTTCTCCATTGAAGGGAGTGGGTAGTGATCTTTGAGGGAGGCTCTGTTTAAATATTTGAAGTCAACACACAACCTGATTTCTCCATTTTCTTTCTGATTGGGACTAGATTTGCAACCCAACTTGAGTGTTTAATTGGAAATATGATGCTTGCCTCTATCAGCTTGTTCAACTCCTTCTTCATCAGAGGCTCAATATGTGGGTTGACTGGTCTCTGCTTCTTCCTGATGGGATGAGTAGTTGGATCTAGTTCTATTGTGTGTTGTGCTAGTTTTGGATTGAACCCTCTTAGGTCCTTATAACTCCAAGAAAACACACAGGAAATTATTGGCAAAGTTGTATGAATTCATATCTTTCTTGTTTGGTGTCCACTTTGCCAATTTGAAGTGTTTTGTCTTCTCCAACTGGGATTGACTCTGAATCTTCCCCTTTGATCTGCATGTTAGCCATCTCCTTTTCGAACTGATCATTGGGATTGAAAATAGATTCCAATGTCACTAAGCCTTTGGGAAGCTTATTTTTATGTAGTTGCAATATCTCGATTCCCATCTTCACGCTGCTCTAATCTGCTCGTGTTTCTAGCCGAGAATTCAGCTTCTTATTGCAAAACGTTAATGATCTGGTGATCATTCTTAAACATCTTCCAGATGTATTATTATCTCGGCACTTCGCCTCACTACCACAAGGGTATGTGGTTATTCCTTGTCTCTCCCGATGTTGTCAACAACATCAAATGTTGCTCCAACTATTGCAAGTCTATCAACAGACTTCATTCTCCTTCCAGGTATGGACACAATACTAAAGTCCAAGAAATCCTCCATGAGATCCCATATCCTACTATTGTATTTCTTTAGCAGGTCATTTTTGATAGCATTAAGTCCTCTGACTTGATTGGCAACTAGCTCACTATCACCAAATACTTGCAAGTTCTTGATTCCCAGCTTCCTTTCTCAATGAAGACCTTGGACTAAAGCCTCATATTCAACAATGTTATTTGAGCAAGCAAACTAGAATCTGAAGGCTAAATAATATCTCATACCTCTAGGGGACACAATCATGGCTCCTCCTCTAGCTCCTTGTCTACTCCTTGAGCCATCAAAGAACAATTGACATACCTCATTCTCATCCTTGTATTCTGGCTTGATTAGGTTAGGAAGAGGTTGATTCTCTTCATGTAGGCAGTAGACACCTAGCTCAGATTCTGCCATCTCCATATAGGTATCAAAAGCATGGCTTTTTTTTTCCTAATCATCGAGAGTCAAGTATGGGATACATCCCACCTTGGTATTTTCTTCATAAGTGTTTAGAAGGTCTTCTTGATCAAAAGCTGAGCAAGTGGCATTGATTGGGCTAGGCACATAGGAATCAATATGATAATTAGTAATAGGTTCAGATCTAATTGTGGTCTTCGCCCCATACCTTATCCTAAATAGCATATGTGACCAATCAACAGATAGGTAGCCTCCAATTTTGGCAGTGAAGTCCCAGACAGACACAAAGCAAAATGTGGTGGAAAATATATGATTGACATGGTTTACAAAATAGTCACATTAGGAAAGCGTGTAGAGTGAGACTCAGATCCTTGATGATTCCCATAGTATTCACTATTGTCCCATCTAATTGGACTACTCCTCTAGAGATGACCTCATATTGGAGACCCAACTAATCAGCTATTTATTTGGGCATCACAGAACTACTGGCCCCAGAATCAATCATACAATTATGCACTAATTTATATCCAATAATCAGTGAGCCATAGAAGGGAGGAGGTCTCAATTTTTACCTTGTTGTTCTCCATGGTTCCTCCCAGGCTGAACTGCTTTGGTACGCACTCTTTCTTGCTAGTTACGGGGTTGATTTGAACTTGACCAATTCTACATGGCAGTCTGCAACAGATCCCTCTGCCCTAGAATGGACAATGACTCCCATAGTGAAATGTTCACACTTGTCCTTTTCATCTGCTCAATAATATTGAATGAGTTATCCTTTTGTTGCCCCTTCCCAAACACATTTCTTTCTTGCACATGGGTTGTTACAACCGGTGCTTGACTAGGTTTGGAAGGTGGTTTAGATTGGTTCAACATGTTGGGAGTTGCACTTGGAACACCAAGACCTTGTGGAGTGATGGAAGGTTGAGGGTCACCTAAGTTTAGTGGTTGGCCCTCTCCAATACTTCTCTTTTTGGACCGTGTATTGGTAGCTACACTTTGAGAAGGGAACTGATTCATCCCACAAAAGTCTTCAACCTGCCAATTTACTAGCATAGTTTCTCTTGAAGGTCCACCTTGTTAATCTCTTTGTTGTTTATCTTCTTCTTGGCCAGGTTCTTGTGGTAACATATTGGTTTACACCATTAAGGCCTGATTTAGAGCACCATTAAAGCACATTGATTGGTTGTGTGGCTGACTGCATGGAAAACACCAATCATATTCATGTGCTATATTGTTTTGTTCAGAACCAATGCCCTTGATGTTGAAGTTGTGTTTAGGTCATAAGATTTGAAGGGTCTAGCATCTTGGGGATGTCCTTAGTTACTGGTTTTGGTTTAAAACCCGAGGTGGTGACCTATTCTGCCGAGCATCTTTGGTGCAGCTTGATATTGAGCCCGGAGCCGAGCTTGAGGCGATACGGCCTAGAACGCCGAGCTTTCTATCTTTTGATGGTCACTAGCTCATTCCCCGTGTTTTACAATTGCTTCATCACTTCGTGAAGCTCTTTAGAGGTGTTAGATGATGAAGTGGAAGATTCAACCGAGCTTTGATTCCTTGAGGTGGGTGAGCTAATGTGGGTGTTTGGCTACCATCTCGGCTTTCCTAACTTAGTGTATAAAGGCATGGATGGCCTAGGAGTGATTTTGCCACTTGAATCAAACGGTTCTCACCCTATGAAAAGGCTATAGGATGCATGTATTGTAGTGCCCCCATTGAATGGATCATCAAAGAAATATCAAAATTTAAAGCCCTAAGAAAGTATAAGAAGGCACCTTCATCATTGGGCTTTCTTGTTATTGGAATCCTATCCCAAGTCTACTTGGAATCGAGGTTGAAGTCTCATTACCTACTCATTTGGGGCTCTCTTAATCATTTTTAGTTGCTCCAACACAGAGAAGTTATGACCTTTCTCCCCAAATTGGTTGTGAAGAGCTATGCATAGCTGATTATAATTTTGGATAGAGCCTGTTGGGAGACTCTTGAACCATTGTGAAGCTTTCCTTTGAGAGAAGAGGCAAGCGGCTTGACCGAAATGTCCATCTCATGGATTGTCTGAGACATTTGCAATGTCTTGGAAATGATCACCGGAGATGTTTGGTTTTCCCAGTGAAATATGGGATGCTATTTAATGCTACAATCAGAATTGGGTTTTGTGCATTCAATGTGAGTGGACTACTACCGATGAAGTTGACATATGGATTTAGTTGAGCCATTATGATTGGCTTGAGCACTCTTATTGATTGAATGAATGGTGCAGCGGGAGGAGGTGTTGATAAAGCTTTGATTGGTGGAGATGGAGACCTCTGGGCTCTTCTTCCTCTTCTCCCTCTATCCGGGATAAATCCAGCTAGAAAAATAGTCCCTCTTCTTTGGTTCTTGACCGTGTTTGTATTATTCTCATGAACTTTCTGGATCACTGAAACTAGTAGTTTTGTTTCTTTTGGAGTCGCCGATGTTTGATTTTAAGGCTTCTTCAAAGCCATAACCACAACAAGTTTACATCAATTCCTACTATAATAATATGGAGACTTCTTTGTCCCACCGTGCGTGCCAAACTATTAGTGTGACATCACAACACCCCCAAGTGAGTTATGCAAGTCTTCTTTTCTAAGGCGGGGTCATTTGGTTTGATTGCATAACATGGAAATTTCCCCAAGGTGTGTGACCTTACAAAATGGGAATGCTCTCATGATTAAATGTTGGTTCCTTATTCCTCTATTCAGTGCATGTGTGTGAGCTTGCGGAGGCTTTATCTCTATACATAATCTAAAACCTTCCAAGGAGACAAGGGTGAAAGAAATATAAGAAATAAAACGACTAAAATACCAGGTGATACACTAAAGGAATGATGAACACTTATTTTTCTAATAGACACAAACCAATAAAATGCATATGATAACAAGCATAGATAGTCGGATATATAATGGAAGACCGGATGAAAAGCAAAAGAGATAAGAAAGGATCTAAAATTGATCACGAGACATATTTTATTGCTCTGTAAATTGACACATCCATTACAAAGTAGCTAAGAGGTAGAGATGTATTACAATTTTAATGGAATGCCTGAACCCCATAGATTCCTTTAATAAGAGGAGAAGGGAGCCTGTAAAACTAAGAATGTCCAACCCTTTACAATGAATCCTGCTCCCAAATTTATAGATTCATCCCGAGAGAAGGAGAGAGAGAGAGCGAGAAAGAGCAAGTTGAAACTTAACCACCACTATAATTCCCTTGATGAAATCTACCCCCAAAACCATCCTTACTACATCAATCCTCGGTTCAATATCTTGAAGGAAGAGGAAACGAAGAAACAGATCAAATTTGATTTGGTTGTTGAGACAAGCGAGATCTTGCATTAAAAACCTAAAGATGTTTCCTCCATTTTCCTTCACTTAACCTCCTAAAAATTAAAGTTTTAGACCTCCATGGCATGGGCGAGGCTGAGATCTTTCCAACGGTGTCAGCTTTGCAATATTTTGAGCCCTGAGTCAAAATATATGCCCATTCAAAGTTTGTATCGCGTCCATATAAATGGGCGGGATTTTTTTTTAAAAATGGGTCCCCATTTTGGTATGGGACACATGGCAGCCATGTTGGAGTAAAAATTGGGCTTACAGGCCCACAATTTTTCTTTTTCCATTTTGTGCGAAAAAAATGCAAAACTCAAAAAACTCCCGTAGCCCCAAAGCTCTACCTAGACACGTGGCTCCTTTTGGTTGGCTAGGGAATGTGCTTCCATCTTTGTCTTTGTGCCTTTTGACAAAAGGAAATTTTTCACCTTTTCCCTCGATGCCCCACTTTGGTTTTGACTCGGGCCCAAATGCTGACTTTTTCCTTGGGTGGAGTTGCGGGCCATTTTGCAAATTTTATCCTTTTGAGATAGCAAGGGGAAAAAATCAACTTTTCCTCTGAAATCCCACCTTCCACCGGGATATGTCGTAGTCTGCACTCATTTGGAAACCCTTTTCCTATTAAACCCTTGAATCAACACCATTGAGACGTTTGGCGACCCTCCGCCGGCTTGTTTGTGCATTGACTATTCTCTATCCCCATTGGGATGACATGTGAAGGCACCATGCTTGCTTGAAAACCCAGCCCAAAGTTTGCCTTTGGAGGAGCATCGGGTTGACACTTTTCAGCCTCCACTGACCTATGGAATTTTCAACGGTCCTTACTTTTTAGACTTTGGGCTATGTGGCGAGCTCGCGCTCATTTGGGTTTCCACCTTGGGACATTCTCTTAGAGATGCGTCACACTAACACTTGGCACTCTCCGCTTACACTTCTATACTTAGAAAAATTTGAATCCCACCTTTTGACTCTGTTTGACCATTTGCTACGTGGAGGGCTAGTATGAGTTTGAGCCTAGGCCCTGGGCTTCCTTTCCGGTTTTGCTCCAAGTTGACACCTGACACTTCTCTTTTTAGTTGAAAACTTTTCAACACCCCACAATTTCTTTTGGGGCTCTGGACACGTGTAATCTTGGCACAAGTTTGGTCTCCCCCTTATGGATTCACCTTTAAAGAAGTGCTGTTAGGACACGTGGTCTCTTCCACTGCCTCCTCCACACTTAGTCTTTTTTGGATTTTTCCTGAACCGTTTCGAGCTCGTGGACTTCGAATCTTTGACGTTTTTTTTCCTTATTATTTCTGGTTCCTTTGATCACCGCCCCCTCTGTATGACCTTGCTATCCATAGTTGAGTTAGCATATAACTTGAAGGATGAAATTAAGACATGGAACACTCAATAGAGTCCTTCCTTTTGCGCAAAGTCCTTTACCCTCTCTTGTCCTTCGCTACTTCTAATGTTGAGTCCCTCTTGATCCATTTGCAAGATCTGAACAAGTTTTCTCAGGTTCCTTCTATGTAGGGTCATGACTAATCTAGTATTTGGCATGGGGGTGAAATATGGATAGCAGAAATTTAATTTGAATCAAAACTATACTAGATATACATAAAATACACAAATTTAATTAAATATATGAACTTGAATGATCTATTTGACAAATTTAAACACTTCAAAGAAATTATATATATGAGACAAACTTCTAAATTCATTCTAATGAACCATTAGGTCAAGAAGGTGGAAGCTTTTCTTTTCTGGTACCACTAACCAATATAAAAGTGTTAACATCAAATAAATTGTAAAATTTAAATCAAAACCATACTAGATATATACAAAATACACAAATTTAATAAAATATATGAACTTGAATGATCTAGTTAAAAATTTAAACACTTCAAATAAATTATATATACTATAGGAACATCTAAATTAATTCCAATGAACCATTAGGTCATGAAGGTGGAAGCTCTTTTAGTACCACTAACCTACATAAAAGTGTTAAAGTAAAAAAAAATTCAAAAGTTAAATCAAAACCATACTAGATATATACAAACTACACAAATTTAACAAAAATGAACTTGAACCTAGTTGAAAAATTTAAACACTTCAAAGAAATCATATATACTAGATGTGAGCATGTAATTTCATTCCAATGAACCATTAGGATGGGATCTAATCTGAATAGTGGACATGATTTCTTCATGATCCGACTCTCTAACTTTCCAAAGAATCTTGTTATTAGGCTTTCCTCAATATCAATACAATGAATATTTTTCTCTAGAACTAGATGCGAATATAAGAGTATTTTCCTATGTCTCAAAGTATTAAAACTCCCAAACAGAGGAATTATTTAATGGATATTGTTGATGCCAAGTTCCAGTAACTACCACCGACCACTGTAGGGTACTCAATATATTCACCATCTATAACGGAGAAGTCAACTTCTTTCTTTCATTGATGCAACAACATAAGAAATAGTGTATTCCTTCTTCATTGTCTTCTTCCACAATAACTGCAAAACACATGTCCTACAAAAAAAGGTTTCAACTCAAATTTAAACTCTATATTAATTTCAATGGACATAAATCAATACAAAAATTGTAAATAAGCATTTACCTTGTCGCACCAAAACTGAAATATCGTCAAAGTCCTTGGATGTTGCAACTTCATATGTAGAAAAACATTGTAATGCTCGTGGAGGTTGATAAGCGGGAAGGGGAGTTAGAGGCCTACAAATCCATCCATCCACCCATTATTTTGAATTACACTCAAGCAGTGAAAATTTGATACAAGATGCACAAAAAATTCTAACTTTCTTGTCCATGTGGCCCACGAAGTAGCGTCGAGCTACAAAATGAGTGCATATCACTAGACCACTGTGAATAGTTATAAATTTGTTGTTCCTCTATAAACAAAAAAAAATCTATGAACTGTGGAATTTTCTTGAGAACCTTAGGCCATGTTGTCAATACACCATTCCACTATGCTCTTTACATCTTTCAATTTAGCACCATATTTGTAATTCAAATATTCTCTTGTAAGATCTCTTTTCACACATGCCCCTACACCATCATGCTCTCCATTTCAATTTCCATCCTTAGTGAAACTCCAAATATGTTGCACACCCATCTTGATGTACAACATGCTTGTCCAATAAAACATTCGTGCAATATTAAAATGAGACTTGTAATTATCGACCATATATAATGTTGATTGAAGTGGATGTCCCTATCAGACAAGTTTCCATGAAATAAATGGAAACACCCTTGCACAAATTCAGTAGAATGAGTATGATCATCTTTGATATAAACGTGGTACTCTCTTAAAAAAAATGGGTCATTATCTGTACTGTCAGGAAAATGTATAAATGTTATATGCACAAAAATGACAACATATACCAAGCTGTAATATTGCTATTGAACTTCCATTTGTGGTTGTAATTTTTAATTCTCTTCAAAATCGACCACTGAAACAATAATACCAACAGGAAATGTGTCCTATCGTATCTTGAACTATTCATCCAACCATCGAGCTCTGTGTGTATGTGTAGCATATTCATAAATAATTTCATCCTTCAATTTTTTCATAAATTTAAGAACAAACATTTGTTCTGTAACTAGCTCACACCGTTTAGAATCCTTTCCATATTTCAATTAGTATGGTACTGATTTATATTTATCAAACGTAACTAAATTATGTCTTATTACACCTCCAATTTGCTCATGGATGCAACTTTCCAATTTAGGTAATCTTCCACACGTACCACAATTTCCATCTAAACACTCCCGACTATAAAAAAATTTATCCAACTTCTCTTTCCCAAAATATCGTAAGAATGAAATCCTGAAGATATTTATGGAACTTGAACACCACATTCGATAACATAGTTTTAGAATTAAAATTAGAATGAATACACAAAAATTTAGCATAATACATCACAAATTCAACATGTTTCCTACAACAACTCAAAAAAGCGTCATATATTTTCACATATAATGGTTTCAACATTTCAAACAAACGTTGACTAATTTTAATTTCTAGATGCTCCTGTTCAAACTTATGAAAAAAATGAGTTTGAATCATATCTAATAAATGCTGTGGATGTGGTTCACTATTAGTAGAACCAACTCTCCATTTTACAACATCTCTTTTATTAGGAAAAACTTTAGTGTTATCATGCCAAAATTGAATAAGAACTTATCTTATAACATCATATATATATTTTTCCTTACGCGGTGCTCTAGCAGAAAATGCCCAAAAATCAGTGTTATTGAGTTATTAAAGGATATTACGCCATTCAATTGATTTCATTAAAGCCTTCGATTAACTTTCAACATTCAACTTGTTTTCCTAATCAAACATTGTTTTTTTGTTGATTCACTTACAACACTAGTATCAAGTACACAACGTACAACATTACTATCCCTTGTGCATCTCTTGACACCAACATTTTGAATGATTTGCATTACCAACATTACAACATTCTCGTTCGTAAAGTTTGTCGATATTGGTTTCAAAATTTTCTCATAAATTTTAATAAAATAATTAGGTATCTTACGTAAAATCGTAGGTGTTTTTGTCAAATTTTTCTTGTCTACGCTTTCAACCTAAATTTCCTTATTCACATTTTCATTCTCCTTCAATTTCAACATTAGCTACATCACAAGTATTTAATTCATCTTTAACATTGATGGTAAAATCATATTCATCACGAGTATTTAATTCATCTTCAACATTGATTGTAGAAACATTACCTTGTTCGTCATTGCTTACAATAGTAGGAGTTGAAGATGAACCTCTTCTTGATTAATGAAGGTTTCACATTTGCTCAACATCTTGAAATATTTTTACATCTAATTCATCCGGTGTTTTTACTTATTTATTTCCTTTTTGACTTTGTTTCTTGTCTCCCATGATGTTTTACTTCCGATGATAAGAAAAATGTGTAGAAAGTGACAAAATTTCACAGTAATTCATACAATAAGGCCAAATAGTAAAAATCACATGGTAATTCGAATGTTGGGATGCATGTAAATATGATTTAATAACCATGATTGTGGTTTATAAACCGTGATCATGGTTTATAAAGTGCTATTGTGGTTCTATTATTAAGGAACACGTTCGCGGTTTATAAACCGTGATTGCTGTTATTTTTGTATCATCAAATCCGACCCTCAAGGCTTGGGAAATCTCTTTGTTTTCCCAACCAAAGCTATGAAAGGTCATTATGGCATGTGAAAGGCCAAAAATTCAAATTTTCTCAGTGTGGACTTGAACCATGCAAAAAATAAAAAACATCTCACAAAAATGGTACAATTGTGTAGGGGAGACTGTAGCTTCGTAGAAATATTGATTTTAAATTGAATAGAGTAAGATAAATATCATTTTATAATTTTTTACTAACAGTAAATCTTTAAGAATTTTTTTCCGTGAATGTTCATGTCTACATTTAAGATCAGTAAATTTTGTTTCGCTTATCAAAATATGATAAAACCTCCAAGCATGGCGAAATTCTATACACATTAAAAAATAATTGATTTCAATATTTTTGATATAGTAATAACAGAGCATATGGAAAGTGCTCCATTTTCTAAATTGTTTCAGACCACTTTCACGAAAAAAATCATAAATGAAAAAATATTGCTTGAAAAATACAAAATAAAATCCATCCCAAGATAGACATCAATATCTAGCTTTTCACCAAAGGAAAAAAAAGAAGATTTGGTCATCCAAATCGCGGGAAAATGGACTACAATCTTATAGGTTTAAAAAAAAAAAAACCAAGTCATATAATTTTGAGTGTTCAATATAGCTAAAATTGTCCATTTAAAAAAAAATTAGTGGTTTAGAAACTAGATTACGATGCTATGATTAATATCTATATAACTTCTTCTAATTTTGAGTGCACATATTGCTAATAATTCCTACAAGTTGATGTTTTTTTGCTTTTTGAAATATGACATCCACTGATGACCCCTTTTTGGTCCACCAACTTGTTACACTTACCCACAAAGAGGGTTAAGAAAGCCTTAGCTAACTTGAAGATGTCGTGAGACTATGTCATAGTGTAGACCAAGTGAACAAGAGGAGGAAACCATCACATAGTAGCATGAGAAGATGCGATTATGGAATTTCTAGATAGACTAAGGTCCTTGAAAGGGATAGAGGAACCTTGGTCTTGTTGGTCTAAAAAGCGTGTGATTAGGCGGGTTGTGGGTAAATAGGCCGATAGTGTGCGGGCATAGCCCCTCTTTGAGACATCAAAGCAAAACTGGTTTATTGCTAATATATCAAGCGAGAATCTATGCAAATCTACACTATTCTAACTTCAGGGGGTTTGGGATCTCATCCCAGTAGAGGTAGTCCCAACTACAAACAGAAAGGTAGGAGAGAAGGAATGAAGGTGGGTAGATCTGACAGAAGAAAATAAATGAATTCTAAGACAGAAAGGTCAAAAGATTTATGCTTTGAGCCGGTAATAAACAGAGTCAAACTTACTTGCATAAACAATTACAACAATACTAATGAACATATGACAATAGTAGGAATGAATCCAACAGAATAAAAACATATATCTAACTTAAGAAAGATCTAATGCAAATAACACATACATTAAGTACAAAGACCGAACATATGTATTAATATTTCTTCATTACTGAGAAAACACAAATTCTTTCTCTCCTCACTTATCTTTTCATACAAAAATTGTATGCCTAGAATACAACAAGTATTCTAGTATTTATGAAGGAGAGGAGGAAAGAAGACAAAAGAAAACCAACTACTTACAAAATATCTATCAAGATATTTACAAAAGATCTAAAAATATCTTAAAAAGTCAACAGTTGACTTGACAAGTTTTGAATGACAACATCCCATGGTGCAACATGGATGAGGTCATCATGTATGCCAACAAAATTTTTAAATATTTTTAAAAATCATCAATGCATACATGAGAGGAGAAACTATTCCTCATCATCCCTCCGTTCAAAATTGGTGTCTTGCTTCGATCGGGAGAGTTGATGTGACACTGCGCTTTCGATATTCAACAAACTTTCTGATCATTGCTTGAAGTTGATCATGGTTGGGACCATTAAAATGGTTGTGAATGACTTCACAATTTTATTTTTTGTTCTTGAGCTTGTCGGATAACTCGAGAGAAAGTTTCGCATGCATCGAATAAAAAGCCAATGAAATCGTGGGCGAGGCCAAGAGGTTATTGATTGACTCTCGGTCGAAAGTGACCTCTGGTGCCAAACCTTGAGTGATGATAGCCTTGAAATGCTGGAATGTATCATCTACTTCTCTCAAGTTATATGATTCACTTTGAGCATTTCTAGAGCCATTTTTGTAATCGTCTACTCCATATTATATCGTGCATTTAGGGATTCATCTTTGATTTTATCGATTCTCTCTAGGATATATTCCATCTGATCAACTCGGTAATATAATGCAGTGAGAGCCTTATTATGTGCACGTGGGTGATCGATAACACCGACCTTGAATAGATCGTCACCGTTGAGCGATTAACCACTTTGCTAGAACGTTTCATGCCGCAACTGGAATTATCCAATTCTTCGGAGAGGAGCTTACTACTGCTTGTAGCTCCTTATTTTCTTGAGTTATATCTTGATAAATCAATGTAAACTTCCCAAGCACTTCCTCACCATCTCTGAGGATCCGCTTGATTCAAGATGATACTTTTGTGCCTTGTTCACCAATATTAATATATTCATTTATTTTCTCTTGACTAGGAACTTGAGTGGGTTCGGCGGCAGTCACAGGAGGAGCGTTTCCCATTTTCTACAATGCTTGGAGGAGATATTTTTTTTGTTCTTTGCGTATCCATTTCTCCTCTTTTGCCTCTTAGAGCTTCTTGCAGAGAGCATCCACAATAGACAAGGCTTCCCCTTACAGGCTTTTAGATGAGGTCCCCATTATGACTTGAGTCACCATGAAGTCTGGGAGACAAATCTTCTTTTCTCTTGGTGGGATCCGGGTAAGCTATCTCCATGACTCTCTCTCCTGAAGTGCTTTTAGAAAAGTGAGTTATCACTTTCTACTTCTTGGTTCCCTTCTTCGAATAATGGAGAAATCCATGGCCGCAATGGGAAATTTTCTTTTATTCGGCTTAGATGGTCGAAAATCCAACTAGGACTTATGGGAGTGGGAGCAGAGGGAGAAGAAGAAACAAGAGTTAGGGGGAGCAATTGCAGAGGCCTCGGGAAGTGTGTTGAAACACTCGGTGGTGGCATTGACAGGAGTCCAATGCACTGATGTTTTGGAGCACAGGAGTTACTAATAAGGAGGAGAAGGACGCGCCAAGGGATCATCATTAGGATTGAAGAAACATTGGGTGACAGATCCGTAAGAGAGGAGAAGATGGAAGAGGTGGGAGATGGAAGGGAGGAAGGGAGAGGAGAAGAAACATCCATAGGGAGAGATGCTTGAATGATAGGAGGATAGGAAAGAGCATAAGAAGGGATGTGGAATACCTCAGTAGTTGTAGTTATGATAACATCCTTAGTGGATATATCCAATGAAACATCTTTTGTTTCTTATTTACCTAAAGACACCAGGTCAACTACTTGCTTCTCAGAAGTAGGAGGAAGAACTTCAGGAGTAGTTGAAGAGGGAACAATGGGTAACTCTTGTCTACTTGGTTCTCCCACCTTGCCTTTTACTTTGCCTTTCGGCACACGATCCGGCCTTGGAGGTGCACTTTGCAAAGGAGAAATAGTGAAATCAACTCCGAGGTAGGTGAGACCATTCTATTTGCACCAATTTTCGGTGCTTTGTAATGTGGGCTTAACCCTTTCCTAAATGGTTTTTGGTGCTTTGGCTCTATCGATCTCTGTGAATGGCCAATCATCCCCATCTGTGTCAAGGTAAACCTAATCAATTTCTTGATCAGTCTCTTAGAATTCCTTTGGGATGATGGCTACACCATAGTGGATGATCTCCTCTAGAGCCAGTCGGGAGTGATCCTTTTACCTGATGTCTATCTCATGTGTCAGGTTGATCCAAATGTCCTTGATCTCGGGAACATGGATGGGATCAATTTTTTCCTTTGGGAGGAAACTCTGGCAGTTGAAGGTCAGCCTTGCTAGGAAGTTGTGCTTTAGATTCAACAACTCTAGCTCAACATACATCTCCCATGCTTTGGTAAGTGTGGGGCAGGTGTATCGACCAACTGTAAGGGGGAATGGGGTTCCTCCTTTCTTTCTCTTCATGCACTTCTCATGATAAGTGATTAGCTGCCTTGAAAATTCCAAGAGGACCAGCTTTGGCCCTGCAAACCTTGGCAGCTTCATTGGTTCTCCCTCGAAATTCACATCTCTGAGGTATGTGAATGTGGGGAATTGTGTGAACAACGCTCCCCATTTCTTTGTAGTAGCAATCACACTTGGGCTGGTCCAACCGTGTCTCATGTTTGGCCTCAACAAGCAGATTACCTCATAGAAGAAGGCATCATTAATTTTAGAGAACTGGGAGATGCTGGCCTCAAGCCTTAGCTCTAGGTAGAACTCGTATATCTTGACTTGGGGCCATATCCCATTTCGAGTTAACCTTGTGAAATCCCTTTACGCAGCAAGACATATATAACGTAGGAATTCATGTAGAACTTCTCAGTTGTTAGAACTTGTTGAAGTTGCTGGGAGATGGTGTCACTGATGATTTTGTCCAAGACAAAGCACTAATCATGTGCATTCTTGCTCATATTCTGCAGAGACATCAAGACCACTTGTGGAAATAATGGGCATTAGGGAGCCCAAACACTCTGTTTAAGAAGGTGATTGTATCACTCAACTCCTCATTGAAGTCACTACGGTGGATGGTTTGTGGCCATCTGCTCACCGGCTTCTTGTTCTTTAGATAAAGCTCGTTCATCATCTACATGCATTTATCTTCATTATCATCCCATGCCTTCTTGCAGTCTTTGATACTTATTTCTACATATTGCCTATGATGAGGAATGCCCAGGATCATCTCAAAGTGATGAGATATGAGGTTATGATGGTCTACTATTCTTTATTTTCGACACATCTAGTGTCTTTGTTATAGCATCGGAAACCAACATGATAAACTCATTATTTACGGCACTCACCGGAAGCCCAGCTGCAAAGTGCAATCCACTGCCTACTAATTTGTTCATCCATGGGCCACTACTTGCCTAGGTGGTCCTTACCAAAAATTCATCCATGTCAATATGACCCAGCTCAGAGTCTCTGATGTCAAGGCTGCACTCTACATATGAGTCAGGCATTCTGACTCTCTGATACTTATACTTCATCTCTTGTTCTGACTACTTAGCTTTAGCTTTAGCTTTAGTTGGTTTCTTGCTTGATGAAGACATATGTGAGCTCAAGGATGGATGTTGTTGTTCTGCAAGAAGAATCAAGGAGGTCCAACATAGAAGATCCATGTTAACCGTCATGTTATTCATAATGAAAGTTTACAGAATGAAGAACGAGCAATTATAAGCCTTATGGCGCAAGGCGCAAGTTTGATAGGTCAGCGGGGTTTTGTTATGCTTTGGCACATTTGGAAGGTGTCAACATAAGTAACGTTATGCCAGGTGTTGACATGATAAATGTTGTGGTAGTTTAGAAATGACGCAATTTTGAGAGGTGTTGCATGACAAGTTTCAGCACCAAGAATAAAGCACAGGGCACGGATTTGTAACATGCAACATGTTATGTTGATGTTAAGGAAGTTGCGCCTGCGCCTTAGGAACAATCTTCTTTGGCTAGGCAACGAAATTTTTGTGTTGCATGTGTTTAAAGTGTGCCAAAGCGCAACTTGTGGGAGGTGTAACACGGAAAAACAACGCGCAAGGGGTTTCAATAGTTTGATAATTTTAGCAATTTCTTGATTTATTTTCCTCTCTCTTTTGGATTTGTCAGATGGCAAAGAGAGGGTTTGTTTACCAAGGAAACAAGTAGCAAAAATGGGTTTTTGGTTTCTTCAGAGGCAGGGGTCTTCTAGATTTGCAGATCTAGAAGGAGAGGCAAAAGGGCTTCACTGGTTTGTAGATTGTTAGGTTCTTTTAGATTTAATCTTTTGATACAAGCCTAGTACCTAACACAACAAAAACAAAAACAACAAGGAGAGGAGCCACTTACCAGGATTTATAAAAGATGAAGAACGATGTGGGATCTAAAAGATTGAAAAGCTGTATGCGGGGTTGACAAGGATGGCTGACAAACGTAGAGAAAATACCTTTGCAATTTTCAATTCATGAAAATGACAGGTGTCAGTGCATATTTATAGAAAAACTTACATTTATGACCTCACCAACCACCTTTGGTGCGGTCTTGGGAGTGTCGACATGAGGGAAATTGCACCAAGGAAAATGCTTAGCGCAAATGTTTTGGTGTTGACACAATATTTTCAGCGCCAAAGGACCAAAGGGGCACAACTTTAGTGATGTTGACATAACAATGAGTGCAGAAAGGATTAAGAGGGGGCACAGATTTTGGTGTGTCGACACTGAAAATTGCGCCCAGTGTAAAAAGGGCACAACTTCAGTCATGTCAACATGAAGATGGGTGCACCGAAGGATTAGCAAAAGTGACTAAGTCTTACAACATCCTGATTTTTTGAAAGGAAGTTTGGGCTTCTTCAAACATTTTCAAACTCCTGGGGGCCAAAATGGAATTTTGGTATGGTTACCTGCAAATTGCCCTTGTCAATTTTGTAGGATAACAATTGGCTCTTTCTGGGGACTATCTTTAAGTGAAACTTAAGGGTAGAGAATCCCAGATTTTCATGTGCCTATCCATTGGGTTATAGAGATTCAAAAATAAGGGCGACAAAAAGGGAAAGAAAGGGAACACACAACAAATAGAAAGCAAACACATAACGAAAGAAAACACACGATGAAAGAAAAAGAAAACTATACAAAGAAGAGAGCAAGCTCTACTTCCTGAAGATCTTTAGGTGTTTCCCGCTATAGGGAAGTGGGAGCTCAGTTCCATCTAGATATGAGAGATAGAAACTATTCTCTCCATTGAGCTACTTGATCTTGTATGGCCCTCTCCAAAGAGAGTCAAACTTCCCATGCATACCTTTCAGTTCTCTTCATTTGTCCCATAGAAGAACAAGATCTCCTACTTTGAAATCTCTTTACTTAGCTTTCTTGTCGAACAACCTCTTAACTTGATTATGATGTTCAGTGATCTTGTCAACCACTTTCACTTGCTTTTCTTCAAGTTCCGTTAGGTACATAATCCTCTTTTCAAGAGAATTCTGAAAAGTTTCATCTTCAATTGCTCGAGCCAAGCGTAGAGTAGGAAGTTCTACGAGA
Organism: Taxus wallichiana var. yunnanensis; assembly: GCA_018340775.1. Lineage (NCBI taxonomy): Eukaryota > Viridiplantae > Streptophyta > Pinopsida > Cupressales > Taxaceae > Taxus > Taxus wallichiana. The sequence goes on along the minus strand of CM031242.1, from coordinate 473,774,991 downwards.
GATAGGGATTTCAGCATTGATTCCATATAACACCTAGAAAGGTGACATGCTGAGAGACCTCTTTGGAGTGATATGATCCACCCACAAAGCATCATACAATGATTTGTGCCAGGACCACTGGTTTTCATCAACTAGCTTCCGTATGATAGTCACCAGGTTCTTGTTGTTGGATTCTGCCTGACCATTTCCTTGAGGATAATAATCAGAGGCATGAGCCAAGGTTATTCCGTATCCATAACAAAAACCAATTACTTCCCATGAAGAGAAGTTGGAAGTATTATCAGCAACGATTTTGTGTGGAATGCCAAATCTCACAATAATATTCTCCTTGATGAAGTTGTAAACAACTTCAGAAGTGGCATGCTTGACAGGTATGGCCTCCACCCATTTCATGAAGTAATCCATTGCTGTTAGGACGTAACTATGTCTAACACTCGATTGAGGATTGAGTGCTCCAATGAAATCAATTCCCCATTGTCTAAATGGTTCATCAATGATGATGGGCTTGAGGGGAAACACAGCCAGCTTTGGTTTTCCAACGAACTGTTGGCAAAGTTCACATTTCACTACCTAGGTGGCTGCATCCTGAAATAGTGTCAACCAATAGTACCTAGCCCAAATGATTTTATGTGCTGTCACGGATGAGGAGAAGTGACCACCGCAGGCTGAGTCATGAAAAATTTTCAACAATTTTACCTACTGTGGCTTGTCAACACATCATAGAAAAATGCTATCAATTCCATGTTTATACAATCCATCATCCCATATGACATATCTTGTGGCTCTGAGCTTCACCATTCACTTTTCCTTTGTGGTTAAGTGAGTTGGGAATTCGCCATAGGTGAGAAAGAATGTGATGTTAGAATACCATTCGTTGTTGGTTACAACAAATCAAACCATGGGCAAAGAATCCACTTTCTTTAGTTCATTTTTTTATCCATCAACATGATCGACTCTCTCTTTAGGTACCTCTGAGTCTTTATTTTCAGCCATTATCTGACACAGGCCCTTACCTCTTACCAACTTGGTTGGTTTGATGTCTAGGTCATAGTCTTGTACTTTTGCAATCCAATTCCCTCGTAAGTTCCCTAACTCCTATTGAGTTAGGATAGACTTAACAGGCATGTCAAAGACCAACACTACTATATGAGAATTCAAAATATAGTAGTGGAAGTTCTTGATTACTTTTACCACGGAAAAGACATGCTTTTCCAATTGTGACATCTTCAGTTCATGAGGCTTAAGAGGAGAGCTCATGAAAGTAATCGGGATTCAATATCTTCATAGTTATTTTGCATCAAGATAGCTGATACAGTATGCTGTAGACACATAATTGTACATGATGAAGTCTTTGTTGAAGTCAGGGCACACCAGAACAGGAGCATGAGCGATGGAGGTTTTTACATCTTTGAATGATGTCTTGCCTTCCTCACTCCATTGGAATGTTTGGGACCCTTTCATCATATTAGATATATGACGAGTCTTCTCAGCAAAATCAGGAACAAAGCGTCTAAGAAAATTTACCTTTCCGAAGAAAGAGTGAACACCAGTCTTGCTTGTAGGCAAAGTAAGGCTCTGAATAGCCTTGACCCTTTCGACATCTATCTTAGTTCCTTCTCTACTGACGACATGTCCTAGCAGCTTTCCTTTAGTGACCCCAAAAACTGACTTCTTGGGATTTAGTGAAATTCCATGCTCTTGGCATCTAATCAAGACTTGTTCCAAATGATCGCAGTGATCACTTCATCTTTTGGAGAACATGGTTAGGTCATCTAGGTAAACTACGATGAATTTTCCCATCATACCTTTGAATGCAAAGTCCATTGCTCATTGGAAGGTGGCACCAGCGTTGATCAAACCGAATGACATTTTGTTGTAGGCGAAGGTACCCCAAGGAGTGGTGAACGCTATTTTGAATTGATCTTCAGGCGTGACTTGAATTTGATTGTAACTTGAAAAACCATCAAGCATAGACAACATTTCTGAACTAGTTACTACCTGTAGCACTTGATCCATTATCGGTAGTGGATAGTTATCTTTTAAGGATGACTGGTTCAAGTTGCGAAAGTCCACGCATATGCGTATCTCGCCATTCTTCTTCCGCACAGGCACAATATTTGCAACCTAGGTACTGTGATGAATTGGAAAAATAATTCTTGCATCTAGCATCTTTTGAATTTCAGCCTAGATGGTACCTGATATTTTGGGGTTGTAATGCCTTTTCTTTTGACGAAAAGGCTTGACATCATCCTTGAGTGGAATGTCGTGTCGAATGTCCTTTGGCTTGAAAGATTTCAGATCAGCATAAGACCATGCTAACACATCCATGTACTTTTTCAGCAACTTAATGAATTTTCACTTTTCCTTGGGCGTACAACACTTCCTGATATTCACGGAACGAGGATGTTCCGCAGTACCCAGATTGACGGATTCAGTTTTGGAGAAGAGGAAGGATCATCCTGTTGCTTTTTCTTGACAAAATGGTCATGATTATCAAATAATCGTTCTAAGGAAACCAAACCTTTCGAGAATCTTATTTCCTTTGAGTTGTATCACTATGTCTTTTCAGATTCATGTGCTTGACCGGTGAGAGACTCACGACACGTAGAAGTTGATCCATCAAAATGAAGTTCTTTGAAATTGTCAGCTTTCTCCAAAAAGGTGATAAGTTGGTTGTCATCATTGAACACTTGCCAGTGTTGTGAATTATCCAAAGACACTCGGTGAAAAACCACTTCAATGGTATATGTATCTATTTTTAACCCTAGGTGAGGGAGCATGAGAGAGGATGAGATGCCCAATGAATCAGCCATGTCATTTGGGCTCACGAACCGCTTTGATTGAGAAAGCGTTAAACTCTTTGATGTTATCCCATACTACATTGTGGTAGTGTCTAAGTCGGTCATTTTTACTTGATATATCCCTTTTACCTAATTGACAATTAGCTCAACATCACCTTGCACTTTTAGATTCTTTATTCCTTTCTCTTTTACAACTTGCATGCCAAGTAACAAGGATTCATACTTGGTAGTATTATTCATATTGAAGAACTGCAACTTGAAAGAAAAAGGGAAAATCTCCTCTTCATGAGATATTAGAACAGCTCCAGCACTACATCCAATTTTATGCACGGCTGCCATCAAATTACAATGTCCATACTTTGTTGAGATCCTCCTTTTGGATGAGAATGTCCATTCTATCTGAGTTAATGAACAGAAGTAATTTCCCATCCCTAGTGATTCAAAGAGAATCTGAACCTTAGGGTCATCAGAGTTGGTGACTAGATATTTCTTTTGTGACTCTGGTTCCAATGTATGCATCATCCCTTTGACAAGAATCCTATCTTTGGACCAATCCATATGAATTTCCCCACCAACTTCTTTACAAAATCTCCTCCCTAGCAATATCCCGTATGCTACTTGGAATATCAGCTATGAGAATAGTCATTTTTACCCTTTTCTCAGGAAATGTCGCGAATGCAAACTGTGCATCCTTGATCTGACCAATCAATGGTACTGTTTGGTTTCCATGGAGTAGCATCTGCCAAAAGGTTTAGTAAGTGTGAGGCCTAAAGCATGGGTGACCTTTTTGGAATAACATTATCAGAAGCTCTAGAATCAATTATACAGTTACTTAGTTTATGACCATTGATCAGGAGAGATAGGTAAAAAGGTTCAATTTTCCCGATGTAGAAGTCGAGGCAACGTTTACGTGAGACGTAGGAGGAATGGGAAGAATTCCTTTTGGGGAAATGGGAGGAAGGACGGTAGCCTAGCTTTGGATATACTTAGTTAATCTTATAAGTCTGCTCTGGGTGGACTAAAGGTACTCAACTTCAGACATTTGGATCTTGGTCTTTTTAGCGTGATCAATTATATCGAATGCGACCAAGGGTTGCGCTAATGAAGGAATGAGTCCTTCATTTCACGTTTGTAGAGGAGGATTACTAGTCTTTATGGGACTAGAGGAAGGTTGAATTGGAGGAGAAATAGGAGGAAAAGATTTCTTTACAAAAGGTTTAATAGGAGGTTGAGTAGGAAGGGGATTACCTCTTTTAGCGATCGTTGGAGGAGGAGTTACCACAGCCTTTTCCTTTTGTTTTTCAGCAGCAATATTTGCTTCTTTTCCTTATGAGTGAGTGAAAATTACATATGATTGTCTGCTCGCATACCCTTGGGTACCCTCTTCTTCATCAGATTCCTCATCTTCAAATTCCATGTACCCAATAGTAGAGTCACCAGTCAGTTCACCGACATCTTGATCATCTTCACCTTACGACAAAGGTTCTTCATAATTTGGATCATCTTCTTCAATTTCAACCAAAGCATTAACTGGAGGGGCTTCAATTGCTAACCTTGGAGAAGTAGCAGGAAAATGTGGCCTTTGGGGGCATTTTTGGGAGTGAAGTTCCTCCGTGGGATATCCCGGTATGGAGTAGTAGATGATGTTTGATTTAGTTGCTTCTTTAACAAGAGCAAGTCATTTACCATATTCTAGAATGCTAGATCTGATGAGGCAACCTCAAAAGAAGTTAAAGCCTTTGATTTGGATGACTCTTGTCTTAACTCACCGGTATAAGAGAGTTGTCCTCTATCCAAATGGCCGTAGGTTGAGCAAGGGCCAAGGTGGGTATCTATTCCTGTAAAAGTAAGAAACTTACTTTCGAACTCATGGCATTCAAGAAGAAACACTTTTGATTCTCTAATGTTGGCATCATGGCAAGTGGCACATGGTTGATTAGTGAATTGAATCGGGCGATAAAATCACGCATGGTTTCATTGGTCTCCTTCTTCATGTGAGTGATTTGTGACAATAACGTAAATGCGTCTTCTGAAGGTTTGTATATGTCTTCAAATGTAGTCTGCAATATGGCCCAACTGGTGATGGATCTGGCTGGTAAATGTTGGAACCACTATGTTGCAGGTGCTTGCAAGGTCTCCAAAAAAATATGTAATAATATGTCCTCATGAGTCACATCCAGAATGCTGCATGACATAATAAACGTTGCTATATGTGCATATGTGCTTTGATTTCCACTCCCATCAAATTTCCGAAATTTTTGTGATTTCCATGAGGGAGGGGGTTGATGGATGTAGCGTGCTAGAGGACTCCCGGTGTTTCCCTATGGTATAGGTATATTTTCTGCCATTTGAAAAGCAAGAAAAATAACGTGAGCAGGGAGTGTGGTTCCACTTAGCAAAAGAGCACTGCAAGTTGATGTCAAGGCACCTTGTGAAATCCGGCTCTTTCGTGGAGGTGAGGCACTTCTTGCTGATCAATCCACTGAGCTTAGTGATGTGAATCATGCTGGAGTGATACTGAAATTGTGCCTTCGAAGTAGATCAAAAATGGGATCAACTTCCCCATGAGCTCTTCTGTTGCAAGTAAATGGTTCACTTGTCAACGTACCCATTCAGATCTGCAACAATTAGGATCAGATTTACAACAATCTTTTTGTTTATACTAGCTGATTTTCTGATTTTTCTGGAAAAAATCAGCAGCATGTACTTTTGCAATATTTAATTTTATCCTTTTTTAATAACAACCAATTGCGGTTTTCTAACAAAGATTAATAAGGATAAAAGTGGGTTAACTTAGTAGGCTGATTTTCGGATCTTTGACCTAAATTTTGCAAGGTTTTGAAAATATCATGAAATGTCAGAATCTCAGATCTACTAAAATATACAAGTTTTTGTAAAAACTCAGCTGAACTAAAAGTTTCTATCTAGTCCAGATCTATGGATTTGTATAAGGAAATTTTCTGTTTTGATCACTTATCTAAAAATTTTGATTTTTAACAAAGGGTTAAAAATTTGCAATCTGGTATTGACTTTTGCAATTTTTTAGTTATTTCCCTAGTTCGATCCCCAGTGGAGTCACCAAAAATTGTTGGTCCGAAAAAGCGTCTTGGTTAGGTAGGTCATGAGGAAACAAGTCAACAGTGTGTACGGCATAGCCCCTCTTTAAGACAACAAAGCAAAACTAGTTTATTGCTAATATATCAAGCAGGAATCTATGCAAATCTACACTATTCTAACTTTAGGGGTTTGGGATCTCATCCCAATAGGGGTAGTCCCAAATATGAACAGAAAGGTAGGAGAGAAGGAACGTAGGTGGGTGATCTCGAAGGAAGAAAAGAAATGAAACCCAAAACAGAAAGGTTAGAAGGTTTATGCTTTGAGCCGGTAATAAACAGAGCCAAAATTACTTGCATAAACAATTAAAGCAATACTAATGAACATATGACAATAGTAGGAATACATCCAACAGAATAAAAACATAGATCTAACTTAAGAAATATCTAATGCAAATAACACATACATTAAGTACAAAGTTTGAACATATGTATTAATATTTCTTCACATTCTGAGAAAACACAAAGTCTTTCACTCCTCACTTCTCTTTTCATACCAAACTTGTCCACCTAGAATACAAAAAGCATTCTAGTATTTATAGAAGGAGAGGAGGAAAGAAGACAAAAGCAAACCCACTACTTACAAAATATCTTACAAGATATTTACAAAAGATCTAAAAAATATCTAAAAGTCAACAGTTGACTTCGGCAAGTTTTGGATGACAACATCCCATGGTCCAACATGGATGAGGTCATCATGTATGCCAACAAAACTCTTTAAATATTTTACAAAAATGATCAATGCATACACGAGAGGAGAAACTATTCCTCATCATCCCTCTGTTCAAACTTGGTGTCTTGCTTCTAATCAGGAGAGTTGATGTGAGACTGCGCTCGATATTCCACAAACTTGCTGATCATTGCTTGAAGTTGATCATGGTTGGGACCATTAAAATGATTTTGAATGACTTCGCAAGTTTATTTTTCATTTTTGAGCTTGTCGGAAACTCGTAAAGCTTCACATGCATCGAGTAAAAATCCAATGAAATCACGGCGGGCGAGAGGTTATTGATTGATTCTTGGTTGAAAGTGATCTCTGGTGCCAAAAATTAAGTGATGATAGCCTTGAAATGATAGAATTTATCATCTACTTCCCTCAAGTTATAAGATTCACCGAGCATTTCGGATCCATTTTTGTAACTAATCGCTCTGCCCCATGTTATATTGTGCGTCAAGGGCTTCATCTTTGATTTTGTTGATTCTCTCCAGGATATATTCCATCTGATCAACCCAGTAATCTAATGCAGTGAGAGCCTTATTATGTGCATGTGGGTGATTGATAACACCAACCTTCAATAGGTCATCACCGAGCAAACGATTAACCATTCCTGGAACATTTCATGCTTTGTAACATGGCATTATCTAATTCTTCAGAGAGGGAACTTACTACTGCTTGTAGCTCCTTATTTTCTTGAGTCATATCCTGATAAAGAAATGTAAACTTCCCAACCACTTCCTCGCCATCTTTGAGGATCCGCTTGGTTCAAGATGATACTACTCACATTGCTCACCAATCTTAATATATTCATTTATTTTCTCTTGAATGGGTTCAAATGATAGTCCCGGAGGAGCGTTGCCCATTTTCTGCAATGCTTGGAGGAGATGTTTGTTTTGTTCTTTTAGTATCCCTTTCTCCTCTTTTGCCGCTTGGAGCTTCTTGCAAAGAGCATTCACAAAAGACAAGGCTTCCCCTTGCAGGCTTTCGATGAAGTCCTCATTGTGACTTGAGTCACCATGAAGTCTTTAGGAGACATATCTTCTTTTCTCTTGGTGGGATCCGGGTAAGCTATCTTCATGACTCTCTCTTCCGAAGTGCTTTTAGAAAAGTGAGTTATCACTTTCTACTTCTTGTTCCCTTGTTCGAGAATAATAGAGAAATCCATGACCACAATGGTAACTTTCCTCTTATCTTTGTGACGCAGATGGTTAGAAATCCAACTAGGACTTATGGGAGTGGGAACGGAGGGAGAAGAAGAAACGAAAGTTAGAGGGGAGAAACTATAGAGGCCTCGGGAAGTGTCCTCAATCTAAATTTCCTCAATCTCGAGAACATGGATGGGATCAATTTTTACCTTTAGGAGGCAACTCTGGCAGTCAAAGGTTGGCCTTGCAAGGAAGCTGTGCTTTAGATTCAACAACTCTAGCTCAACATACATCTCCCGTGCTTTGGTAAGTGTGGGGCAAGTGTATCAACCAACTGTAAGGGGGAATGGAGTTCCTCCTTTCTTTCTCTTCATGCACTTCTCATGATAAGTGATTAGTTGCCTTGAAAATTCCAAGAGGACTAGCTTTGGCCCTATAAACCTTGGCAGCTTCGTTGGTTCTCCCTCAAAATTCATAGCTTTGAGGTATGTGAATGTGGGGAATTGTGTGAATAACGCTCCCCATTTCTTTGTAGTAGCAATCACACTTGGGCTGGTATGACCGTATCTCATGTTTAGCCTCAGCAAGTAAATTACCTCATAGAAGAAGGCATCATTAATTTTGGAGAACTGGGAGATGCTGGCCTCGAGCCTTAGCTCTAGGTAGAACTCATATATCTTGACTTGGGGCCATATCCCATTTTGAGTTAACCTGCGAAATCCCTTTCTGACACAGCAACAACGTATACAATGTAGGAATTCATGTAGAACTTCCTAGTTGTTAGAACTTGTTGAAGCTGCTGGGAGATGGTGTCACTGATGATTTTCCCCGACCAAAGCGTTGATCAGGTGCATTCTTGCTCATATTCTCTAGATACCTCAACATCCACTTATGGAAATAATGGGCATTAGGGAGCCCAAACACTCTATTTAAGAAGGTGATTGTATCACTCAACTCCTCATTGAAGTCACTACGGTGGATGGTTTGTGGCCATCTGCTCACCGCTTCTTATTCTTCAGATAAAGCTCATTCATCATTTGCATGCATTTATCTTCATTATCATCCCATGCCTTCTTGTAGTCTTCGATACTTATTTCTACATATTGCCTGTGATGAGGAATGCCCAGGATCATCTCAAAGTGATGAGATGTGAGGTTTATGATGGTCTGCTATTCTTTATTTTCAACACATCTAGTGTCTTTGTTATAGCATCGGGCAACCAACATGATAAACTCATTATTTACGACACTCACCGGAAGCCCAGCTATAAAGTGCAATCCACTGCCTACTAATTTGTTCATCCATGGGCCACTGCTTTCCTGGGTGGTCCTTACCCAGAGTCATCCATGTCAATATGACCCAACTCAGAGTCTCTGATGTCAAGGCTGCACTCTACATATGAGTTAGGCATTTTGACTCTCTGATACTTATACTTCATCTCTTGTTCTGACTGCTTAGCTTTAGCTTTAGCTTTAGTTGGTTTCTTGCTTGATGAAGACATATGTGAGCTCAAGGATGGATGTTTTTATTCTGCAAGAAGAATCAAGGAGGTCCAACATAGAAGATCCATGTCAACCGTCATGTTATTCATAATGAAAGTTTACAGAATGAAGAACGAGCAATTATAAGCCTTAGGGCGCAAGGCATAGGTTTACAGTAGGTTGCAGGGGTTCTGTTATGCTTTGGCGCATTTGGAAAGGTGTCAACATAAGAAAATTTGCGCCAGGTGTTGACATGAGAAAAGTTGCGCTAGTTTAGAAAGGGCACAATTTTGAGAGGTGTTGCATGACAAGTTTCAGTGCCAAAGATAAAGCGTGGGGCATGGATTTGCAGCATGCAACATGTTATGTTGATGTTAAGGAAGTTGTGCCTGTGCCTTAGGAACAATCTACTTTGGTTGGGCACATAAAATTTTTGTGTTGCATGTGTTTAAAGTGCACCAAAGTGCAACTATGGGAGGTGTAACACGGAAAAACAAATGTGCGAGGGTTTCAACAGTTTGATAATTTTGGCAATTTCTTGATTTATTTTCCTCTCTCTTTTGGATTTTTCAGATGGAAAAGAGAGGGTTTGTTTGGCAAGGCAACAAGTAGGGAAAGATGGGTTTTTGGTTTCTTCAGAGGCAGGGGTCTTCCAGATTTGTAGATCTGGAAGGAGAGGCAAAAGGGCTTCATCTGGTTTGTAGATTGTTAGGTTCTTTTAGATTTAATCTTTTGATACAAGCCTAGTACCTAACACAACAAAAAAAAACAAGGAGAGGAGCCACTTACCAGGATTTATAAAAGATGAAGAACGACGTGGGGTCCATAAGCTCGAAAAATGACACATGGGGGTTGACAAGGATGGTTGATAGGCGCAGAGAAAATACCTTTCACAATTTTCAATTCGTGAAAATGATAGGTGTCAGGCACATATTTATAGAAAAACTGGCATTTATGACCTCACCAACTTGCCTTTGGCGTGGTCTTGGGAGTGTCGACATGAGGGAAATTACGCCAAGGAGAATTCTTAGTGCAAATGTTTTGGTGTTGACACAATATTTTCAGCGCCAAAGGACCAAAGGGGCACAACTTTAGTGATGTTGACATAACAATGAGTGCATTGAAGGATTAAGAGGGGGCACTGATTTTGGTGTGTCGACACTCTGGAAATTGTGCCCAGTCAAAAGGGTGCAACTTCAGTCATGTCGACATGAAGATGGGTGCACCGAAGGATTAGCAAAAAGTGACTAAGTCTTACAACATCTTGGTTTTTTGAAAGGAAGTTTGGGCTTCTTCAAACGTTGTCGAGAATCCCTCGGGGACCAAAATGGAATTTTGGTATGGTTACCTACAAATTGCCCTTGTCAATTTTGGCTGGATAACAGTCTCAAATATTTCTAGGAAACCTCCTCTGGAGTGTTGTTGGATGTTCATCTGTGTTCACTTCCTATCATGTGAATATCGTTGTGTGATTGATGAAGGACCAATAAACCTACAATGGAAGAATCACTGTAAAACCCTAGTGAAAGAATCAAAAATCTAAAAAAAAGATGCATATGAAGGGGTCGACTATCCTCAACTGCCAAATGGATTGACTTATCGCTGAGCGTTGTACTACATTTCATACCCAATGTAGTTCTAGGCGTGTGTTTACAATTGGTCCCTAGGTTGCTCATGTGTCAGTCACACTTTTTGAAGTAGTGAACAAATAACTAGATGTAGTATGTATTAAATGTGAGCATGGAAACAATAGACTCTCCTCCTATGAAGTTTGATGCGGATGAACCAGCCTTGTGTCCTTGTGATGGAACTAGGTGGATGTGAATGTAGCTATAGATTCCTTCGATGGATGTAACCTTAGGTGGTGATAGTAAGTGCTTAGTGTTGGGTCCATCATTATGGTCACATAACTTTATATTTATATGATTCTCTTGATTTAATTTTGTAAATAACCATGAAAATGCCAACCACAAAAATATAAGAAGTTTAAAAGGATAGAAGGCGCCCAAAAAGTGAGAGGAAATTACAAATAGGATCAAGGAACCTAGAGGGTACAAGGACACCATGGGAGCCCCAGTTACGGTTGGGTGCCCTAGTCGAAAGAGGAAAATCTGTAGTATGACAAGACAAACCGGGCAAGTACATCTCGTAAGATCTAGAATAACAACAGTAAAGTAATCCAAAAATGGCCAAAGACATGGGTTAATTATTACTCTTTTCTCTTAAGAATGATATGAATATTAGTATGATATAGAGACTAAAAAATGACTCAAAGTGTGTGATTTTGTGTCTGCAAAAATAGATGTATCTAAGGTGGTGGAAGATTTGGGGGTAGAGAAGATGTTACTTTTGAAACAAGGGTTATTTTAGTAGCGAGAAGAAGGATTCAAAGCTAATGATGGATTATTAGGTACTTCAAAATGTTTGCTAGACATGTTTACTATTTTAGAAGTAGGATTAGAAAACTTAAGAGAAGATGCTTTAACAAATGTAGACTTAGGAGACTTACTTATTTGATTTGAGTGGTGACATCTTAGCTTCCAAAAGTTCTCGGTTTTAATTTAGTAGTGTTCATACAAAGTGGAAACGAAGCTCCTGTATTTATTATTTTGTTAGACAAAGTCACCGCTAGAGAATCTATATCCTTCTTCTTCTTAGGAGTAGAAACAAAAGAAATTTGATTTTTAATTAAGAACTAGTGAACACTACACAAGAGATACTTGGTGCATCACCTTCTTCAATTTCATCTCTAGATGAGTACTCAAAATACCCAATCTCAGCATCATCAACTTCTTCAATTTCAAGCCCATATTATTCATCATCATCATCATTATCTTGTTCAACAATCTCATCTTCATCATCACCCTATGTATAGCAGGATGCGTTGGCGGTGGGAGCCTTTAGAGAAAGTATTCAAAACGGGGATCGATCTTTTTCTATTTGGAAAGACTTTATTTGGAACTGTTTTCTCACGAAACTTGATTGAACTATTACTTGAGAGATAACACATCATTAGCCAAATTCTGGACTAATGAATCTAGGGTACCCGCATTTGAGCTTTTTCCTTTCTCCTTACTTGGACATTTTTTATTTTTCACGATATGATCAAGTCATCTTCCACTATAATTCCAATATTTTTGCTTCATCCAAATCTGTTGGTTGAGTTATTCTTAGAATATAACTCACCTCAGGAATTTGGGTATTTGTGAAAAATCTTAGCGTGTTGTCTTCACTAGGTCGGGAAACTTCAGGTATCTTGTAAAGCATTGTGTTAAAATTTTCCACAAAATCCTTTATTGGTTCGAAGGGTTATTTCTTGAGTTGAGACCATTGGACTAAAATTGCATGAGAATCTTCTACAAGTTTGAATTTGGCTTCAAACTTGGTCTTCATGTCGTTCCAGTTAGTTCTAGATCTAGGTGGCAAGTAGTAGAACGAATCTGCAGTTGCATCTTGGAAATATTCTACAAAATGGTGGACTGATACATCTTCATATCCAACTCCCAACACTCCACAAGAAGTGATGAAGGATGCAATTTGGTCATCTGGATGCTACTTCCCATCACCATGGAACTTGGGAAAATTATTTCTCAATCCTTTAGTTAGATCATGCAAAGGGAGGGTGAGAGGTAAAGGACCTTTACTTTTCCTCTAGGGAAGTGGTGTTTGTTGGGCCATTGCTGGTTCTTCTTCTTCCTCTCGCTATAACTCCTTCGAGAACAACTTCAATTCTACCAAGATTTTCTTCAAGAACTTCCTCTCTACTAGAGGAGCGTCTTTCAAAGGTTCAACCACACCTCTGTTAGTAGGGTAATCAAAAGAAAAAGTATGATCAAATTGTGGGAGTCTGTGGACCTATTCTTCTTGCAATTTGACTGATAGGAAGTTTGAAATCAGCTTGCAACTATTCTTCAAAATTAGGATCAGACACACCACTAGCTCTTGAAGATCTTATATACCTTTTGTCAGCTAGCTTGAATGTACAATTCAAACAAGATTCTTCTACTGTTGTCCTCTGCTGGTTCTGAACTTATGTCACTCTCTCCAAGGCATCTACATGTTCTTCTTCATAAAATAGAACCCTTCTAGCAACGTGGTAATGGAAGAAGTTCAATATGTTGTGCCAAATAGCATCCCTCAAGTTTGATACAATATCCTCTTGAATATGGAATAGAATCTTAGGCCTTAGGACTAGGGGATTACAAGGGATAGCCATAAATGAATGAAGTAAGGCTCAATGAATTTTCAAATTCAATATAATTTTTTTGATTTTTGTAATATACATTTTTTTGGATTTTGTGGAATCAATATTGGATGTAGATATGCTAAATCTGCACTATGATGGGCACCCAAAACTGTTGGCAAAATAATTTGTCGAATGGAAAAATTAGTGGGCTTTCACCAATAGTGTATGGGACTTAGTCCCTCTGCTTAAATGGGGTAGCTCCATTTATTGAAAACAAGGAAACATAAACAATCTATTCTAATTTTCGTGTTGGGAGGAAGACTGGGGATCACACAAGAATACTTCCCTAAACATGTGGCAATTGCTTGTATTTAATACAAGGGAGGAAAATTTCTTAGTGAGGGAGATAGGAGAGAAAAATAAGAAAGGGATTTCAAACAACAAATAACATAGCAGAGTTTGTTACATTAAAATCAGAACATTTCACTTGCATCAATGAGAAGAAACCACTTACAAAGAAAGAGGAACAATCCACAAGAAACACAAAGTTTTATTGCATCATGTTACACAATTCACAATACTCATGGAGTATCAAATGAGATGGAAATAGAATAGTAATAGACAAGAAATAGAGGAAATGAAGACACTTGCTTCTAGAAAGACAGTGAGATCTAGTAAACGAGCATTAACCATCCCCTTGAAATGAGGGCAACATTCATATTTACAGTGTTGTGATTTTCCTTTCATCTCCCCCACATGACCTTTCCCTCCATGACTATTGACCCTTCTAATTCCTATCACAACCTTTGATGTTCCTCTATGACTATTGGCCTTTAAACTTCATTATGACCCTTAGTGTTCTTTCATCACCTGTGACCTTTCACCTTCCTTCACTCTATAGGTACCTTATTGCATCTTCAAGTCATGTCATCGCCAAGTCTTCAAAAATCTCCTTGACATGTGACATCAAACTGGATCCCCAAAAAAATTTCTTGGCCGCGCGACCTCATTTTCTATGTCACACAATGACATCTCTCGGGTCACAAGACTACATTATGCTTTATGGAGTGATTGCACCTTCACTTTCCTAACGCACAACTAGACCTTGTTAACATGCAAATACATTTTTGTGGTCACCTTGTTCTCCATGTTACGCGATTGCATTTTTGTGCTCACCTAGGTCTCCGTGTCACGCATCTACACCTTGTTGTCGCGCATCTCAAGCCTTCCGGATGCCTAAAAGTTGTTGTCAGGTGACCAAAATGGTTGTTGGGATAAAACAACTTGTTGTCGCATGAATGAATGTTTTTTTATGACAACAACTTGTTGTGGCATGTCAAGAGTTTTGATGCATGTCAAGGAGTTTATTGTCGTGCGTCAAGTGTTTCCAGTGGTCGCCAAAACTTGTTTTCTTCATCCCGGGAGTAAATTTTAACAAAAATTGGTCATCCAATGTATTAATCTTTATGGAAAAGGGACAATGAATCCAATGAGAATATATAGAATTCCTGAAAATGAAGTCTTCATCATCTTATCCCCATATTTTAACTTTTACCTCAAGGTGTGTGCAAGTAGACTTATAGGAAAAGTTTATGATCACCACGAAATAACACATCATATGGGTCATAAAGATCATTAAATATACTTTCATTTGATCTTTGGTTGGGCCCAAAAATCTTAAAGAGGCTCTTGAAACCTTTTTATTAAGTTAGATCTTGTATTAGGACCTTAGTGTCGCACTTTGTCGGACAAGTTTCCGCCTCTCAATGTTCCCAAATTGTTTCCTTCATGATTCCAAAAAGAGGCTGTTTAGGCCTTTGGGAGTAACTCCTCTCGGGTGGATGATGATGAACTCATGATTTGTCTCCTGCCAACTTACTCCGCACATGAAACAAACTTTAAAAAATCAAGTTAGCACATCCCTCTTGGCCATGATGGGGTTTACATAGTCAAAGATTGGCCACAGGGCAAGTTTACATTGCCCGATCTGAAGGATTTTTAAGTGAGGGATTAGTTGTCATGGAAATTGTTTTCAATTTTATGCTAAACATTTAACATGACAATGTATACTTATGTTGATTGTACCTTGTCTAGTGTCAAGCAAACAGATTGTAGAGAAAATACTTTACATAATGGAATTAACAATATTGCTCTAAGATTAAGAAGGAAAAACATTATAGAAATAATTACCGCCCAAGAACCGACATAAAATATTATTTTAGAAAAACATTTAGAGGAGGAAGACTAGTTTACAAGAAAACCAAAGGACCTTAGATAGAATAAGGGGATGGTGTTAGGGGAAGCTAGGAGAATAGACGCGAGTTAGACCACTCAAAACTAGTTAATGAAGAAGCACAAATCCTTCTTGAGATAAAATCAATGACATGGGCCAAAGGGGGAAAGCCTCAAGCCATTCTCATTGATGGTCACATTCTCCCTACCTTTGAAGGATTCAAAGAGTCTCATGCACCACCACATGTAAGTAGGAATCTTCAAAATGTTTGAATCTACCAAATTGTTATCCTTACCCCTCTTGGCTAGCTTCATCACAAAGACACCCCATTATGATGGCCCAACCCACTTCTACCCCCTTATAGTCCTTGCTCCGCAAGAAGAAGTGGACAAATATTGTGCATTTTCCTAGCCTCGTTTTCTCATATACATCTGTCACCGTCATGTGATTGTAGCGTATATCAAACTCCACGAGACTAGTTAGATTTCCTATGGATGCCGGAAGAGTCACAAAGTACTTGAAATTCTTGTTGATATTTAATTTTTCAAGGTCAGTGAGGTTCTCAAGATATACGAGAAGGCTTCCCAATTTATTTAAATATGCATCGAACTCGTGTGGGTGCATCAAGTAGGAGGCAGGTAAATGAAAAGAAATATTTAATGTTGCCATCATTAAATTAATGGAAGCTTGAAGAGGAGTTATAATGTTAGCTATGCAACTCTATGTCATGCACCTGGTGGAGTTCTCACAAAGGTCCTCATTCATTGTGTTGGTTCATAAGGCAAGGTGAAATGACTAACCTTTCAGGAATAGAAATATGTCACATGAACACCAGATATTAATAGCCTTCGATAAATATGAACAACTGAGAAATGTAGCAGTGAAACCTATGACTGGAAACTCTGTATTTCAGGACATTCAAACAGATATTTTTAATAATACAAAATAAAAGAGAGCTGCCATGATTGTTCTTCCCTTCCACAAATACCAACGAATCGATGGCGTCCTGGAGTCTGTTAATGCTGGCATAAGGACTGTGAACCAGAGGGTATTGAAGCATGCTCCTTGCTCTATTGGCATCCTAATCATTAGGATTCTTGTAGGTCTTTCCCAAAGACACCTTCCAGCATGTTGCAGTGCTCTTCTTTGGAGGCCCAGATGATCGTGAAGCTTTAGTCTATGGCAGAGGAATGGCAGAGCATCTTGGTATCAAATTGACATTCATAAGGTTCCTGCCTGATAGAGGAATCAATCACATTGCAGTCAATTTAACCCCCTTCCTATACATGACCATGACAATCACCAAGAAGCCTACAAATTCTCTACCGCAGAAATGAACAAGGAGCAGGAAAGACTATTGGATGATAAAGCCCCGACTTATACTATCAGTGACACAAACCCAACCACTCCCATTAAGACAGTTGGAAGAAATATTGTTGCTAAGTATGTCAAGAGATCCATCATGTATACAGTGCAGCAAATCAGTAACACAGTGGATTCAGTCCTTGCAATTGGTAAGAGCAACAAATACAACTTAATTTTAGTGCGAAGAGGGTTTTTACTTTTCCATTGGTTTTAGAGTTCGCTAATAAAACCATATAGTGTACTGAACTTTTTCTAATTTATGATTTTCTAGCCTCATCTACGATTCGAAGTAGTGCTTCAGTGTGTGGACCCTCCTAGAAATTGTTTATGTGATGGGTACCAATCTTTGACAATGTACAACAAGTTGCAGTGCATTGCATTGATGCGACGAGCCCACTCACCAAAATATTTATTCCTTTCTCAAAACAAATCTACTTTATATGATGGTCGATGAGGGCCTTCGAATGGCTAGCGAAAATTAACATTGTCATCTACCTTTCATCAACTATACACTTGACTATGAACAATGCCTATCGCTAATACTAGCGATCACATCGAGGGCAATGTAATGAGGATGCCAAAAGCGTGCCATAAACAAGGCCATGATATGGCAAATCCTGCCGAAGGTAATGCTTTATTTTTGTTGTGTTGGATGCATTGGGTCTATGTTTTTGGGGTGCAATTATTGTTCGAGACACCATTACCGAAAAAAAATCACGAGGGCTTTTATACTTGCAATAACATGTTTTGCATACATGGTTATCAGGACAATCGAGTAGAGTGGCACTATCCAATGAAAAGGCCATAATAGGCTATATAGAGGTATGCACAACTATTTGGCAAACTCTTGACGTAAGCTAGTTTGAAATATAGAGAGCTCGTTGATGGCAAGTGTAACGAAATAGAGCACCAAGCTCATGACAATGTCGGCTAGGATAATAAACTCAAGAAAGAACCCAGATTTCAAACATGAGCTCTATATGATCTAAGAGCATACAGTTGCCAGCGTATATAAAACTTTCGTATTTAAAAGTGAAAATTTTGCACGGAGTAAGATTTAAAATTTTGCGAGGTAATAAACAGGGAAAAACTGTATGAGTTATTTCAAGAAGGGCTGACCCAGCCGAGCTACCAAGAAAACACGACACCATAATTCAAAGTAATTGAAAATCACAACCAACCTAGGTACACAAACAAAAATTTCTAGAATGCAGTCCCCAAATACATAGTGCAAGTCACCATTTTAAGCAATAAACCTCTGGTTGAGCCATGGAGAGCCATTACAAGGAAGAGCTCTAAAAAATCACACATTTTTATACTTTCACTCAAACAAAATCTGAATTTCTTGTAGTGAAATACTCGGACAATGTTATTGTATGCAACTTATTCTTTATTGGATCTGGAATCCTTGTAGCTAAATTTGCAGGCAGTATTATAAAGTGCATTTTTTATGCATAGGATCTGAAAATTGCAGTTAAATAATACTTTTCTCCAATAAATGGTACCTCGAATCCTTGTAGTTCAGTTACAGTTGTTATTATCTTAATGTTTTTATGTTTGTATATGCAGAGTGGGCTAACAACAACCCATGAACAGGTATAGAAAACATTAACACAGCCTGAAAGCATTGAATTTATGGACCCTCATGGATCATTTAACACTACCATTTCCAAATGGATTCGATTCTACATTTTCAGTTGGACCCATTTTAGATTGCATTAAAATATAATGACCCAAAGATGATACATACTTACCTACATAGCTCTTTCCAGCTACAAATAAAACCCTGTTTGTGAACTCCGGGTTTGTGCTGTAGAATTCCTTCAAAGCATTGTAGAGATGTTCTGCTACCTGTTTTGATCAATGGGAATGTCCTTGTCGTTCTTGGCTATACTGTAGCCTGAACCGAGCACATTAGTAATGAACAATATACGAAACTTATGATTCCATGGGTATTGTTTTTAATGGAGTAGTGGGCTCAATGGAACCATAAAACATAGAGAATATTCTTTCTTTGGAGGATGCATTCACAAACAAATATCCAGATTCGGTAGGCAGTGTTTCCTGTGGGAACTCACGCTTAATGAGCTGAGCTGGATTTGATTAGTATACCACATTCAAGTCAGATCAGTTGCCTCATTTAAATAAACTCTGACCCGTGTTTTAAATTTTCTCAAAGATCTACAAGGCATTTGTTGTAAATATGTCATGTTTTGTCAATAAGGTTGGTAAAAAAATTAACCAGCTCTCTTTGTTATCGTGTAGCTTTGGTTTTAAACTATTTAACTTTGCTAGTCTTCAGTCTATGTCTTATGTCTAGACTCGGCTATGAAGAGTTTTTTGTCTTTCGTTGAAATGGCAAATAAATTTGCAAACACCCTTGTCCCACTCCCCCAACCTCTCCTAAGGCCTAGGAAAAACTCAGATTTGAGAGGAAAATGGCATCCCTGTGGTTGATGTTGCTCCACCTCCTGACCCATGGCAAATTCATTTGAGCCGTACGATATGTAAAATCATTGTGGCGACCAATGAATTCAATAAATTTTGGAATAATGGCGGCCTCAAATATACCCTATTGGCTGTAAAAAAACCATTCATGACGAATTGAAGCCCATGATAGCTGAAATGACTGAAATTACCTAAAGACTGTCTTTCATTTCCCCTGCTTCTGGTCATAGGGCTGACGTGGGCCTTTCCTAGAACACCACTCTAAGACCAACCAACAGCACAACACAAGATATACCTAGAGGTAAATTGCAATCGGGAGAAAATGTTCTCATTATGTACCTATGCCTATAAGCATAATCATAAATCTAACCAGAAGAAATGTTCTGATTGCATCATTGCACAATAGTTGCAAAATGTTTGAAGAGATTTGAAGTTTAAAGTCTTATTGCAGCCATGCAAACTCTCAAAATAAAAATAGAGTCCAAAATGCTTCAACAGTAGCAACATGAAAGTAGTTACACACATACATTAGACACCTAAACAATAGATTGTGCATAGAAGTGAACTTCACATATTAAATATGGCAAACTAATCTAGTGCTTAAACATGTGCTATGAAAACCCTAAACCAATTAGCCGTTCAAGGTTCAGCTTTCTCTTATTGGGTCTGAAATTCTGGTGCAAGCGAAACGTAAGAGAAATGTAAAGTTTGCTTTTCTCTTTTTAAAAATTTAATACAATTAGAAATAAAATATGAGAAGTTTTCTCATGTATGTACCATGTAAGGATAAATATAGAAAAATGGCACCAAGTGCAATACATATCCAAAACAAACTACACAAACAATGAAGCTTTAAATGGCGTCTAGACTCCAAAAAACAATATGCTACAAGCTATTACATGTATAATATCAATGATCAAATCATCAATCATTAATCTAGATTCTAGATTAAAGCCAACTAGAAGGTTGGCTTTTTTTTTAAAGTATTTTAAATGTCAAATCATTGCTTTTTTGGCACAAACCTATTTGGATTGGAGAATCGGCCGGTTTGGACCGGTTCCGTATTGAAGCGGTTGGTTTTTTTCTTAAAAAGTATTTTAAATGTCAAATTACTGCTTTTTTGGCACAAACCAATTTGGATTGGAGAATCAGCCGGTTTGGGCCAGTTCCATATTGAACCGAATGATTTCGTATCGATTTGTTCCCTTTACAATTGAACCAGTCAAACCAACCAATGGTTTGGAGTCGACAACAATACAAATATATATAGTACTTTAATAATTAGTTATAAAAAATGTATAAAGAATAACAAATGAAACTTTGAAATACTAAGCACATTGCATTAAACAATGAGACTATTGAATATCAATATATACTTTATATTCAAAATGATGACACGTTGAAAATTCAAATACAATTGGCCAATCGCCCAATGCCTCTAATCATCCCTAAATTCCACGTGAAACTCCTCATCATTCAAACTGCTAGACTCCTCAAGGTCAAGCTCCTCCAACCCAATACCACCCGACATTGTTCGTGTTGCATTATCATCTTGTGTTGGCTCCTTCGGCTCTACATCCCATTAGGTTGTTAAAATCTCCTTGTACGTAAGCATGTTGCGATCAATGAAACACAAGGCATTATATACAACTAAGTTTTTCCTCCTATATAGAGGTAAGCTTGTTCCTCTTAATTGAGTGAATGAAGCTATAAAACAACTATCACATAATCATTGATTTCAGATTTAGCCATTTGGGAATGAATATTTAATGATTTAAATTTTTAAAATAAGAAATGCAAACCCCAAAAGATGAAGAGCCATTGTCTACCTTGAAGGCTTGAGGGCTTGATGAATGTGTTGACACTTGAACAATTGATTGATGTAGACTTGGCATTTGCTCTTCCTCTTGTTGTTGCTCTCGCTCTAACAACTTTGCTTGCTCTCACTCTTGCTATGCAATTGTTGCACTTGCAACCTTGCTTAATACTTTCAAGCTTTGATAGTGATTTGGATGAAGTGAGGCTTATTATAGTTTTTCTAAGTGCTTAGGGTGTGGATATAAGGGTTACGGTTGCAGACACAAACATCACGAAAATTGCCTAATTTTTTAAAACAAAATTACTTTTTGCAAGTGTTTAATGTAGGGACAATCCGACATTTCAAGCACATACAAAATACTTTGTAAAGTCTATTCAAAGTCTCAAGGATGTCCCAAAGTCCACAAACGTCGCCAACAGGAGGAGACGCCTTGAAAACATTCCCTCTCTGAACATTTTGTGGAAGACATCCCTAGAATGTCTCCTGTCTAATGGCGGCGGTGGGGCCCATAAACTCTTACAGTTAGGGTTGGGGGTACAAATCACGAAAAATGCCTAATATTTTACAACAAAATTATTTTTTGCAAGTATTTAACGCAAGAGATAGTCGAGCATTTCCAATACAGTCGAAAGACTTACGAAAATCTCTTCAAACTTCAAAGTCTCAGGGACATCACAAACTTCCCCCAAACATATTTGTGGAGTACATAAACATATTGGATTAACCCGTGATTGAGGAGGTCACACCTATCACTTGGTGATTGTGAAAACTTACTCTCAAGCCTATTTAATAGGCACTCCCTCCTTGTATAATCATCCAGATTGTAAATATTTGAGCTACAATAATATATGGAGATTAAAATCCTAATTGTTGTTTATGCAATGTTTATTGGTTGTAGTGCAAAGTTTTTTGGTTGTGGAAATGGTTATGCTAAAGAGATTTTGATGTGAGAGTATGTAATACTCTAATAATTGAATTCTCCAAAAAAAAGGAAAATGCTTGTAAATGACAATCAAATGGACGTTCAATTTAAGGTTGAAATTAATTGTTAATTCATGGTAATTACAACCAACTGCAATTGTAAAATGCATATTGGCATAAACAATCCTCAAGTTTGGGCAAGGCAGTTAGGGTTCTTTCAAATGAAACATAAGATGAGTTAGATCATAGGGCTAGGATTTAACTCTACACCATGATACTTTAAATTTTAATAATTATTTAATTAAGTGCACTTTCATTGGTGTTGTCGAACATTTTACATTTCGTTTTGCACATCTCTTGAGTTTAATATTTTGGGTGAATAATTTGATATGTAATGATTAAATTAGAAATTATATTTTGGGTGAATGATATAATATTTTAATGATTAAATTAATGATGCCTTAAGTAATTAGATAGAACTAATGTCAATTGAAAATTAAAATCATTCAGACCCCAACACCTTCTCGTTGGGTTTTGACTACTGCTAGCACATCTCGCTACCTCAACCCATCTCGTTTCCACACTTCAAAAAAATTGAACAATTTTGCATGTTTTTTAATGTGGTTTTCTAGCGTTTGAAAAGCATGCTAAGGAATTGAAAACTAAGAGCTCAATCTCCTCTCGAAGATGACAAAGCAGCCATGAAGCAATTTCGATGCAAAAGGTCTCATCACGATCAAGGACTTCTAACTTGATAGAAGTGAATTGAAGTTATCAACGCATTTTAGTACATATTGCCTTGATTTTTTGCTACTAGTACAAAACATATATAAATCTATCTAAAAAACCTTGTTAGATATCAATCTAAATCAATCACTTTCATTGAAATTTCCTGTTGACTGGTGGTGGATAGCCTCAATCTCATTACACCACTATGTTGGACAAGATAACACCTTCCTTTGACTTATGATCCTTGCTACCATCATTCACTACATCGGCCCATCTTTTTTACACCCTTTTTAAAAGTTTACCAAAACAATTGCATGTTTTTAAAGTGCGATTTTGTAGGGTATCACAAGTATGCTCTAGGGAATTGACAATTCGAGGTCTATCTCCTCTCTAAAATGAGAAAACAAACATGTAGCAAATTTGATGCAAAGGATCTCATCACAATCAAGCACTTTTGACCAAATAGACAACTAGTTGAACTTGTCAATGTACTATAGTATAGATTGCATTGATTTTTTCGTACTAATATAAATTCTTATTTAAAACTAACTGAAAAACGTTGTTGGATATCAATTTCCATCACTTTTATCGCCAAGTTATTATTGACTAGTTATAGATAACCTCAATCTACTACACCACAATGTCGGACTTGAAAACATACTGTCAAGAAAAAAATAAGTTTTCAATTCCACCATAAGCCCAAGATATCACAATTTTTCTATTGACTTCTCCAAGCAAAAAGAAAAATTGCCTTATGCCATTCAAATGGACATCAACTTTGAGGTTATCAATTAATTGTTTATCCACAAACATTACAACCCGCCACCACCCCCAACTAACATTGTAGAACGTCTATTGGTGTAAAGATGTAACTAAACTAACAATAGCTATCTCTCCACACCCAAGTAGGAGTTACATAGTGGGAATTGGTTAACACTTTTCAACTCTCAATTTCCAATTTATTTGTAGTTTTTGGACCTCCATGATAAAGATTTTTGTGACAATAATTTTTATTGTCATAATGCATGCCTCCAAACTATGAATCCAAGCATCCAACTTGCGCCAAACGATTGTGCCATCAAAGTAGGAAATAGATATTTTCATGTCCAACATAAAAATAGGTTTGGTCAACTAGACGCTCAACGTAGTTAAAGCTAGAGGCCTATTGTTGTCCCATCATTTACAGGAACATGCTTGTCATATGCTGCATAAGCTGAAGATGAAATTCATTTTGTTGTTTTCAATGGACATGTTACTGCCGTGCAAGTAGCTGAACCAAATCAGAATTTTTATTCACTTTGCGGGACTTATGCATCACCAAAAAGATCCATGACTCCTTTTTAAAATGAAATGAGAAGAAAGCAATACTGAAAACCAATAAGAATCAATGTCAAACAGCGGAAGGAAAAGCAATCAGAAAAATCTACCTCCCAGGAAAATATCCGCTTGGCCCAAAAAATCTTATATATTGGCACAAACAACAATACTGTAAAATGATCCATATAACAGCAGAATTTGAGGTTGCTGCGAAAGAGAAAATGATGAATGCAACAAGATATTTCTACTGGTGAAACTTCAGGCCAAACAGACAAGTTTGATTCTAGAACATCATCTAGGTCTGTACAAAAATGACATACCAGAGGTGGGATCTGGTTCTTCTACAGCAGAGCTGAATGATCTACCCTCTGGTGTTATTTTAGGCTGAACAAAGGAAGTTGAGCACAACACACTTTTCACAGCTGAGAGTTTGAGGACAACTCAGAAAGGAAATAATAATTTGAAAAGAACCAGAATTGCAGAACCAACAGAACTGATAGGAGGCTCTGATACCAATTGATGAGAGCTAAGGAAGATAATTGCAATTTGCAGCAACAACGAGTAAGATAAAAGAATTGCCACAACTGTGCCCATTGCATGCTCAGTGTATTATGTACATACAAAGATAAACAAGGAAGAATATAGGAAAATTAATATTTAAAAAAATAATCCTTAAAAGAAATAGAAAGCTAGCTGCCTTTCCAGAAATAGAAATACATGTGAGACAATATGTGTGATTAAAAGATACTTAAAATATGATGGTACTTGCATCATTCTTCACATTGCCTTTGAATTGCAACAGAGTAAGACTCATTTTTTTAGGCTTGAACAACTGTTGTGATTAAATGCTAAACCATCTTTGACATGGTAGAAGATGTATCACATTAGAGATATTTTCAATGATCATTTTGAGTTTGTAAAGTACCCTACTTCAAGGATTAGGACTTCAGACATGAAAGTTACAAGGTCAACCTCCAAGTTCAAAGGAATCCTAATCACACTAACTGCTATTTTACAGACCATGTATTTATTTTCAAAAATGAATCTACCTCCTCTAGGATTTCATATAGCATGCAAATAGTGCATGCCATCAGTCTGACTACACACCACGCATGACACAAAACTATCATTTATATTAATTTTTTTTTTTTAAATTATTTCACTTTTGCTGATAAAAGGAGGTCTCTTTTTTATGAACATAGAGAACATCAAGTGTTTAGCTGGTATGAAAATGTAAAATTCCTCGGACAATTTGTACTGGTGCAAACCCTAGCACTGTATGCAACAAATCCAAACAACATTAAATTACTTCACAGTTGAAAAATGCCTGTAAATACAAAATTTTGTAACAGAGACATCAAGTGTGAAACAGATAGTCAATTCAAAAGAAAAAGTAGCTTAGGCATACCAATCCCATTCTCGTGAAACAGAGAACCAAAGTAATGCATGAAAAGTTGCATGAAAAGTACAAGTTTGCCAGATAGCCAAGGTAATGCATGAAAAGTTGCAATCAAGAACGAGTTTACAATAGAACAGATGAATGCTCACAAGTAAACCTAATTTTTGAGATGCACACATCACATTGTTGAGGTTAGGCTACTACGTTAGTTGACCAAGACAGGTTGAACACAAAAAGTGGAGGTCCCAGGTGAAGCTGAGTTGCACCCTGTATTTTCCCTCTGTTTCATTAGTTCTGCATTCCATCTGCTTTAAGGTAGATAACCAGATATTGCCTGAGATTACAATAAAGCAAGCACATGTAAATGTATGATGGGGGGATTAGGCTACTACATCAATATACTAAGATAGGTAGAACCCAAAAAAAGTGGAGGTCCCAGGTGCAGCTGAGACACACCAAGGATTTTCCATTTGTTTCATTGGTTCTGCATTCCATCGGCAATTAAGGTAGATAACCAATTATTGCCTGAGATTACAATGAAGCACATATATGCAAATGCACGATATGTAATTGCCACTGTAAAGAAGTGTCACTCTAATTAAATAGATTTAGTACTTATAATATGTAATATAACATTCATTCCCTTCCTGCAGTATTCTTGGTGGAATGGTTGCAAAGATTTTATTTAAGTTGCTTTGAATTGGATGGGTAGGTTCTGGGCAATAAGAAAAGGAAAAAAATGCAAACAAGGTTTCTATTTTCAACAGTGGAAGCCAATATTTAAAGTAACAGTAAGCTTGCGTAAAATAAGTGCCAAGCTGGGATCAATCGCGCACAAATATTGAGGTCACAGGTATGACATGACGGAAACCAAGTGGGATATTCAGAGGAATTACCATTTTCTAAACCCCATGGAAACTCAATGGTGAACCCCTCGAGCCACATGCCAAAACCAGAAGAAGGCAGTTTCATTTTCCATGACCGAGCAAAAACGAGCAGAGAAATAATACATTTCTATCAAAATTGATGTTTTACAAAGTATTATTTGAAGGCAAACGTCAGGTGCAGGAAAGCTACGATGACAGAGAGTCATCCCCATGCGCACCACTAAACACCAGAACCACCATTGAACGAGCCAATACCACACCAAAACAGGAACAGGGAAACGGGACGGCACAGTCCATGTGCTGGCATTGAAACGGGGTTCCCAACCTCGACGATTTAAAACGACGCGGGTGCCCATAAGCGAAGACAATATACCGCTTCTTAGGAAAAAAACAGTTGGCAAGCTTGTATGAAAAACTCAACGTGAAAAGACAGACAGAAAAACATTGCTGGTTAGAAAGCTTACAGTAAAAACTAGAGGCAACAACCAATTATTGTCACTGCAATTCTGCCATTAAATGAGTTTTTTCAAATTTGAATAAGGAATTCCTATAATACTAGAGTAGTACATACCTTAGAAAGAGAGACAAAACGTCCAGTGGAATCGGATTTCCCAATGCTTCCACAGCTTGTTTGACTGCAACTTTCTTTCTCAAACCCGCGACAACAAAACCAGGCGGCTTGACAAATTCAGTGGCTCCCAAACGACGAAAAAACTCTCCAAACCTCGTCATTCAGATCCTCCGCAAAAATGAAGGTGTACAGAAACCACACAAGAGGGGCAGCGAACTGCAAGAAGAGGGATCGAGTCAAGCCGGATCCCTCCAGGGACAACAACATGAAATAACAAATTCATTGGATTTGCAAAAAAATCATACTTGGCCTCGAGCCACACAAAACCATCCGAAACAGTAAATGCATTTAAGTGTGCACAGTAAACACATTTAATGACCAGGAGTACATCTCCTTTTTCTCTCAACAGTGCAAATAAAGGGGATGACCAATAGAATCCTGCCAAAAAAATAAATTAAAGGATGAAACTTTAGTCCAAGCCACTTAAAAAACAAATGGAAAAATCTGATTGGACAAAATGCAAATGACTAATTGTAATTGTGAAGACAATATACATGCCTTCCGCAGGATAATAAATCAAAATAAATGTTTCGCAACTCGAGATTTAACAAAAACCTACATCTCACACAGGTATTAAATAGTTAATAAAAAAAAGGAGGTGTTGGTTCAACGTTCTCTGGGCCACTTGGCGCACTCTTATCCACCGGGGAGTACAGGACCACATCGCCTGAGTGCACTCTTATTCCCCGGAGAGTACAGCACCACCTCGTTTCCCAGGCCCTGCCCCTGCCCCTGCCCCTGCCCCATATATGGATAAGATGGGGGCCTGGTAAGAAATGAAAATGAAGCATGTTTTGTTTTTGCATGTTTGATGCTTTACTATGAACAGACAACAACGTAAGTATTAGAGCAGTTAGTAGAGAAAGTGGAAGTCCTTTCAATCTACTCGATATCTTCCTTACAACACCATTCACAGTTGATAGCTAAAAAGAGAAAGGAAACGGCCACAATGATAACCCTACACTAAGTTTCCTCATCCACTAAAACTTTCAAGCTTGGCGATCTAAAACAAAAATCAATGCCCATACATTTGAAGTTATATACAGGAATCAGAGTGATAGCCATAATATTATAAATTTCACGAAAAGGGATTTCAGAAAATGGAATACAATGCGCTTACATGTGTTATGGTTGAGTCTGAGCAGAGCTGCAGCAATTCTTTCTCACTTCTTGACTGGACAACTCACAGAGAAAGATCACTTATCAACTGCGTGGGTAATGAATGACTCATGAGCCCCGCCGAGTCCTTATTTATAGCTATTTGTTCGGATCCCAAACCCGGATGTTAACAATAATTTAATGTTACAAAGGTCACACGTTTTACACAAGCATCAACGCTGAATCCTTATCCATATATGTGGCGATGTGGTTCTCTACTCTCTGGTGGATAAGCACGCAGGCAATGTGGTCCTCTACTCCTCGACTGAAGACAGCAAAATAGGAGGGAACCAATATGTTGAAGAGTCATAATCTTTTGCACTTTAAACTTATAATACACAGCCATGAATATAACTTTTTTTTTATAACTTTTCTTTTCTTTTTTTTTTTTTTTTTTTCCTTGTGAAACTCTCTCTCAAATAGCAAAAAACTCTAACAACAATTTTTTTTTTTTTTGTCCTGAGACAAAAACAAACCAACGTTCCAAGGCCAAATCAATAAGGCCTTACATACATCAAAGAAAATTTGATTGACAATACAACTAATTATCTTCTGAATATTATCCAAAATAAAACTTCCGGCTCTTCTTTTCCTTCTTCGCGTGCTTCTCCTCGTACTTCTTTAGGGCCTGAATCGAAAGATCGAACCCACGCCGCGACAAAAACAGAACTCGATTTCAGAATAGGGTTTCCAGAGCTCAAAAGAATCCAGAGTGTAGGGTTTCTGGCACTTCAAATAAAATCCTAGGTCAGGGTTTCTAGAAGACCTCAGATTAAGGTTTCTGAAACTCACAACAGATAACTGGACTGAATCTGCAGCTTGTGACTCACTCCTCAAACCCTCCCACAATTATTCGCGGATGGGTGTCTGAAAAACTTGATTTGGATGCTCTGGAACACTGAATAAAACCGATCTCTTGTCTGGTGTCTTTCTTTATCCTTATAGACAGATGATGCCTCCTATTGAGAAGTGAATATCATTAGCTTTGGAAGGTTAAATTACTGGGAGAGTGACTGTGTAATTTAACAACTTATAATGAGATGATGGATAAACCTCAAGTCAGTGCCCTTGTATTATCATTATCATGGAAAATCCAACATAGTGATGGCCAAATATTTATAAAAAGAAATATATATATTCTAACAATCTTTATTCACATCATCTCTAAAGGAGAACATTTGGCGTTTCACATTTGGATGTAACTCAAATAATTATGAATCAAAGAAATTATGGATTTATCTTATGATTGCGTACTTATTTTATTTCTAAATTATGTTTTTCATCACAGGATGCTAGTCGAAAGTGAAGTCAAGTGATGCAATTTTTTTAGTTATGTTTGGGCATGAACATGACTTGCCATGACACTCTTATACAATGACATAGCACCTTATTTACTTGTTTTTTTATGGAAATCATTTTTCCGTCATCTCATATTAATGTCATAACCATATGAATATCAACCAAAAAGTGATTCAAAAGAACGCATTTGGTGTAATTATTATTAAGGTTTGTGGATATTTTTTGTACTTAGGTATTCTATGTGCTGCATATGTTATCATGTGACGACATGGATGATGAATACTTCCAAGTGAGACTTACAAATGTTTTTTTTTCCATTTTGAGATTAAAATTTAGTTGACTCATTGTTAGAATTTACATGCATCCATTTAATTTAGAAGAATTTATATGGGGGTCATTCAATCAATGCTATTAACTTGTTCTCCAGTTCTATGGTCTCAACGACTAATCCTTACACAAAGAGAAAGAAACAAAAATTTTTTGAAGAAATATCAAGAAAATAGAATTTCCTATTTTGAGAAAATTTATTTTATTTTTATGACACATGTACACTTAAATTGGGAGAAATAAAAATGGAAAAAAATCCTCTAGGTTCTATGTTCAAAACCCAAATGCAATGCTTGTTATTGTAGCACTGTGTAGGGCCCATTTTATTTTTAAGGTAGAGTAATTAGAGAAAAACAAGTGATGCGCGGAGCAAATTGTGTTGGTGGGAAGCTGAGAACAAAGTAAATGTCTTTGGTGGAAATGAATAGAAGGATCTTTTGGCGGTGTACATTCCTCATGGACTCCCACGTAAAATTAATTTTTGTATTGCAACAGAACTGAGACAAAGGAAATGGGTCTAAATGTTGATTCGAAGATCAAAAGGCATGTAATGTAAGGATTTACTAAACAATACATGTGTCGAATGTCACATTTCCAATTTAGGGGATAGTTTCGAGTGTGATGGATAGACTTAAAAAATAGAATCATGAGCTAATTCATTTGGGTATAGAGATGAGAATTTATAGTGAACTCGCTATCGCAGGGCCTCCTCTTCTTAAGCTTTGTTGGCATGTTTTAAGACAGTCGATGTGGCGACCAATAAGTAGGAATGTTTACAATTATTTTCTAAAACTAGAAAAAGCATCCATATGTTCCTGTGGAAGGCCGCTAGGCATATGTAAGGATTTATTAAAATTATTATATTGTTAATAATCGCACTTAATATGTACTTTAGCGAGTGTTTAAACGTATTTTATAAAATTATTTTCCTAACAATTAAGAATTATTTTGAAGTGAACTATATGTAACTTATGAAAATGTTTTTATACATGCATATCCTTTTTAAAATGGTATCAACTAACTTCCTATTTAGTACATGGAATAAAATAATTTTATAATGTATAATGTGTTTCTACAATAAATTCTTGAGGGAGTCACAAACTTGCAAGGTCCGTAGTTTACTATGAAAAGGTCACAGCTTTGCATTTTTCTCTCGATATGTTGTCTTAAACAACATAGGATGAGTTATGTCCTTTTCCTAGTAATCCCTCCATAATGACGGACGATGCGAATCTTACACGCTAGAAATTTGAGGTACTTTTATCGTGATTAATGTCCACCATTGCTTGAAAAACATTAAATTTAGATTTAGCGTATGATATGTATTACATATTGGGTGGAGAGAGATGTATAGTTTGAGGCATGTTTAGTTTAGTATAGACATAACTAGTGGTTGAATTTTACATCAACTTAAACACCGACCTTCTCGCAAGGTATTCAACCCATGGTTAGGGTTTCAGTTTGATTTCAATTAATTAAAATATTTTCGAGATAGTGAAGCATACGAGATAGAAGTTGGGTAATTAATAGAAGTATACTTGAATGACATAGAAACATTACCATAATAAATGAAAGCACAAATAAGAAAAAAACCTAAGGTGAGGGTAGGACTCATGTAGCAAAAAAAAATTTGAATGCCTAAGGTAGATAGGTTTTCAAAATAAAATGCCTAGTTAGGTTAGGAAACCCAATCTAAACTAGGTAAGGATTTGATCAATAGATAAGTTCACCAAATGATTTAACTCTAAAATTAATAATGTGGGTTTGTATTACTAATTTAGGAATAAATTGACAATTGGATAATATACATCATTGTGCATATCTAGAAACTATGGATTGCGTTGAATGCATACAAGTAAGAAATAAAGATGGAAACTAGGGATAGGAAGACAACTTATTTGATTAATAAAATGATTTGGATGCTTCAACGGCTTGAATTTGCAATGTGATGGTCTCAACATGTGTGTAGTAAGTCCCAATTCATTATAAGTCTTCTAGCACAAACTCTCATATTGAGACAAAACCGTTTTTAACTACCATCCCTAACATGTAGTTTCCCCCTTATTGATCATTTGTTTCTAGTATTTCTATAATGATGTCTTGATCTACACCACCTATTTATATGTGTGCAAGTCATTTTACAATCACACCAATAGTTCGATGATGGATAGACTTAAAACAACATAGAAGATCATGGGCTAATGTCATTTTGGGTATAGAGATGAAATTTATAGTGAACTGATTCTCATGAGGCCTCCTCAGTATGTATAAAAACTATAACTTCCTAAACCAAAACTCAAATCGACATTCTATGCAAAAACGACAGTGTGTTTGAGTTAGACTATCCTCAATGGTCACCCTATGTGGTTCACACTGAGCATTGTACTACATTTCAAACTATGTGTAGATTTCCCCGTAATTATGCAATGATGTATGCAATCTAATTCCCTTGTCCAATATTTCCCCTCATGTCTCAACACCAAGTAGTGAGCTAATTAATATGTGCTCTAATTGATACCTTGTTTAAAAATATGATGCTTGAATAATCCGCCGAAAGGTGTCCAACTTTGAAGATGCTCTTGCTAGAAAGTGTCAAATTCCGGCCACCTTTTCCAATGCACTAATTTCATTTGTGAAAATGTTTATTTATTTACATGTATGTTAAGTGCGGAAGTTTGATAGTTGCACTGTAAAAGTATTTTGGCCAGATGAAAGAACGAGACAAATTCTCATGTAATACAATTACAAAAATGGTTTCCTCGAGAGGCAATGACAAGCCAGTCTTCTCACAAAGACAAGAAAGAAAAGGCAAACAAATCCCATCACTAACAACCCTCCAAATCTGCAACAAAACCCACTTATTTTTGAAAGGATTTTGGGTTAGGGTACTATGATTTTTGGGGGCACCTCTGTAGTGATAGTTTCCTTCAATTGAATCAAGAATCAAGACTTCCCTTTGAATTTTCTCATTTCTTTGATAAAAGCTTCTCCAAAAAAATATGAAATCAGTCTAGATTGTTGAAAACAATGAGATCCTACTTCCATATACTCAATACTGCCTCATTTCTTCTTTGTGGACGACTGAGAGTACGAAGCACATAAATCTCTTAATATTTTATGATTAGGGTTTATACACAACTCTTCATCTCTCGTTTGTTTCCTAGTTTGAGAGCTTTTAGTAATTGGTGCACCTTCCTTCATGTCTGTTTCTATTAATTAATATCCGACAAAGGATTTCTAACTAATTTTTAGGTCATCGGAAATTTGTAACTACAATCAAAATTAGCACCACCTAGAGAGAGCCAAACATTATACAAGGCACGTGAATTATTTGAAAAAATGCCTCAAAAAATGTGGCTTCATGGACATGGTCGATTACAGGATATGCACAATGTAATTGGCAGGTGTGGAGCCAAATTCCACATAAACCCTGTGAGGGTTATGTGGAAGTGTTTGCTTGGTTACTTAGATCACATATGAATATAGGTTTAGGAGTATTTACATCCATAATGCATTTTGATTTGGATCTTAAAAATGATGCAACTTATTTTCTCCTCTCAAACATCTATCCAAAAACTATAAATGGGCAGGTGAAGTCAGAGGTTATTAGACACTTTTCATGACCGTCACACGTGACTTGCATATTTTAAGTATCATAGTCATTTTTAGATATATTCATATGTAAAATATACTAATATATATTAAAAATAATTAAATATATATACAATAATTTTTATATATTTTATTAATAATATACGAATAACATTATTTTATATTTTTGAAAGGTATTATTTGAAAATAACCGTCATTTAAATTTTTTTGACAAGCATAGGTGGCCATCAAATTTAACCCTTGGGTGAGGTGAGGCTCAAATGATACGGAGATTGATGAAAGATAGAGAAATTAAGAATATCTTTGGATGTAGTTGGATTGAAGGCCAAGAAGACATATCATAAATCATAGATTGCATTTACAGATAGAGAGATCTATGCAAAGTTGGAGAAAATGGCTTGAGAGATGAAGACAACAAGTTATTTTTCATATTAAACACATTTACTTGATGTGGAAGTAGAGGAAAAGAATTATTTCTCTCGCCACACAGAAAAGTTGGGAACTACAATTTGTTGGTTAAACACGCCCGTATCCACTATTACACTTGTCAAAAACCTTTGATTATGTCCTCATTTCCACACTACAACGAAAATTAACTCCAAGATTATTGCAAGAGAAATTGTTGTGAGAAATGGGAACCATTTCCTTCATTTTAAAAAGGGAGAATGTTCTTGTGGTGATTATTGGTGATGCTAAATGAAGCAATCTTAAAAATAAGCTTGCACTATAATAATGTGCCATGTGCTTGATTATTCTCAGTTTCTAGAAAAAAATTGTTTAGTTTTAAGTTTGCATACACTTTATGTAAATTACAACTCTAACAAACTTAACATTTTTATCCTCTCTGGCGTAATTTGCAACTCGTGTAATTGCTAGGAGTTATTTCTCCTTTTCATGTGTTATTAATATATTGCTTGATAATGAAGATATTCCACTTGGGCTCCGGGGTAGTTGGGAACGTGGTGGAGAGGATTTTGGGAAAATAATACCTTAAGGGTAGTGAAAGGGAAAGGGTGAACATGAAGGTGGCCACCACTTTCACTTTTCATAAGTTGATAATCGAGAGATGTAAGGAAGAAGCCCTAATGATATCTCGCCATGTGATCTTTCCCAAACACGAAGTCAGTTTGAAGGAAGCTATTGAGGGTTTTTTTTTACCTGGCCTTTTCTAAAGAATCCGTGGAGGTGTATTCAAAGGCGGTGCCTGGGAAAATGTAACAAAATTAGAGCACATGAATGAAAAGCTATGGAATTTTGCGGTTTCGGTGCATAAAATTTGTAGGATGAAGCGGAGAGGGACGTGTGAAGTTTTACCCCATGAATCGGGATGCTTTGGTAGACCCTATAGGCCCCATCATGGGAAAATTTAATCTTTTGGTCAAGAAGGGAAAATCCCCATACAATCTCTTTCTAAAGGTGGCTCAGGGTTGGGTGTGAAGAGCTCAAATCTCAAAAGAAAGTGCAAAAGTTCGTAAGAAGCGGTGGAAAAGCTCTGTGTCAAGCAGAAAGTGGTTGAATTGTGTGTTTAAGGAAGGTCTAGTATTTTCATGTCTTGGTCATGGTATGTTTAGCATATAGTGGTCTTGGGCTATTTTGCAAATTGTATAAGCCCTAATTGTTTTTATTCTTTATATAATTTTGGTAGCGGGGAGGCGGTGAATGTCTTAGTCTTGTCCCCGGTTTTTAGTTTGTGAATTGTAAGGGTGGGGATTCCATTAAATCCCTCCGGTTCATAGCTCTAGTCAAAAGCATTTTTGTGTATATATATATATTGCTTGATAATTGATAGATAGTTTCTAGATAATGTTCAAATGATTAGACCTCCTAAAATACTTGTATATATAGGATATGTCACTTTGAAATTAAAACCTAGTGGTTCGAAAGACTAACTCACATTATCGATCAATTCTAGATAGATGGGATAGATGGCCCCAACCCAACCCCCATATCGTCATAGGGTCCCAACTTGCTATTCCCACCACCCACCGCTCCCGGGTAATCGCCCTGCCCTAAATGAGATGAGATGGGGCGTTTCATTCTGTCCCCGCTGACCGGACGAACGAAGCCCTTTCTGCCATACCATATAGATATAGGGGGGTTACGTATGAAACAAAATTTTAAATAATAGTAACAAAAGCAACAATATCCAAAAGGACCCAAACCCAAGGTTGGATAAAACCATAAATCTTAGATGATACCATTGGATGGTTATGTCTAAACTCGGATTTTCTTCTTAAGACACAAAAATGACTAAAAATCAATACAAAATCTACAATGTCTATAACAGACGTAAAAAATTATGAAATCCAAAAGGCAAGCAAAATACATAAGTAAATCAAGACAAATGAAAATAGAACAAACAATTACTCACACCAATATATGCTTATTTCATTTTTTAAGACTAATATATATTCTAAAAATGTTTAAAGTGTTATGTAATAATACTTTGTGCCAATTTTAGGTGTCTACACACAATAATTAGGAAATTTTCAATTAGTTGTTAGCTAAAACATATTACTTAGGTAAGTTAGCATTGTATTTTACAGTTTGACCTTAGTTACTTTTACCCTTAGTAATTAGGTGTTTTACTTCAGTAAATAGTTCATTTGTGTTTAGTTGTATGGTTATATTGTTATAACCATTCATATAGTTTTACTCATGTATAGTATTTGTTACAACATTGTAGAGGTATATTTGTTGCACATGCGTAATAGTTGTTTTTTTATGTTCTGTTGTAGAATATCTATAAATATTGTAGCCTCCATTTGTATTGTAACTAGTTATTTTCCGATCGATGTAATTACAACAGGCTACCTCCTGTTTCACCCAACATTTGGTATCGAAATTTTTTGGAGCTTGCCAAATCAAGAAAACATTAGTAGAAAGGTTGCAAAGAGTATGTGTTAGGTTTCGAGATTTTTATTCCCTCTTGGAGAGCTTGTGCTACCTCTAACATCTTATTAAACCCACGCTTGCATCCCCACAATCTATTGTTTCCATTTCTAGGCGGTTGGTTTCTAGGCACCGCCACCGCACGAGGTTGTGCTATAGGAAAATTTGGTTCGAGAAAAAGATTTTTTTACCACTAGGGGTTTTATCACTAAATTTAGTTACGAGAGAGTAATAAGTAACTCTAGCTTTCTCATCTATTTAGCAAGATAGGCACTATATTTAGAGGTTTTTGCACATTTCTCTACAACCGAGTTGTCATGGCGAGCCGCTTGTAAGAAAGGCAAGCTAGAAGCTTAGTTGAATGTTGTAAGTGCATTAATAAGTTGATTGGCTGAGGATTGAGCTCCCAAGCCCCCAAACCAGTCGAGCTAGACTTTCCAAGGCGAGGTGCCAAGTTGTTTTGGTGCATTGAGAAAAGGGAAAGTTGCATTAAGTGAGACCGAGTTATTAACCGAGCCAAGTGCGAGATGGTTCATCTAGACAATGTCTTGGTTCAAGTGGCTAGCCCATGTTCGATATAAGCTTGTAGAATGTGTTATAGATAAGGTGACTAAGTTGAGCCTGTTTTGCATTGGATCGGGATGGAGTTCTGTGATCTTTGACCAAGACTAATCTCCTCATACCACTATTGAGTTGGGCCTAGATCTTCTATTGTAACTCTATGGAAAATTACAAACATTAACAACGAGAAGAGAGCCCGTATACCCCTGCAACAACAACCTGAAAAATTGTAGAAGATACAAAACAAACAAAAAAAAGAAACCTTGTGGCGGTGGATCATTACAAAGCTAGATACAAAGCAAAACAATAATTTCATTTCTAAAGGCATTCAAAGCGAGTAGATCTGATTTTTGGCATAAACCTAAAACCAACTCTTCTAGCATGGAGCCATGTGGACTCTAGGATGACGACACATCGTCATTTGCAAGGTAGGTCCTTATAAGTATTTAAATACAATTTCTTACATTTTATATGTCATGCTCCTCGTGTACTATGTTGGCTAGTCCAAGGAGGTAAATTTATTTGAATCATGTAAGGAGGTTAATTTTGATTTTCCCACATAGCTTAAAATTTTATTCTAATCATCTTTTGTAAAACGAGGGCTGCTTGAAAGGGCTATTTTATGAATTTTTTTGTGGTTTTTTAGTATTTGAGCCATTTTGAGCTCCGGGGCCACAAGGGCTCCAAAAGCAAAAAAATTGTCTCGCCATTCAATTTTTTTCACAAACGATTTGTAATTACATATTTTGATTATATTACTATATCTTTTTTGATAACGTGCCTTCTAGTTGGGAAACAATAACAACCCACTATGGAAAAAAATGCTAAAAAAACTTCTTTCTTGACTCACAAACCGCTCAATGGTGATAATTATGCCGTGTGGAAGACCAAATTTCAAACTCACTGAGTTTCAAGAAATTAAATCGGTTACAAATGGTTCAATAACCAAATCATTAGATGATGCAACCCAATAATTACAGTTTGACAGGGCCAATTAGAAGGACAAGTTGATAATCTTGGTTACAGTGTTTGATGGCATGTAACCCCACAAATTGAGATGCCAAAACAATAAAGGAAGCATGGGACAAGTGAGCATACTGTGTGAGGCCCGAAATAAGAAAATCATTCTAAATTTGTAAAGTCGATGCACACACCGAAATTCAAGCCGAACAATAAAGTGGAACCTTTTTAAGGTGGGTTTAGATCCTTTCAATTAGCGAAAGCAGCATATCCTAATTTTACCGATGGTTCGGGAGATAGTTTTCTTGGTATCTAACGAAGTGGGAGAGTCCATTTCTCATACGTTTGAGATAGGCGGACCCCATTTCAATGGATAAGGCACTAGTTATTATTGTATGTTTTTAAAAATGGGATTTTAAGAAATGAATGTTGTTATTTAGGTTGCTTTCGGAAAACTGTGGATAACTTAAGTGATTTCTATTTTTAGTTGATTTTAATAAAGTTGGTTAAAAAAATTCAAAGGTCACTTAAGTGCCTTATTTAATGTTCATGTAAAACCCTAACTACTTTGTAACCAAATTTTGGGTTATAAAAGGAAGTTAAGGGCTCATTTGTAAAAGGTGACTTTGAGAGAGGAGAAGAAAATACTTTTGTGTGCAAGCTTTGTTTCAGGAAGAAACTTTGTGTTCTTTTGTGAAAACATTTTGGAGTTGATGAAATATGAACTTTGTGTTTCATTCATTGTCTCTTGTAACATTTGACATTATTATGTTCATTAGATGTTAGATGTTTAAATCTTGCATACAAATATTGTCTTTGATCTTATTGTCAACATTATTAAGTTGTTATTCTTGTTCACAGTGATCAAGCTCTGTTATTTACTTGCTCACGTGTGTTCCCTTTTACTACTTCTTGTTTAGCTAATGCAAACTCTGTTTTATTTGTGTTAGTTATTGTTTGTTCTTCTTCATGCAATATTAGGCTCTGTTTTACCTAACTCTTGCATGTTCCTTCCATTCATTCATCCCCATTGTTGGCTAGATTTTCTGCATAGCTGAAAACCTAGGCAGTCATGAGATAAATCTCCCTCATTTACTGGTGAGGCTCCCATGTAAGATTTTGTCAGTTATATATCCTAATATCTATTTGTGGGTATTACTTTAACCGTGTGTGGCTCATGAACCATAGCTATACGGTTCTGCAGCAAGTAAGTAAGCAAAAGAAAGGAAAAATCTACAAAAGAAGAAAATAATAGGAAACAGAAGAAAGTAGAGAGGATGTGCAACCCAATTAATAGTTTACAAAGTTGATTGCATGCACATAGATTAAAACAAATAGATCATTAAGCACATAATTCAAAGCAAAGGAAACTTTTAGATCTAGATCTATAATAACACAAAGTTTATGAATAGATCTAGAAAGAAAGTAAGAAGCAAAATGCACCGTTGACACAAAGTTCTCTGGAAATCTCTTCTATATTCCTTTGCTTGCAAAAATTAGGGTTTCAACTCAAAGTTTGGAACACAAGAATGTTGATTACAAATTCTCGATCATTCTTTAACCCGTAGGTTCTTCCTCTATTTATAGTGTATAAAGGGCAATTACAAATAGGAAGCTTTAAATGAATTCCCGCATGCGGAAGCTATGAAAAGGGAAACAACTGGAAATCTTCCTCCTAGAATTCCTCTTTGCATGACATGCATGATTTATAACTGAAAAATAGAACCTTCTATTTTGCATGTTTGCCACCTATTTCCAAGTAATTGACTTCTTCAAGTAACGACTTTTAAACCAATCACTTAAGTTTTATAATTTAATTGATTGCTCAATTACTTTGTCGGAGAAAATAAAAGAAGGAAAAGAAATAAGAAGAAAGTTGCAACCCTCCCAATCTTGTTCTTCTTCCATATTCTACATGCGGTTGACTCTTTTACCTTTGATTCTCACCAAACTAGATCTGGAAGCAGGTGACTGTGATTTGCTTGCGGGTATTGTCTTCCTTCTTATCCTTGAAGCTTTTGTAATTCTTCTTCAGTACATGCAAAGTAAATTCAATGAAGGCTTCAACTGGAATATTGGGAGCACATGCACAAGATCCTGGAAGGAATTTTCCATGCATTGACTTCTACACGGTCGTGGTCGGAAATAAGAGGATGAATTTTTACCGTAAGCCTTTGAAATTATGATATTTGGACCACAAATAAATCAGTGATAGGTTCAGGGCCTATGTTTGTATCCTTGACTTCAACAAATCTAGAATCTATGCATGATTCCGTTAATCCTTTTCTCTTTCATCATGCTTCAACATGGCTGGAACAATCTTTGTTTGAGCTCTTTTTCTTTAATTCTGTTGGAATCCCTTGCAATTGGATCCATTTGTGTAGATCTGACAACTTCTTCAGATTCAAAGATATATTCAATGTACCTGACATTGATTTGAGCACCTGTGATGAATACCTACAATTTTATTCAAACAAAGATGGAGTCCATGGTAGGAATACTTGATTTTTATCACCAAAATCTGCATATAAAGTTTGTTGCCCTAAAATTTGAGGTCTTGCTTGCATGCAAAACGAGCACAAATATTATTTAATTCACCAAAGAATGGCAATGCAACCCACATTTTCCAAGCCCAAAAGTGACCCACCGACTAATGGTTGGACTATGGTTGGGAATAAGAAGGGCTCTGGTGCGAAACCCACTCCCATGGTGATGCCTACCCCTCTCCTTCCCCCTCTCTAAGGATGAGTCGGGATTGGATCCACCCCGCTCATCAGTTTCCATTCCTTCCAAACCCTCACAGAGCCGAGTTTTTCCTTCACAATCAGAGAATACTGGGAATCTTGCTTCAACTTCTCTTCCTCTGCGACACTCTCGCAGTCCACCCCGGGAGGTGTCCCATGACATGCAAGGAGATAATGGGGCAAGCACCACTCCATTCATGTTGAGCTTTCTAATTCAAACCATATCTCACTTGCTAATAATTTTTCCATTCTTGGCTCGAGGATGGTGTTTCAGACGAACATGGGAGTTTGATATGTCTAGATTTTTCATGAATTTCATCTCATGGAATGTTAGGGGTCTTATAGAGCCCTCTCAAAAATACTCTATTTGTTTAGTGTGTCAACATTTCAACTACCTTGATATTATTTGTTTGCAAGAAATTAAGATTTCTAGTTTTTTACTTCAGAATACACTAACTTGTATTGCCCTAACTTTTTTGCATTTTCATACTTAGCACATTGATGGCAAAGGTGGTGCGAGCATTTCCATAGCGCCAAAATTCTCGACCTTAATCACCTCCTTAGGCTAAGATCCTTTAAATTGGGTCGTGTGGGTGATTGTGGCGATTAATAATATTTTTTTGTATTCTTAATTTTTATGTTTCTCATGATGGCTTTGAAAGAACGACTTTATGGAAATGGTTAGGTGACAACTTACCTTTAGGTTATTGGCTAGTGTGTAGTGACTTTAATATGATAGAGAATCCAGATGATAAATTTTTCGCCCTCCCTATACGTTGGTGTGTTGGCAAGCATGCGGCCTAGTATTTCTGTAAAAGTCATTGGCGACTTTCCGATCCATTACTCAAATTCAAGTGTAAGAATTTAAGGCTCAAGCTTGATCTACTTGGACCAATATTTGAGAAGGATATGATTGGGTATTTAAAATACCATTAGCATATGGATTGCATGCATGCAAATGACATGCAACAATGTGGGAACGAAGTCCCTCCTCAATGAAGGTGAGGTTGTCTTTATTAAAAACCAAAATTGTATTTACATATGTACATTCAAAATTGTATGTGGGGGGATGTTTTGGAACATTAATGAAAAGAAAAGTGAATGAGGGAGATGAAATGGAATGAAGGAAAGGAATGGGTGGTGTCCCCAGATTTCATCCTGAAATCTGGGAATACCCATTTGAAAAAATTTCATTCTTGTTAAAATAACGGGTCTTTTTCTATTTTTATCGCCAGAAGATGTTTGTATTATGTTTGGATATTCCCAAAGTGAATCATATGAGCCAATTTTGACAAATAACCAGATGCCAAAACTTATTTTATCCCTCCGCCAAGTTTTGTCTACGGAAATTTTTATTTAATTATTTATTAAATAAATAATGTCTCGTTGAAGTAAATTGTGCTCGATTGAATCTTGTTACGATTTTACAAGCCGATTCACTCATCTCATTAGGGTTTTCACCAGGAATGAATTCGGGGCATTGTTTGCAACTTCATAACATTTTTCACTTTTATTTATTTCTTTTGTGTTTTTCTTGATTTTCTCCTCGGTTTCTCTGTGAAATTCCCCTAGGTCAATTCTTTTGCCAGTATAGTTTGTTTAATTGCCTGAAGCATCTGGAGATCATCTACCAACACAACGCCAGAAGGAATCAGCCTCAAAATGCAAACTGCTAACCAAAAATGATGAAGTCATGCACAAAAAGCCTCTCCCAGGCAAGTCACATTTTCTGGAATTAGTGAGTGTAAGCTGCAATGGGATTTTTGGTAGCTACAGGCAGGTGGGAATTTATTACCTACCTTGTAGGGTATTTTTTCCCATGAAGTCAAAGTCACTTAAGTTGCGATGGGAAAATTAGAGGTGACAGGCAGGTGGGAATTTCTTACCTACCTTGCAGGGTGAAAACTCTCATGAAGTCAAAGTCACTTAAGCTGCGATGGGAAAATTAGAGGCGGCAGGCAGGCGAGAATTTTTTACCTACCTTGCAGGTAAAAATTCCCATGATGAAAGGTAAATCACTTAAGTGGAAGAAGAGATTTTTAGAGATGTGGTGCAGGGTGAAAATTCCCACCAGAAGTTGACTTTTTAAATTTAGAATTCACCCATGTCAAAAAGTGCGACCCATTTGGTGATTAAACAATGATATTAATGGTATTTATTAATAGTTGCTTTGCCTAATTTTGGCACCCAGGATGAATAGAAAGTCAATGCATGAGGATAAGCCAAAGTGAACTGAAGGTAGCATGCTAAAAATAAATAAATTAAATTTATTTAATGGCAGCCAAAGAACATGCAAAAATAGGCGCCCAATTTGGGTGAATAAACATCATTGTTTATTAATTAATTGCCAGGAATATGGTGGACAATTATTAGAAATAGAAT
The DNA here is from genome assembly GCA_018340775.1 of Taxus wallichiana var. yunnanensis. Taxonomy (NCBI): domain Eukaryota; kingdom Viridiplantae; phylum Streptophyta; class Pinopsida; order Cupressales; family Taxaceae; genus Taxus; species Taxus wallichiana. Next base: position 473,731,863 of record CM031242.1, on the reverse strand, counting down.
GCTGAGGGTTATATAAGCATGGGCTGCCATAATAAAGAAGCAATTAATTCTTTTTGTAAAGGATTGCAGCCCGGATAGGTTTTGGCGCCAAAGGAAGGAGGTTTTTGCATTAAAGAGTGTTTTTCATTGCCAGGGAGCTTCAAGGTTTGGCGCCTAGGGTTGGAATGGCTTGATTCCTACTATGATAATTATCTCGCATATTGGTAGGCTTCACTTCTACCTTTGGGAGACAAAGTATCTAATTCAACTCTCATGCCCATTGTTATGAGAGTATTTCCTCCCTCTTATCATATTTTTGTTATGAAAATCATTTTTTCAGATTAAACCATCAATTTTGAAAGGCTAGTGAATTTTTTGCATCAAGAAGAATAACTATGCAACAAAGATGAAGAAGAAGAGAAAACACTAGCTTCTCATAAAAAGGAAGGGAAAAGAGAAATCTAACCAAAATTTCTAAAAATAACATTAACAAGGGGAAAAGTAAAAGAAGAAATGTTTTATCTACAAAAGAGAACATGAGTTGAAAAATTTATGGTACAATACATACAAGATAGGTTCATCGAGCAATTTCGGCTCTCACAATCAACAATCACAACAAGGGTAGTAACACTACAAGCAAGGGAAGAAGAAGGGGAACTAACGAAAAAACCCCATTAACAAGGTAAAGTAGATGAGTAGGAAGACCATTCAAATGATGAGGAATTCTTGTACACTACCCATTCTAGTGAAGTAACCATGTCATCTAGTGTAATTTGGTATGTTGATTTATGTGCCACTCTGACATGACTAGACACGAGACAAGTTCACTACTATACAAGACACACCCTCTAAAAACCATGTTTCATTGGGGGATGAATCTTCCTACACAGTCCAAGGTATTGGAAACATTACTCTTTCTCTTGGTTCACAAAATTGTAGGTTATCATATGTCTTGTATGTCCCTAGTTTGAAAAATAACTTACTATCAGTTAGTCATCTTCTAGATCATAATTTGAAGATTTATTTTGATATTCATTATGGTAAGAAAGTGTGTTTTTTCGAGACAAATGTAGAAGCTTAAAAATTATTACAATAGATTCAAAAGTGGGACACGTGTTCCAACTTGATTTTTTCCACAGGGATGATCAAACACTAGTGGCTAAGAATACTTATTCTAGATATTTGTGGCATCAAAGACTTGGTCACATCAATTTTGGATATCTTGATACACTTTGTCGGTAATATGGTGAGAGGTTCTCCACTTCTAAAAAAGACACAAACAAGTGTACTACCTACCTCATAGAAAAAAAAAAGCTTCATTACAAAAGAGTATTTATTGAGCTCCAAGTATGTTTGATCTGGTTCATATCAATCTTTGTGGTCCAATACAACCTACTCATTTTGTATTTCAATATTTCATGGTTTGTGCTAATGATTATTCAAGAAAATTGTGGATTTTTTTAATAGAAAAAGTTAAGCTTTGGATAACTTCAAGAATTTCAAAGTGGCTATTGAGAATTATAGTGGTCACAAAATTAGATCTCTTGCTCAAATCTAGGGGAAATTCACCAATAATGAGTTCAAAGCATATTCGGGGAAGTTCACATGATTTTTTGATAGATGCCTCCTCCACACACCACAACAGAATGGTGTTGTTGAGAGAAATAACCATACTATCGTGAAGATGGTGCATTGTATGATCAATGATTTTTGACTAGTGAAGGAATCAGTAGGGCCGAAATAGTGAGTATTATTGTGTATTTTTGAAAAAGTGTGTAAAGTTGCTCTTGAAAGAGTAACACCACATGAAGCATGGTTGAATCGAATCCATTATTACACACCTCAGAGTATTTAGGTGCAAATCCAACATGCACATACCCAAGCAGAAGAGAAGTAAGTTGGATATGAAATTAGATAAACTCATCTTCATTGGCTATAATGAAAAGGATCATGGTGTAGTAAAAAAATCACGCACTTACTACTATGATTATACCAACAAGTATGTTGTTTTATATATGGATCTTGCGTAAGAAATGTATTCACTAGTGATCCATCCCCTAGTTCGGTCGTTAGTAGTTTTGGTCTTTGTTGTTATTTTTCTTACACATTCATCACTCACTTGCACATGTACCAGTCAGGTTTTAGGGGCTCTTATCTGTCATACTTCACTCATTTTTCATCTCTAGTCTATGACTAGGGGAACTAGATAGGGATTTGGGTGCCTAGGGTACCTGGTCCTAATTTCTAGGTTCCTAGTCCCCGTCACACTTGGTTTTAATTTAAACATTCAAGGTCAGTCTTTATGGTTTTCCCTCCCATCTCCCTAGGTACTAGTCAACATGTCGGGTCATTAGTGTCAAAATTTGAGCAAGAGATCCCTATATAAACACAACATACATACTACCTTAAGGGCGGACTATTTCTACTAAGGGCTAGCTATCTACATAGAGCAAGGGACTGCATTTGGGCACTATTCTGCATCACACACTACATAAGAAGGGGAGTCTATTCTATTCCATCCACCATTTTTCATTTTATCTAGCTATTTCCCAGCTACTTTGGCGTCATTGACGCTAGGGCACCCTAGGCACATTATTGCACACACAAGCACATAGAACTACATCGGGTATGAGATGTAGTACAATGCTCAATCGTAATTCCATCCATTTGGTAGCTGAGGACAGTCCAACCATTCATTTGCATATTTATTTTTAGGGTTTTGATGCTTTTGTATGGGGTCTTGTAGGTGATTATTCATTAGATATTTACAACAACATCAGCGAACAAATTTGATGCAACCTATAATCCACTATATAAAACCTAAAAAGACCCAGCGTCTTGGCACATCACCCGACTTGAGTGAACGCTCACCCGAAGCACACAAAGGTACTAGGCCCCTCTTTAGAGTTGCTTGTGTAGGATGTTAGTGTGATGAAGATACAACATATTTAGAACCTTAAATAAGCATAAACATTCCATAGAGCATATTCTATATTTATATCTTAGAGAATAGTGAATTAAACGATAACTAGAGTAAGATTAACCATGTAAGAACTAGTTACAATCATGTTTAAAACCATTATCCATCTAGTATACTTCATTATATTAAACACCGAATTAAATATAAGCTTCTTATATTACATAGAATCACCGAAGTTATGCGCGTATCATATCCAAAGAGCATAACTCTACAATAATTCACTACTCAGTATATCTCTATAACTACACATTTAACTACATATTTATAGGGGTGGGGACTTGCCCTTCACCACCTACACACTTCCCAAAATAGGTCACATGCTGATAATAGCCATGCGCCTTTACAATAACATGCACACATGCAAGTGTGCTAATAATAGATATCCTATAGTTAATTGGAAGAAGTAATCCTATTATTATCTTGAACTCATGCATGGTGCTTATTAGGCACTCATTCCCAAAATAACATTTACATGTCGCACAAGTTTCCATCCCAATGTGTACTCTGCACACTATCTTCAAAAGATATCCCGCATTTATGAAAATGGCTAAGTCCCGAATCAACTTGTCCTAGCATACGTTTCCTTCCCTATCCTTCCACACCTTTAAGTATGCCTTGTTCTAGCGTGAATCCTATGCGTGTCTTATCCTTAGGAAAATATTGTCTTCTCAACATTATCCCACACTAAAGTACATTATCGTCCCAATAATGGGGATTCTTTTTTATGTTCCCAAAGAATAAGAATGGAAAGAATATAATAAATCAATGTACAAAAGAATAGACCTTTACTCTGAAGCACCTTCTTCTTCAACTAGGAGTATCAATTCTAAATATTCTATTTTATTCTCAGCCTCCAATGTCTGCCATTCATTCAGCGTAGTCCTTGTCTTCTCTGGAATTTCTGTGGCAATGGCTTCTAATTTGTCCTGAGTAATCTTTTCCTTTTCATTTTGAAGAACTTGGACAACATTGGTCATAACAAAGATCATTCCCTCCAAGATCCTTCTTCTACATTATGTGCTTCCCAATCTCATATATTCTCTCCTTATGTGGGTCTTGAGTTGTTGCAAAGGATTCACACTTTTATTTCACTAGTGCCAATCTTTCTGCACGTCCCAGTGTCTCATCTTTCATGGCCTTCAGAACATCATTATCTTTAACCAGAGTTCTGATCCTTATCACTACTTCTAGTGCCACACAAATATTCAAAGCTTGGTCAAATTTCTTCAGTTCATCCTTTAGAGTTTGGAGCAACACCTCATAATTTGAAATTTTCCTAACCACGGAGGCCCTTGCTCTTTCTGCTTCTTGTTCAGGATCCTTTGGCATTGGCATTCAAATTGGTCCATCTTCTAGCACCAAATCAACCAATGTGTGCACATAATGCATAGCTGAAGGAAAATTCTCAAGTACCTTAGACTCAAGATGAGGTCTTGCTTTCAAAATGTAGTCACCAATTTCTTCTGCCATGCTAATGAAGGCCTCATTCTTCTTCTGTTCTAGGTCCTTTTCTCCTTTTAAACGCACTATTTCTATAGTTTTTTCCTTGTTATCTTCAAGTAGCGCTCTAATGGTGGCAGCCTTATCAATGTTCCTCTATGCCACCTCTATAGATACCTTAACCAAATCATTTCTCACCTTCTCATCAGACATTAGAGTAGGCTCAACTGTAATGTTTATACTTTGGGGTGCCTTTTTCACTCTCCTTGATACACAATATTCCTCACAGAAGTTAAAATATGGCTCATCCATATGGGTTTACATGGACCAGGATAATTGTTTCCTTGTGTCCATGGTGGCCATGTCCGGGGTCCATCGGGCCCCATCCATACAATTCCTTAAGGCCCACTATGCTCTGAAATCAGGCATGAATGATTTTTCTTGTGTCCTCAAAGATAGCCCATACTCAAATGTAATATATTCTTCACTTGTTCTCTTTGTTCTTGGCCCCTTAAGAACTTGAGCACCAAGGTTTGAAGTTGGCCCTTCTTCTTCCTATATAGTAACATGAGTGTTGGGTTGCTCTTGCATTGTCTCATCTGATTTCTTCACCCCTTCCTCTTCATCTTTCATTTATTCATCTTTGGGTTCCTCCATACCTTCTTGTTACACTGGGGTTCCAGGCATGCTCTCTTCAGACTCTTCCACCTCCTCATCCAGCTTCAAATTTCTCCTTCTCTTCTTCTCAAGTGCCTCTTTCTAAGGGGAGAGTCTAGGTGATCTTCTTATAGGTTGTGGTGTTCCCACGCCTTGGGTCTTGGTTCTTTTGAATACCTTCTTAAACTAGCACTCTTCAGGGCCTTCATCCACATCTAATTCCTCTTCTCCTTGCACTGTGGTGGAGTATATGTGCATTTACTCTCCACTTTGTCCGTGGGATGCCTATGTCCTCTATGATCCAAGCCTCCACTATATTTGTGTTCATCTTCCTCCTCATCTATCTGTATGGTCATAACAGGCTTTGAGCTGGCACATTCTCCATTTTATGTTTTCCCTTAGGCAACCCTAGGAGAATGAACCCATTCTCCACATATTTATTATTCTCTAGCCTAGGCTTGAGATGAAGATATATGAGCACGGATCCATTGTCCCCAATATCCAAACTAGTTGTCTTCATACTTATGACGTCTGAAATGAGCCTCTCAATGTAGTTAGACCGACCCATATACATATGTTTTTCTAAGGGTGTGGTAGTCACAATCTACCTTGTCTACATTGAATTTCATCTCGACACACATCAAAAACATGTGAATCAAGCATGTAAATAGTGCAATATGAAGGCATATGGTATTTTGCACCATGGAATCCATGTCCCATCCTTCATGGAAAACCACACGATGTAGAAGTGTTGATACACCGTGAAATGTATTACCTTGCCTACTACCGAAGGTAGTTCCTTTGGAATGTGCCATTCCTCCTCAAATGTTACATGAAGTTGGTCATACCACATTTTTTCCCTTTGCTTGAATGGGCCACTCATTGATCCTTCACATAAATATTTCTCGAACCTTTCCGCAAGGGACTTCTTCTCAGTGGGGTATTCCCAAATTTTATTCTTTGGCCCATCGGGCACTCCAATTTATACAAAAACAAGAGATAAGAGGATGGCACCAAAACTTATCTTTTCACTTGTGCACGCTTCCTCAACAATGGTTTCTACAATATAGCCTACTAAGTTGTAGATTTCTCCCTAGGACATTTTCTTTGCAACATAAAGCCACATTGTATTTACCTATGACCATCTCCCTTGATCATTCAACTTGGTGAGCAGATGCATGGTTGCCTACACCACAGGGTACTTCCTCAATCTATAGATGTCCATTCCACGTGGACCCTTGGTATACCCCAACTCCTTACTTGTGGCTATAACCATTACTTTATCAGTCAGATCACTAATAGTTTCTATCCCTATGCCCTTTAATCCTATTAATGTCGTAATTAGGGCCGATGTTAGCCTAACCATTCATCCAAAGAAATAGAAGAAGTCATCATGGACTCTACTCATAAGCCATTGGTATAAAGGTTCATATTTTCCAAAATATGGGAGCTCATACAATTTATAAACTCCTACCTGCTTAAGCCAGCTTTTCCCAAAGATCATCATATGCCGACATCTCTTCCACTGTGCACTTTTTGTTCTTCTTATTCAACAACACATCCAACTCTCCCTTGTTATTAGTGGTGTAGTGGTTGTAATCATTTACTTTGCATCTGTAAATGTGGGAATCCCAATCTTGTTTGACTATTACTCCTTCCGGGTACTACATCTCTAAAAATTAATTTTAGGAGTAATTTACACCTTAACTTCTACCTTTTTCTTTCCTTTTGTGCCTGTTGTAGGTGTTTTCTTCGGTGCCATTGTAAAAAGCACACCTTTTTTCTTTTGTGTCGAGTAATTTCAAACCCTAGCCTCAAATCACGTGCCCTACCTTGAAACCGTGCTTCCTAGCTCCTTCTCAACGCTTCTACTTTTCTCAAACCCTTAACCAATGGGGACGCAATCCTTTTCCATGCACAAATCTACTCTCCACATCTAGTTTTGCAAATCTCTACACCTCAACACGATTCACTTGGCTTGGTTTCATGTAGCTCACTTGAGTACTTGTGATTGGAAAGGTAAAAATGAACTCCGCATCATGTCCTTATATATATTTTCAAAAAGTTAGTGCATTTATTGCTCCTTCACCTACCAACAATCCTCTCATTAATTGACCATTTTAAAAATTTCTAAAAATTTCCACGTGGTACAATTTTGTGCCCCAGCTATAACCTTCTAGCATGCCTTCCTACCCTTTGGCTAAAGACTTCTCTTCCACACAATTCTATGCATTGAGTACCTCACCACTATGCCCTCTCATAGCAGCTTTCCACTACCGCTTCTTCTTACGTCGCGTTATCTGTCCCTTCATTCATTTCCATATATGGTCTTCTTTAGAATTAATCTCCTAAAATATCCTTTCTAATAGCTCCTTTCCATAATTGAATAACACCTATAACAGTTTATTCTCATGTGTACCCATTTATGAATAATAAGTAACAACCACCCCACACCAATGGTATGTGCAGTCCTCTCGCATAAAAATACTTCATATTGCAATTAGCTTCCAAAGATGCAAACGCACTTATTACACAAAAACCAAACTAAATTGACAAAGCATAGAAAAAAATAAGGAAATACATTAAAGAAAATACGAAAGGGAAACCTATACTAAATGGGAATACTTGCCTTATTAAAGACACTAAGAAGACTTATTTATAGTAGGGCTTCACCCTACTCTTGTTAAATTTACTGGGTAACTGCATTCCATCAAGCACCTCAGTCAATTATATGAGTGATAACATATGGTCCCAATCAATGCACCTTAAGCTTTCATGGATGGTGCAAAAACTTAGAATCATAAAGTAGTACCATCTATCCAACCTCAAGCTTCTTGTCCTTGATGTGTTGGTCATGCCATGCCTTCTTCCTGGCATTTTCCTACTTATGACTCCAACGTGCTATGGTGCGCCTCTTATCCAACTGTATTAACCTATTAATTCTTTCTTCTAATGCTTACTCATTATCTAGACCCCTAGCACACACAATACGTAAAGAAGGTAACATGAATTCCATAGGAAAAATTTCTTTTCGCAAACACCAATTGAAAGATTATTAAACATCTTCTAGGTTGTTCTATACGCTTAAAGCACAACATAAAATTTATCATCACAATCTTTCCTTCTAACATCACAATTTTTTGTCAAGGTTTAACTCAATATCTTGTTGAAGGCCTCAACAATACCATTTTCTTAAGGATGATAGGATGTAGTCTTGTGGTGCATAACCATAAATTTATCCAATAATATCCTGATTTTCTCATTCAATAATTGTGTGCCCCTATCACTTTTCAAGCTCGGTAGACATCCATACCTAGTAAAAAAAATTCCCATAAAAAACCTAGCCGTTGTAGCTCACTGTACAATCCTTTGTAGGTGTTGCTTATACCCACCTTGTAAGATAATTTGTGTAAATAATGATATAGAGCAATCTAGTTCTACGCGAGGTCAGGTGAAATATGACCTACAAAGTCTATAGCCCATTTCTCAAATGGATTTAATCTCTTTGGCTAGGTTTGCCAAGGTGCCGACTTGTGATCACCTCGCCTTACAATACTCCTTAAAATCCTTGTATAGGGTCTCTCACCATAATCCAATGAGTATAATCTTGCGTGCGGTGGAGTCACTTACATAGTGCCCACATGCAATACCACCAGGAGCCTCTTCCATGATATCGTGTGCTCATGTTCTAGTAAACACTCGATGCAATACTTCATCTTGACCTAGTTTGTATAAATCTCCACTAATCAACATAAAGGGTGCCACACAAATTACAAGTTGTTTCTTCTCCAACACTTTCATTCATTCTCATGCCATACCCATGCACAAAAAGACAACAATATCCTCCACTTCTGAACACATGTGATGCAATCATAGTGTGAAATCACAACACCCCCAAATGAGTTATGGATCTGTTCTTCTAAGGTAGGGTCATGTGGTGTGATTTGCATAACATGGATCATTCCCAAGTTTGTGGGACTTCTAAATGCGAATGATCCTCTAGAGAAGGATGGTTCCTCTTTTTAAACTACCTACCACAAGCTATTCTAGTGCAAGAAAGCTAATCTAATCCTAATCTAACTTCCAAGGAGACAAGGAGAGAAATAAAACTAGAAAAAAAAGAGCCTACACTAAAACAGTGATACACCAGAGAAGGAAACTATTGATCATCTATCAAAACTACCTTGGAAACAAAGAGAGGTGAGCAATGGAGAGGATGGACAAGTGTATCAAAGACCAGAGATGGAATTCACACAAAAAATGTTCCAAAATCCCTAAAAACACAACTCCAAAACCTGCAAATGACATTTAAACATGCATAGATGCCCTGCAATAATGAGAGGAAAGAAGAAACAACCAAAAACAAGTAAAGGATGGAAAAATACATCACAAAAACATGTCTTTATTGCTTCAGATTTACACAATGCACCATTTCACGGGAAAGAGGCAAAAAAAATGCCATTACAGAGCAAGGGAGGAGGTTCCAACTCCATTTTTGACCCTAGGGAAGAAAAGAAGAGGGAGGCAGAGAAGAAGAGTGAACAACCACTAACTAACTTCTTGAAAATGTGCCTCTGTTACAATATATAGAAAAATGTGAAAAGAGAGGGAAAAACACAAGAAAATCTGATTCTTTGCTCCAACCATCGACAACATTCATAAATTTTGTCAAAAAGTCAAGGCTCCATCTACAAATTCCATTCCCAAATGCATTTTTTCTGCTCGAGGGAGAAAAGACCCATATTTCATTAAATTTGGTGGTTGAAAATGGTTCTAGCATTTTTTCCATGCCAAATCACATTTTGCAATTTTCTCCCACAAATCTCTACCAAAATAAAAAATTGAAGACTCCATGATGAAGAGAATCTCCATATCTTTCCATTGGTACCAAGATTGTCAAAAATGGAGCTCTAGATCAAAAGATATGGCCTTCTGCGTTTTTTCCTTACATTTCCTGCAAATTTGGCTTCGGTGAATTTTGAAATTTTTCCCCACAAATCCATTGATGATGTGGCATCCATTGGGGTCGGTAGAGCGGGGGCTTCCTTTTTTCCATTTTACATTTTTTGACAAAAAGTCAAAAATTCAATTTACCTCCGAAGTCCCGCATCCCCGCATTAGCTTTTTGATGGGGCCGCAGGTCACATTTTGATTTTATGCCTTTTGGAAGAAAAGGAAATTTTTCACTTTTTCCTCCGATGCCCTACCGGTTCGAGTTCCTTTGGCAAAAAAATCTCCCAAGCTCTCGCAAGTCCACCTTGGGAAAATTTTCCCTTCTAACTCCGCCAAGCCATAACTCAAAAAATACAAGGAGTTAGAAAGAGTTCTTTACCTTTCTAGAAAGGGGAAGAAATTCTCTATCTGATGGAGCATTTTGGTTAACGAAGTAATATGTACAACTATGCATCGACATTTTATCTTCAATTGTCTCCATGTCCTCCTCTAACCGAATCCTTGATAAGTGGTGCGGCCGAAATTAATTTTCCCCATGTTTACAACAACTATAGAAGCAAATTCTTGAAATAATACCACCCATAAAAATATTCTCCCCTTTAAAATGATCTTATTTACCCAAAGTATTTTAATGCCATGTGATCACTATAGAATATAAACGGTGTTGCTAACAAGTAATGTCTGAATTTATGCAACACGTAGATCATCGACAAGGCCTCACACTTTATTGTTGTATAATTCTTCTCAACAGGAGTCAAATTTCTACTAGAAAAATAGATAGGATGGTCTATAATAACCTCTCTAGGTTGAGCTAACACCGCACCAATGGTTGTGCTAGAGGCGTCCACATGTACATGAAATAGTTGGTTTCATGAAGGAAAACATATAATAGGCAATGTTGTAAGTCTCTCTTTCAATGCCTCAAATGCGTACTATTGCAGTTCTCCCCAATAGAAAATCCCTCTTCCTTTTGATTACTCTTCCAAGGGTGTGACAATCTTCGAATATCCTTCGATAAAATTTCTATAATACACTGTGGCCCAAGAATCCGCACACCTCACCTTGACCGTAGTAGGCTCTTCTAGGCCTACAATAAGCTGTAATATTAGTTGGATCCACTAACAAACCTTCCTTATAGATGGTGTTCCCTAGCAAATATCCAAAAGACGTAGAAAAAACACACTTCTTGATGTTCAAGGAGATGCTTAACTATCTACATATTTCAAACATTAAGCAAAAATTTTCCCAATGATCCTTAAAAAGTCCATACAACATTCAATCATCCAAGTAAACCTACAGGAAGTTGTGAATAAAATCTTGCAATGCTTGAACAACTATGTGTGAAAATACAATAGGTGCATTTTTCGAACCAAACGGCATCACAAAGATATCAAAAAAACTTCTCCATTCAAAGGTGATAAAATTTGTCTTCTCTTGATCCTCCCGTGTAATTCTAACTCGATGATACTCAAATAATCCATCTATAAAAGAATAAACTTCGTGCCTCAAATGCCTTCCTCGATATTTCCTCTGTGAAAGGTGTATGAAAAGGATCAATCACACATATAGCATTTAGTTCTATGTAATCAACACAAATCCTAATCCGACCATATTTCTTTATACTAATCACCATGGGGCTAACCCACTTTGATTCCTTTAGGGCTTAATGATGCCGATTTCAAACTTTTGTCAATTTCCTTCTTAACTTTTACACACAAGTTAGGGTTCATCCTGTAAGGTCTCTTCTTGACTAGGTGCGTACCATCTTTTAGATTAATCTTCATTTCTCCTAATGAATCATGCACTCCTTTTAAGTCATGGTATCCCCTACGAAATAAGTCCTAAAATTCCGTATTAACTCAATTATCCTTGCCACTTCGAATCAACACGATAATCCCTAATTTTTTCCTCCTTAGGTTCAACATCTGTGCCAATGTTTAGTTTCTTGGTCTTCATAGGTTCATGATAGGCACATACGTTCTTATCTGAACCATCTAATACTTCACGCGTACTCATTGAATTATCTATATCAAGATTTTCTACTTCTTCATCATCCAATATGTAGACCATCTTTCCTTTTTGTTTCTCACGAAAGCACGCTTAATTAGTGTGGTATTTTTCTAATCTACTTCATCAAAACACGTTCCTAAGTCTACCTCACCAATTAACTCTTGAATGAGTTATTCATCCTTTGCATTGTCTCTAATAGTTAAGCGCTTTATGACCCTTAATGTCTCTTCCACTAGAGGTTTAGCAGACAAGTAGTAAAAATTCTAGGTCATTCCTACAATCAGGTCTTGCTAATTTCCAATCTCCTATTCATCTTTGAATAAACATATCAGCTCGTGAAACCTTACATGGAATAAAGTTTTTGCAACCAAATTGAATGTGGTAAAGCTTCGTGCCACTCTTGTCCAAAGTCTCTCACAATACTTAACGTGGTGCCGAATACATTGATTACCATGATACATGCATATTTTAGTAGGCGCATTTCTCCTAAAGAACCGAGTGGTTAGAGCAATTATGAATTCATTCCATTCCATAAGATTATCCATGTGAACCATCCACTAACACCTGTTGTACCACATAAGGTATATACTAACATATTCCTTCTTTCAACTTGATTTGTCCACTTCTCCTCCATGGCATGTAGGAATACCATAGGATCTCCTTCTCTAATGTACCAAGGTACAAGTTTTTACCTATCCTCCAAATACATCAATGTTTTCTTCTCCACGCAAATTCACTTCTTACTTCATGCACAACCGTCTCATAGGTGTCATGTGGCCAATTGTCACAAGCAATACTTGTAGTATCACTGATAGGTTGTGCATATTCCCACTGGAGGATTCCTTCCTTTGATGGCTCAAGTACTTTTGGGTCCCAAATGATGCGTACATAAATTCTGTTCAGGTCTTCCTCACTCAAAGGTTCAACATAAGGCACATATTTCCCATCTTTCAAAGGGATAATCACTCTTTCTTCCGTGTTCTAAAAACTTATATACCCCTTGTTGAACCATAGATCAACATTATTTGCACAACACCAAGGGTACCCAAGTAGATTTGGGAACCTGTCTGATTCTAAGTGCTAAGACCTTAAATTCCCTAATGAACTTGGCCCCTTGTATAGTAATGGATGCATCCTTTAAAATTTCTATGGTAGTGGCATTAGTTCGATTGGCCATGAATAGTAAATTAGAGGATGGTTGTAAATTACAGGATGGTTTTATTTAGAGGATGGTTCAATTACGTGCTCAGTATCAATCAATATATTACTCAAGATCCACCCATCCACAAAAACATTTAGAGTGATATCCTTATCACAATCCAAGCTATGAGGGAGAAGATTAGCATTTAGGATCTCCCATCCCTTCTCTATACCTACATGTGGAGTGTTTCCCTTTAGCCAATTCCCTAGTAATGGAATGATATTTTCTGGTGCAACATTTTGCATACCTCTTTCAAGTCATCAATATCTGATTGAACTGTCTCTACTACCTTCTTTTTTCTAACTTCTATGACTACTCCTTTAAACATTGTATCTCACCATGAAGATTTCGAGCAGCTCCATGGTTCCCTAATAAACCTCCTTCGATGTGTAGGATTTGGGTACCTTACACGTAAAACTTCATCCCCGTGATGGTAGGATTCTGTTGTAATGTCGCTCTAGCGCACAACTTCAATGCGTGTAGTAATATTCACAGGTAATACCTCATGTTTCAGTGCCAACTTTGGCATCCACTTATTTTCCATAGCTCTTTGTATTTTGACCATCCCCGTGCCCTTTTTCTCTTGTTTACGTTTCTTGTTAAGATGCTCATTTAAGTCTGGGCACTCCTCATAGCTGTGATTTTTCCCACAAAAAGAGCAATCATATTCGAGGACATTCACGCCTCTAGTTGTCAGGATATCTACATGCAAAACACATTTAGTGAGGGAACTCACCTCGTCCACCACTATGGCCTCAACCCTCGAATCCAACATAGTATCTTTGACCTCTTCTCGACCTCCTTCAACGCACCCTTCGTTCTAATCGTAGTGCATTTGATGTGATGACGATCATGGTGCTCACTTTTTCCTTTAGAATTATCTGATACTCCAGTTTTTCACACACGAATATCTATGGCATCATGGATCTGACTAATCAACCTACATTCTTCTATATCATGAGTTGTGGACCGAATTTTTTTACAATAAAAAGATACATTCTTCCTTATCACATGTTGTAATAATGGGTAGCGACTTGCATCATGGTCCAAATGACATATCTCATAGTCTAATAGCAATGAACGCATTGATATGCGAGGACAACTATCTTTGGTGTGCCCTTCCACTTCACAATATGTACACCAAATCCTAGTGCATGTCTCATGTGCTGAATTTGCTAATAGTTTCTCCAACTAATTTGCCATAGATGCAATCTATGCCTCCAAGAATGGGATTACTTAAGTTTCTATACTTCCAACTTCCTCAACACCCAAATCTTATTCAAGTGCTTCACATGGATCCATATAAGTATTATGTGACAGTGCCCTCGTAAAAGGTGTGATCAAGCCCCCAACGAACCATTATGCATGTTGGCTTGCATGAATATCATAAGAAGTATAGACAACAATGCCTTGAAATGGACATCATATTCCCAAACGCTCTCAGTAGTTCCTTATTTAATATCCTTGAGTGTTTTTATACTCTTCTACTCAAACTCAAGGATATGAACCTCCTTGAGGAAAACATCCTTTAAAGTTGCATAATATACGCAGGTCTGATTGGGGTAAAAATTCCTATACCAATTGTGTGTGCGTCCTTGGAATGTAGTTGTAGACTAATTTTCCTTACTTTCAAAAGTTATAACTCATTTTGTACGCCATAAATCTTGTCATCAATCAGGGCACTATGATAATTATTCACCGGGAACTCCTCGTGCTATAATTATTTACTAATGCATAGACTTTAGTTTGGTGGATGTAATCTGGAAGAAAAACAACAACCGAACACAAGAATACAATTGACTATGATAAGACAGAATGACGACAAATCTGAAATATCAAAATAAATTATAATATTAACATGAAACTGTTACAATCTCACCCATGAGATACTTCAACAAGACTATGGGAGAAACTTTACAATTACACCTCTTGATGGCTTCTTGAACACACCTTTAACTGATGGCTCCCTTCGCACACTTCCTACAATATTTCTCACTACTTCTTTCTATGCTAAATGAGGGGGGTGGCCTCTCTATTTATAGAACTTCCAGGCTTATCCATCCTATCTCTAAGATAGGATAAGAAATCCACTCGACGAATCATATTCCATACCTTAACTCTTATACGTACATGTAAGCTTATCTTTAAGATAAGATAAACCTTATCATTTTATATGGTTCCACATTTTTAGACTTTTTACAAATAAAATACACAAAATATTTATGACCTCACTACTTGTCCTTATTACCAATATAATATTTCTAATTCCTAATCATGTAGACCCTACTTCTCTAATTACCCAAACTTTGAAATTTTAACATTACTTAGGACCACTTACGACAAATATTTAATTTTTACAACATTCCTATTGTACTTTGACTGTTACCGTACTCCATATTATTGGCGGCACCGTACTAACGGCGCCGTTATCTTCTATCAGATGCTACTACTAATTACACTTAACAACATCCTATTCCTAATACATACATTAATGAAATAGAAATTTTGGAGGAAAATTTTAGTGTCGACATCTTCCCCCTTCCTAGCTTCTACTCCGTCCTCGGAGTAGACTATTCTGGTGCTTGGAAAATCTTCAACTTGTCATGGTTGACCCATTTCGTAATGGGAGTGCCATCCAATTCCTCCAGTCGGTACATACCATTTTCATGCACAGCTGCTATTTTGTAGGGCCCCATCCATTTTGGAAGAAATTTTCTCTGTCTTCTTTTTTTGTATCTGGAATCATATACTAGGACCAAGTCATTCACATGAAATGGAGACCATTGGATCTTTTGATCAAAGTATTCCTTCTGCTTCATTTTCTTCTTATGGCTTGTATCCTTTGCTATTTCCCTCATTTCCTCTAGCAAATGAAGATGTACCAACCTTTCTTTTACTGAATCACTTTCATCCATCCTTTCATTTTTCATAACTCTCACAGTGGGAATATCAAACTCAATAGGAAGAACTGGATCAATGCCATAGGCCAACTGAAATGGGGAGTATCCTGTTGCTGACTTTGATGTTGCCCTATATGCCCACAATGCTGCATGAATCCTTTTATCCCATTTATGTACTGCAAGGCTGCATCTTTTGCTAGAATTTGATACAACACAAAATTTGTTCGTTCCACCTGTCCATTTGTGCTTGGCTTGTATGTTGTTGCCTTCCTGTGCTTGATAGAAAAATTATTGACTAGGGCTTCTACCACCTCATTAATGAAGTGGCTTCCTTGATCTGTTACAATTTCTAATGGACAACCAAATCTGGTGACAATGCGTTCATATATGAACCTTGCCACTTCATCCATGGAAGTTGTTTTAATGGCCTAGCTTGACCCACTTGGTTAAATAATCATGTAGCAACTACAATATACTTATTTTGACGTGATGTAGTTGGAAGTGGACCTACAATGTCTATTCCCCATTTTTCAAAGGGACCAGGGAAGAATAGGACATAATGGAGTGATGAAGTCTTATGGTTACCATGTGTTTGACAAATATCACATGTCTTACAATAATTATAACAATCTTTAAAAAGTGGGCGGTGATAACTGCATCCAAGATCCTTCTTGCTTGTAAGTTGTCCAGAGAAGTGCCCTCCACATGTACCATTGTGGAATTCTTCTAGCAGCTCTTTTCCTTGATCACGTCCAACTGCCCTCTTGTATTGTCCATCAGGTCCTATTCGAAATAATGCTCCATGCCGAATAGAATATGGACGGTAGCTTGAGTAATCTTTCTCTTAGTCTTTGCATTGGCACCATCGAAACTTGAATTCATTCGGATAATTCCAAATATCTATGTATTCACTAGGGATTGTGTCGAGGAGAACAATGCTTTGCATCGGGAAAATCATCATCATCACAGATGATCCTAAACCATCATAGGCTCGAGAGAGTGCATCTGCATTGACATGCTTCTTTCTGGCCTATCTATAATGTCAAATTCAAATTCTTGTAGCAAAATTATCCATCTTGCTATCCTCCTTGATGGGTTAGGCTTATTGACAATATATTTGAGCACGATGATCATTTCTGACTATAAATTTCTGCCCTAGCAAGTAATTTCTAAACTTCTTTACAACAAAAATGATAGCGAGCCTCTTTTTGATTCTGATATAGTTTACCTCAAGCCTTTGCTCATTTATGTCTGCTCCCAAAGTAAATTCCCATTTTCATCCTTTTGGCTCAAAGTACTACCTAGTGATGCATCTGAGGCATCGGTGTACACAATGATGAATGGCTTGCTCCAATTTGGATTCTTCAAAATGGTGGTGAAGACACCAGGGCTTCCTTGATTGTCCAAAAGCTTCATGCGCCTTGTTTCTAGTTCATAAGCAACATCCTTCTTGAAGCTGGGTTAGTGGTGTGCAATCTTTGAGAAATTCTTGATGAACCTTCTATAGTAACCCACATGGCCTAAAAATGATCTCAACTTACTTCTATTTATAGGAAATGGTAAATCTTTGATTTTGAAACTTTATCCGGATCGATGCAATACCATCTCTGGATCTGACATGCCCTAACAAAACACCTTTAGAACATCCAAAGACACACTTTGTAGGGTTTAGTGAGGCTTGTGCTTCATCTAACCTTTGAAATCTTGTCTCCATCAGTGCGGGAGGTCTAACTTGCTCGCATAGATGCAAAAATCATCCGAGAAATACTCGATGAAGAAGGTCCCGATGTAGGGTTCGAACACCCTATTCATCAAACGCTGGAATGTTCTTTGGAGCATTACACAACCCAAAGGCATAACTCTATAAGCAAGCGTTCCCCAGGAGTGGTGAGCGTGGTCTTCACTGATCTTTCTCTGCTATACGAACTTGGTTGTAGCCGCTATATCCATCAAAAAACTATAGCACTCTGGCCAAACTTCTTCGTCCAAGATCTGATCGAAAATGGAAGAGGGTAATGATCCTTCTTTGTTGCCTTATTGAGCTTCTGTAATCAACACAAATGCGTAGCTTCCATTCTTTTTTATTGAGTTCACAATAGGAGAAACCCATTCTGAATTCTCCACAGCAAATATGAATCCTGCATCAAGCAACTTATCTATTTCTTCTTTTACAGTCTTGGAAAAATTAGGATTCATTCTATATGGCATTTGCTTTATAGGCTTAGCACCATCTACCAGCTCAATACAATGTTCTACCCAACTTACTTGACGGAGTTCCTTGTAATCAAAAGTGAATAGGTGTATGTACCTTCGAAAGAGCTGGAGGTAGGATTCCTTCTCACTCTCCATCACAGCATCACCAATCTTTATTTGTTGGAGACGATCATCAACTTCTTCTTCAGATAATTTTATGGGGTCATGAGTTGGTGTGACTGGCAGGATATCCATGACTGAAACATCCACCTCGCTTTCTTCATCTTCAGTGTCCACTTCACTGGTACTAGAGTAATCAGAGGATGTCCAATCATCAGTTTCATCACTTGAATCCACAGGTTACTTTTTATGATGTCGAGGGATCACGTTTATCTTCACCCTCTCTCTACCACGTCCAAGTGTCATGAAACCTTCATTCCAGTAGTTTCTTGCATGAACTCTCCTTAGCCATGGTCTTCCCAGCAGCATTGGGTATGCAACAGTACCATTTTTCATCACCTGAAAGTCTACCACACATACAACACCCATAACAGATATTGCCACATTTGAAACTACACCTTACGGTTTAGTTTTCCCTTATTTAATGACCTTAACATAAGTGTTGAAGGGCGATCAATTTTAAACCCAACATATTCATTACGGACTCGGTCATTACATTAATGCAGCACCTCCATCAACTAAGACATCATGAATTGAAATACCATTACATAATACCTCGGCTTGTGGAGCATAGGGATCTGCCTGCCTCTCCAAATAGGGACCTCAACCTCCTTCCTTCTTCGAGCATTGAGTCCACCTCGCACTCCCGCCTCTTCTCGAAGACATAGCCAAGAGTTGACCATATGTAATATTTGCAGGCCTTTTGGATAGATCTTCCAAGATGGAGTATGGTCCTTGCCCCTGTGAAATCAGAAAATCTTGCACACCTAACTTTCTTCTCCTATGTTTCTTACTAGTTTCTTCTTTCATCTTCTTAGGATCATTTCCATCTTGATTATCTTTTTCTTTCTTTCTTTTTGTTAAAAACACATCTACTTCATTATTTCTGCTCTTATCTACTACATCAAAAGAATTCACGGGTGCTTTTCCTTTATCATTATCTCCTTTACCGGATGTAGAAGCTCTATCTAGACAATTATACTTATAATGACCCTTTTATAACAATCATAACAAACAACTTGAGAAATATTTCTCTTTGGACCTCTATCTCCTCCATGAGAACTAAATTCCTTTCCTTGAAGAAGATTAATAGTTAAGCCGACCCATCTTTTTGAGCGAGATCTTCATACTTAGTAGATGTATTAGGAGAAATATTTGTGCTCACCAGAGTGGTTGTGGATTCGGACCAAAGGTCTTTGGTGTAGGCTCTACTTTAGCAACAATTTCTTTGGGCTCCTCTTCCATGCTTTCTTCTTACCTTCTTGCAATCTCCTTTTTGCTTGTTCATGGTAGTGGGCGGTCATACTTCACTCATTGTCGATCTCTGGCTTCATCCCAAGAATGAAGTGCTTACGAGAGGAGATTATCCATGCCATTCATCGACCCATCCGCTAGTCCTTCCTTCCGGATCGGGCATCGAGCTTCCTCCTTAGCTCTAGAACACGAGCATGATAATCCCTTATCTTCTCCTTCTCTCCTTGGGATAGCTTTGTGATCTCGATCATGAGATCTGCATATTTCATTGTTCACCAAATTCTTGAAGAAAACTTTCGGTTAATAAATCCCATGAATTTTTCACATTATCACCTAGTGTTTGAACCACCTAAGTCTTGAACCATCCAAAAAGGTAGGAAAAATTCAGTCCATTGTTCCCTTCTTATGAGGCCATTACAAATACAAGATCGCATAAACTCTTGAATGAAAGAAGAAGCATCTTCATTAGATTGAGCTGAAAAAAGCAGAATCTTTCCCATTTTCAAAAGTAACCACTTTGTGAAATACCAACCCACAAGTACAATTAATAAGACTTATGTGCACAAATAATTGGAATCACTATAGAAATGGCCACCTTTCTACGATAAACTATGGTAAAATCTGACTTACTTCGCTAGTAAAACTTTTTTCTTGGTAAACACTATTCACGGTAAAAAGTGAATTTCTTTGCATGGTAAATACTATTCACGGTAAAAGTGACTTTCTTTGTGGTAATTACTATTCCCAGTAAAAAGGACTTTACTAGGGTAACTACTATTCATGGCAAAAATGACTTTAACATGGTAACTACTATTCACGGTAAAAATGACTTTACCACGGTAACTACTATGCCGCAGTAAAAACAAGGTTACCCTCGATTGATTTTTGACTAAGTGGGAATATCTCTCCGAAAAATCCACCAACGAGGAATGGTCGACAGCGGAACCAAAATGTCATCACCAATCCGGCACTATGATAATTCCTCACTTTAGAACTCCTCGTCTTTATGATTATTTACTAATGCATAGACTTTAGTTTGGTGGATGTAATATGGAAGCAAAACAACAACCGAACAAAAGAATACCATTGACTATGATAAGACGGAATGACGACAAATCTGAAATATCAAAATAAATTATAATATTAACATGAAATTATTCTGATCTCACCCATGAGATACTTGAACAAGACTATGGGAGAAACTTTACAATTACACCTCTTAATGGCTTCTTGACACACCTTTAATCGATGGCTTCCTTTGCACACTTCCTACAATATTTCTCACTACTTCTTTCTATGCTAAATGAGGGGGTGGCCTCTCTATTTATAGAACTTCCGGGCTTATCCATCCTATCTCTAAGATAGGATAAGAAATCCACTCGACGAATCATATTCCATACCTTAACTCTTATCTCGTACATGTAAGCTTATCTCATTAAGATAAGATAAACCTTATCATTTTACATGGGTTCCACATTTTTAGACTTTTTACAAATAAAATACAAAAATATTTATGACCTCACTCCTTGTCCTTATTACCAATATAATATTTCTAATTCCTAATCATGTAGACCCTACTTCTCTAATTACCCAAACTTTGACATTTTAACATTACTGGACCACTTACGACAAATATTTACTTTTTACAACATTCCTATTGTACTTTGATTTACCGTACTCCATATTATTGGCGGCACCGCATCTTGTGGCGCCGTTATCTTCTATCGACGCTACTACTACTAATTATACTTAACAACATCATATTCCTAATACATACATTAATGAAATAGAAATTTTGGAGGAAAATTTTAGTGTCGATAAAGATGATCGTCACACATGTGCACGTGTTCAACAACATCTTCTATTCCCTATACTCTAGAAGATGAAGATACATCTCCATGTAAATATTCTAGGGTTGATGAAGACCCTACCCACCTGATCCAAAACCTCCTGTGTTACCTCTGCCTCAAGAACCACTAGATCCACCAAAACTAGAGCCACCTATGCCCCCTGGTCCTCCAAATATAGCCGAAGTGGACGAATGGATGTACTTGCATTGTGTCCCAATAGTGGTGCTAAACTGAACTCCTATAGTATGCGAAGTGGTACTACTCCCGGAAGGTATTCTCCACACTTGAGTTACAGTGCCGACGATGCATCTGAAAAGGTACCTAAAAACAAAAAAGAAGACATTTTTACTTCCATAGATGTACTTGATATCTAAATTACTCATGATATTCTACTTTGCCCAAACCAAATTGCTAACTACTAGATATACTAGATATTGGAAATCCAAACACAAGGGATAGGTTTCGTGGTAGAATAAAATCCATGCCCATGGCTTAGGTCATCTTTGTTACTACACTCCCATGTGAGGCCAAGGAGGGTTCCCTATTATGCTTTCCAAAATGGGGGAGTATCAGATGCTCTAGCTCCACACCTCCCGCATGAGCTTTAAATCCTTCATGAGCCATCTCTCTCCTCAACACCATCCACTCTGTAATATCATGTTGCTTCTCTATCTCCCTCTCACATGCCTCATTATACTTAAGCCACCTTTCTTCTCTCTTCCTCTCTGCTGCTAGGTACCCCATCTTTGACCAAACCTGTTCCTGCCCCCTTCCGTGGTGGGGTTTAGTTATCCATAGGTTTTTCTTCCAAGTTCAGGGTTACCATCAAGATTTTGATTGCTAATGGAATGCCTTACAAATAAGTTCCCCTCGGATAACTAAAAAAATGGAACTCAAATACCTGCGGGAAAAAAATTAGAAATTGAGTGCTCCAAAATATAGCTATTCAAAACACCACGAGAATCAAGTATCCACGACGCGCATCCAAATTAGATCAGCATCATAAAGGGTATGAAATTCTTCCTGCATCTAGAAAATCATGTGATACCTCCAATTCCTTTTAGATGGATAAGTAACAAGCCACTTGTATAGCTCTATTGAAAAATAACAAAGTAGCTCTCATATAGATAGTCATACAAATTCTTCTCCACCCACACATGTGCATCAAACTTAGATCCAATGTTAAACCTCTGAGCGTACTCTTCTTTCAGATCCTTTATCCACTCCTCAAGACTTGTTAAGGTCAACTAGTACGTCTTCATCACGAAACATCTTGAAAACATATGAAAAAAGGTCTCGTGAATGGAACCAATGATACAACCTAGAATCCACTATATAAAACCTAGAAAAACCCAGGCATGTTGGCACATCACCAAGCCTTACTTGAGCACACACCCAAAGAGTTACTTTTGCGGGATGCTTTGAGTAATAAAGATGCAACATATTCACAACTGTAAATAAGCATAAACATTCCACAAATCATATTCTAGATTTAGATCTTAGAGAATCATGAATTAAACGATAACTATAATAATATTAACCATGCAAGAACTAGTTACAGTCATGTTTAAAACCATTATCCATCCAATATACTCCATTATATTAAACACTAAATTACATAGAAGCTTCTTACATTACAAAGCATCACCATAAGTTATGCGCGTATTAGATCCAACAACATAATTCTATAATAATTCACCAGTCAGATATCTCTCTAACTACACAGTTCACTACATATTTATAGGGGTGGGGACTTTCCCTTCACCACCTACGCACTTCCCAAAATAGGTCGCATGCTGATAATAGCCATGAGCCTTTACAATAACATGTACACATGCAAGTATGCTAATAATAGACATCTTATAGTTAATTGACATATGTAATCCTATTATTATCTTGAACTCACGCATGGCGCTTATTAGACACTCATTCCAAAAACTACATTTTTCATCATGCAAGTCTCCATCCCAATGTGTGCTCTACATGCTATCTTCCAAAAATAGCCCACATCCATTAAAATGGATAAGTCTTGAATTAGCTTGTCCTGGCACGCATTTCCTTCCCTATCCTTCTACATCTTAAAGTACGCCTTATTCCCACGCATGAATCCTATGTGTTTCTTCTCCTTAGGACAAGATTATCTTCTCAACATAAGTGTGACATCAACCCAACCAAACATGAAGTATTGCAAAGGTTTAGTGACCAAACCTGACTTAGATTCCTAGATTCTCCATAGACCAATGCACCTAGATTACATAAAGAAGTACCCTAGGTTCCCTTGTCCTTCCACAGATGCCCTTGTATTGTCAGATATTCCTCTACTATCATCCCGATGTTGGTTATGACATGTTGTTCCACCATTTTATCACTTTTCTCAGTCTTAGGTCACTGCAAGGTAAGTCAAAATTAGGTAAGTATGTTTCCCCTTTCATTTCATTTCATTTTATTATTTAGCATTTACATTTCAATATATCTCAATTATTACATTGTTGTACTTCTTAGATTCTTAATAAAATTAATATTTTAGTGAATCATTTGGTGAACCCATAGATTAGAACATTTTCCCATAGGATCCATAACAACCCTAAATGGCTAAGGATAACTCATCTTCTTCTCACTTCATCATGCCTCATGTGAGTGTTAATCTCATCTATGATGAGGCCACCATCATTGAACTCAATTCCCTATATCGTGATGTTACTATGTTAGATCATATTCAACAACTCTTAGCCCATGAATGTCATGTACCTACTAGCTTTGAAAATTCTACTATTGGCATTATTTCTGATCTAATGAGCTTCACTCATTATACACCATGTTATACAATTAGTCATGACCCTCCTTATGACATTTCTAAGGAAGTTCTAGATGATTCTCTTATTGATTTCATGTTTGGTCTTGACAGTGGTACATCTATGCATATTGATTCTCCTCCTAGTAAGACCACTACTATAGCTACATCTCATGATTCTCCTATTCTTGATATTGTGTCTCATAATCCATCGCACATACTAATTCACATACTCCATACTATGTCGATGATCCAATTGATGACATGCTTAATGAAATATTCATATATGAGTCTCTATCTGATTCCGATGAAGCAATTGATAGTCATGATTCTACTACTCTACATATTGTTGAGTGTGAGTCTCCCACTCCTTTTTCATTTTCTCTTAAGGTTGTATCTAATATTGTGCATGATTCACCTCCATCCATCACTTCATCTACTCCTACCACTTCACCTCCACCTATCACTCCATCTCCATTTGTCGCTTCATCTCCTAGGGATGTTTCGATGTTAGTCCTCCTTCTTATGGATATTCCATGTCCTTCATCACCTATAGACTCTTCAAAACCTACACCTAGTGTTCCTTTAACATCGAATCTTCTTTGTCTCCTCTAGATGTACCTATGATTACTCACAATGGAAAGTTACAACTACTTAACACATTATTTCCATATTCTACTATCCCTTCACAAGACATCTTGTCTCTCATGCATGTTCTTCGGTCAATTACAATCTCAAGTTCAGTCACTCACATTAGAAAGCAAGGCCTACTATGCTTCCATTGATAAAAATTCATTGCATGACAACCCTATTCCTAAGAATATCCATAACTCAACATTCTAAGGATTTTATCATGCCTACCTTTTCATGTTTTGATGGTACTAGAAATCCTTACCTACATCTCAAACATTATCGTATGGCTATGGCTTCATATTCTAATGATCGATTATTGCTTAAATCCTTTTGCCATAGTCTTACTGATGATGCTTTGCAATGGTATACTCACCTACCATTTGGATCTATTAGCACATATCATGAGATGGAGGAGGATTTCCTCCATTGCTTCATCATCAACAATGGCCCTAGATTTACCTATGATCATCTACCTACTTTACATCAAGGAAAAACAGAGCCTATAATGGACTACATCTTATAATTCAATATGTGTATGCACCAATTAGTCTTTCAACCTATCGATATAGAGAATAAATTCATATTTTATCGTGGTTTGATTTCCACACTAAAGAAACACTTTTAATAAACCACACAAATTATTCACACTTCTATGCTATAGAGTTATCGATCTAGAATCAAGACCTCCTTGCCACACATGTTATAGATCCTCCACCTCTAGTTACTACTACTACACCATCTAGTTATTCTTCATTACCATTTTTTGAGTGTCCCACACAATCTCTATCTCCTCCTTGCAAGCAAGCTCAACCTATTGCATCACATAACTATTCTTATTCTCCTACTCCATGAAAGACTACACCTCACTCTTCTACACTCTGTTTCATGTGAACCATTACATTTCTCTCATTATGGTTAACCACATGATATGAGTGTGTTTTACTTAATGAACATTTAATTCACTTATCTTATAACCATAATCATCCACAACATCGTTTATAGTGTCAAAGATGATCTACCTTATTGTAATTACCACCATATAAATGGCCATAGGAATAATGATTTCCTAGACCTTCATGATCGTTTGTAAAAATTAGAGGATAAGGGCATCATCTCCTTTGGCCCTCACTCACATGAGTAGTCCATGTCTCCTCTCCCTCGTCAATGAGCTATTACTTCATTTGAGTTATCTACTCCTCCTAGTATCAAGGTCATCGTTGGTCCATCGCCATAGGTCACCACTCATGCGCGCTCTACATCACATCCACCTCATCCATCTCATCCATCACATCATGTTACTACTTCACATTGGCTTCCATATCCCTTAGCATTTGCACATCCCACAACTTCTCCATATGATATCCAGTTTGGCTTGCACGCTCACACTACTTCCATTCCACATACTTCCACCACTTTGCACCACCTTGGTCTTTGGTAGGTGATTATTATCACCTCAATCCCAGATGACGCACTCATGTTCTTATGGTTCTTACATGATGTTGAGAGGTATGTTACAATAATAACCTCTTTTTAGGTGCTCTATCGCTTCATCTAGCGCACCCTATCGAATCATTTCCCGATGACACACTCTTACATTACATGGTTCATTCTTGACTATTGAGGGGTATTATCTAAATTAACCTCATCATCTATATGCTAGGGGCATCACTAATCTTCCCCCTCTATATCCATATTACTAACATATGTTTCATTACAACATGACAACTATATTTTGATCATTCATCACAATTACATTTCCACAATCATATTACATACATCATTCATTATCATCTACATTATATCATAATTGCATTACTCATTACTTGACAACCAAGAATTACAAATCAATTCAAAAAATAAAAAATAATACTTAACACAACAAGCACCATCCCTAGTAATAACAATCACATATGTCATCATCACATCATAACATCAATACACAACAAATGTAATCATCATATGCCAATACAACTATCTATATATATCAATCAAAGTTACAAAACATATCATAACTGGGAAACTCCCCTATATTGAATACATCAATATGACTCATATCTCATCATCGTTGTCACTATTTGGTAATACAAGTGCTCTGGAACTATAATTATCACCACTAACTTGTTGCCACTGATCACAACCCCTATAACTCTCCATCTGTCTACATAATAGTGTCACTAACGCCTTCACTGCTCTTTTCCAAGTCAAAAATGCCGAGAAAAACAAAAAATCAAAATTTCACAAAAACAATCACTAAAAATGACCACTACACATGCATTTTTCGAAAAAAATTCACACTTACTATCTATGTTGTCATACATGATGCCACAATGGTTGCTACCATCTCAAAACGTCTAGGTCATGCTACTCTCACTTGTGGCATCCTTACACACGCAAAGATCACTCTCAAACTCGTGAAAAGACAAATGAGTTGACTACTCACCTTACTATTTATAGTCACTTTTCATTATTCACTTTACTATGGTCATACTTTACATTCACCACTCAATTAATACATGTCACATGGTTTTACTAATATCTTGAGCATTTCTACTCTTATTTTTATCCTATTTGTGCCATTCTCTTCAAAACAAATTCCGACTATCATATTATACACATGAAATTGCCATTATTTCTCTATGATGTTGTCCTCAACTTGATATACAAACATTTTTACGATATCTATTCTACATTATCTATTACCGGCTTACTTTCATTTCAAAGATTCGTTCTCGTTATCATTTATCCTTTCAATGAAAGGGAGGCATACAATTGGGATCATCCTATAATTCCCCTTACTCCACTATGTAATAATTCAATAATTCTAATTCATCATTTTTGAACATTTACTAATACACCATGCGATATTTCATCATTTTCTATCGATTCCCCCTAATGACCTAACCTAGGGGCAACAAGCATAAAATATATCTATGAGTAAACTAATCAATCAATCAATTAATCAAATATGTTCAAATATCTAACAATCAAAATCATACTATTCAATCGATACAATACAACATATTCGGCCTCTTAGATGACCTAACTTGGGAGTTACATTGCTATTTTCCCAGATGACCTAACTTGGGAAGTTATTCTACATTTTGTGTTTCTTCCAGATGACCTAACTTGGAAGCCATCATACATTTCACATTTTCTTCTAGATGACCTAACTTGGAATCCATCTCACATTGTGACAACACCCTTGGAGTGAGGGAAATGAGACATCATTTCCTTTCCTATACTATTCCTATATGTGTCAACACATTTTATTGAAATTTTGGATCCAAAACAACTGAAAATTTGATCTAAGTCTGTATGCAACAGCTATATCTTGAGGATGTAGTTCAAGGTTGGAGAATAACACATCTTTCTCCCTACAATATTCCTCACGTGACTAGACGCCCAAATCCTTCGGTTTTCGTACACGCACAATCGGGTTAGGAATTGATCACTCCCTACCCCATAAAATCGTCGTCATACAACATTCAAAATCATCAATAATTCAACATTACAATCATCACTTTCATCTAGTGCACTTCATCATGGTTTTTCGTCTCTTGCTTCTACGCTACATGAATCAACACATTGATCTATGGTTCAAAGGATTTTGACCTTAATTACTTTTACCTTTAGTAAATAGGTTTTTACTTCAATAAATACTTCATTTTTATTTAGTTATATGGTTATATTATTATAGCCATTCATATTGTTTTTTTCATGTATATCGTTTGTTACAACATGTAGAGGTTTATTTGTTGCACTCGTGCAATAGTTGTTTATTTAGATTGTAGTTATACAATATGTATAAATATTATAGCCTCCATTTGTATTGTAACTAGTTATTTTTTTATCGATATAATTACAACAGGATACCTCCCTATTCAACCCAAAATTTAGTATCGGATATTTACTTAGAGCTTGCCAAATCAAGAAAAAATAGTAGAAAGGTTATAGGAGCGTGTCTTAGGTTTCAAAGAAATTTTTGTAATCCTGGTCTCCGCCTCGAGAGGAAAGGGGTAGAGATTGTGATAGTTGTTGTATATGTCAAAAATTTAGTCATCACTAGAATCACAAAGTGAGGATGATAGATGTAATGAAGAAATATCTAAATTGATCATTCGACATGATAGATCTCATGTTCATAAAATATTGTATTTGATTGGAAGTATGGTAGAAGGAGAATCATATTTTTGTTTCTTAGTTAACTTGAACTATACCAGGACAAAAATTGAGAAATTTAGGATGATGGATTGCACACTGATTACTACATCTATGGAGACAAGACTTCAGATTATCTTTTACATATTTATTTCCTCCGGTAAATGCAACTCTATATTGATAGTTGATTGTGAGTCTCATCTAACTAACATAAAATAGACCGAGATATCGTCTTTATAATTATATATCTTTGTCAGAGTTCATGTAGGAACCTATAGTTTTTCATTGGAAAGAAGCAAGGTGGATCTTGATATATCTCTAGGAAATATGTATATTGGTCTAGAGTAGAAGAAGAATGATCAATTCTTCTTGACTGGATATTTTGATTCAAATCATAAAGGCAACATTGATGACATGAAATCCACTTTTGTATTTGTACTCTTTTTTCGATTTGGACCAATATCATTGGAGGAAATAAATAAAAATTTATTTCTTAGTCTTCTACAAATGCCAAATATCATGCTACACGTGGAGTTGTCTATGAAGTGATGTGGCTACATTGAATTCTTGAGGGACTTGTAGTACTACAGTGTGAAATCTACTCCCTTTTTTGTTGAAAATGAGGTTCTTAAAAATTTCACAATCCAGGTGTTTCATGAGAGAACCCAACATATTTAGGTACATGTTCATTTTATTTGCAGGAATGTTTTCAAACATAATATACAACTTCAATTTTTCGAAAAAGCTGAACAATGAGCATATGTTTTCAAGAAGTCACTTACACATGAAAATTTTGAGTTTTTAGATATTTCCTCTCCTCATCTCCTTAGGAAATGAAAAATTAAGGGTGGGGGAATGTTAGGTGAAAATTATTACTTAGGTAATTTAGCATTGTATTTTATAGTTTTACCTTTATTACTTTTACTTTATGCACCTTTAGTCTTATAACTTAGATTGGATAAGTAGTGTTTCGACTTGTGCCTTACATAATCTCTCTTCTTGTCATATGTTATTCATTTCGCTTTCATATGCTTAGTAGTCTGCCTTGGTGTTTTACATAACATATGATTGGTATATATAGGTGGTAGTAAGGTGTAGTTAATCATCATATTGAGCACTTGAGTCTTATTGGATGGTTTGGAGGTTTCCCCCTCAAATTGGATAAGCTATTTTAATTTCATATTGTGATCTTTTCTAAACATTTGGGTGGTGTTGGGTTTCTCTTTTTGCTGATATTCACATCTATTTAATTAATTTCATTACAAGTGGAATCAAAGCTTGATCATGGCCAAGGTTGTGTCAAAGCCCTAATTGTGAAGGTTAGGCTATATCTCAAAATTGGTAGCAAATGTTTTTACAATTTCTTTTGGAAAACTTAGTTAAGTAAGATATTTTCTAAATTTGAAACATTTTGGACTTGTTTTGAAAAATTTATAACAATTTTATGTTTTTTCATAAATCAAATACCTAGGTTGCAATTTTTGGAGTTTTTTTAAGTTTCTCATATTTTCATAAATCTTTCCAAAAAAAATCTAGGGTTTATTCTCTATGAATTCCTCTATTCACCAAGAAGTTTTGAAACCCCAAACCCTAAATTTTTACCCTATTCCTTCTACCTTGAGACCTAAACCCTACATCATGACCAATAAATCCACTTGAGGCCAAGGGAAAGTTCAATCAACTCAGAATAACCCAAAATTTAAGGAAGATATGTATTTAGGATCTTTTGGTTCTTGATTATCTGAGGTACTCAACCAAATTTAGCAAAGGGTAAATAATATGGTATGGATGACCTCAAAAATAATATTATTCATCTCAAAGATATCCTTAGGGGTGAAATGAAGATGGATTTTTAATCAATAAAGCATGATATTTTTCTTGCTCTTTGAAACATGAATCCCCATTCAAGTGATATGGGTAGCAATACACACACATGTCCAAATCATCAGAACCAAGGAGGATCCTTTACAAATTTAGGTACATCTCCTCACCAATGGCATGGCATTATTTTGAAAGTGGAAATGCATAAATTCAACGCAAAAAGTTTATGGTTAATTGGATTAACCAAATGGATAATTTCTTTGATCTTCATCATATCCCATCGAGACAAAAGGTGATCATTACATCCTAATATCTAAAACCTGAACAATTCATCTGATATCATTGGTTACATGTGCTTGAAGGTAGAAGAATTGTCTTGGTGTCACACAGACAATTTTCATTGAAGAGCATAAATTCCACTATAGTTCTAGTGAGTCAGAGATTTAATTCATAGAAATAGAAAAGTTACAGAAAATAGGTTCAGTAAAGGAGTATGTTCATCGATTCCAAAATATTTCCTTGCATGTATATGGTATTATAGAAGAGTATCTAAATGACCTCTATATTGGGAGTCTGAAGGACCCGATTGAGCATGAGATATGCATGTTTACTCCACTCAAGGTTTTTTATTCTATTATCATGGCACGTAGGGTAGAGGAAAATTTTATTTATAACGAAGGTAAACCTTTACTAACGTAAAATATTGTATCACCTTTCCACCATCGTACCCTCAGCCAGTTTGAATAACACCTCAAAAAATTGAATAAAAAATATCAAAAAGGTTATTTTTTTACCATGAAAGAAAATATTGACTACGTCATAAATGTGCATAGAATAAATTGTTTTACATTGAAGGGACCGAGAGAGGAGGAAAATACAAGGATACATCAAGTGAGGACGTGGAAAAATTACAGAACACTCTAAAGAGCCCCAAGCCACTATCTCACGTCATGCTCTATCGGATATTAGCATTCCATAGACCCTTCGAATCAGGGTTACCTTAAGAAGTAGAAGGTGACAATATTGATTGATTTGAGGAGCACACATAATTTCATCAATAATAAGCTAGCAAGAAGGTTATTTTTTTCATCTAGCCACCACACGAATTTGAATTAATGGTTACAAATGGTAGAACACTAAAATGTTTAGGGAAATTCCATAAAATCATACTTATGATGAGCGAATACACAATGGATTCTACTTTTTTGTTATTCCCATATGTGGAGCTAATATTGTCTTAGTTGTTCAGTGGCTCACAAATTTGGGCACCATAGAGCTTAATTTATAGGTGTTGTTCACGCACTTTCATTCCGAGGGAAGAAAATTTGAACTTCATGGACTATAGGTAAAAAAATAGGTGTTTAGTTCTCAACAATGCAAAATATTCATGAAAAGTGGGATGAAGGATTTCTAGTGGAATTGTTCTCCATGGAAGTTCAAAGACCAGCCACGGTAGTGGGTCTTGATCTTCATAAGGTTATTGATCAAAATGTAGTTGTCCTTAATGATCCTATAAGATTTACTCCTTAAATATATCATGATCATGCCATTAAGTTAATTCTAGGAAGACAACCCCACAACATCGGGCATTATAGATACTCGGATGTGTAAAAGAGTGAGTTCGAGACGATGGTTGAGGAAATGTTGGAAATGGGTATTATTCATCATAGTCGAGTTCTTATACTACTCCAATGGTGATGTTGCATCACAAGGATGGAAGGTGGTGCATGTGGCCGGACTACAAAGCACTTAAGTAGTACACTATCAAAGATAAGTTTCTAATTCCCCGTCATTGATGATTTGGTAGATGAGTTTCATGGTGCATTCTATTTTACAAAACTAGATATGTGTTATGGGTATCACCAAATTAGAGTAAACAAAGATGATATTCATAAGAAATCCTTCATAACTCATCAAGGGAATTATGAATTTCTAGTGTTTCCTTTTGGTCTTAGTAATGCACCATCCACATTTTATATTTTGATGAATTCAAGTATTTCAACCATTTCTACGGATGTTTTTCTTAGTAATTTTTGATGATATCATCATCTGAGAAAATCCTAGGAGAAAAATTTACATCATGCAAATATAGTCTTGGATTCCCTAGAGAAATGCCAACCATATTGTAATCCTTCGAAGTGTTATTTTGGGGTATATGAAGTGGAATACTTGGGCCATATTATCTCTCATGAAGGTTTTAAGTTGGACCTCGCAAGATCTAGGCTATGGTGGAATGGGAAGTCCTAAGAAACTTCAAGAATTTACGAGGTTTCTTAGGTCTCACAAGGTACTATCATAGATTTATAAAAATCTATGGAAATATAGCAACACCAATCATAAAATTATTGAATAAATAATCATTTCATTGGAATGGGGAAGCATCTAGGGAATTTGAAAAATTGAAGATGAAAAGGTTCACCACTCCGGTGTTAAGCAACCCCATATTTCTCCAAGACCTTCATAGTTGAATGTGATGCTTTAGGAAATGGGATCAAGGTAGTAGTCATGCAAGAAGGATATCCCATAGCATTTGAGAGATGGTTACAAAAAGAAATAATTTTTGAAACCCACATATGAGAAGGAATTGATGGAAATATTACATGCAGTCAAGCAATGGAGACCATACTTAATGGGTAGACACTTCAAGGTAAATATTGATCACTATAATTTTAAATACTTCTTGGAGAAACAACTATTTTTAGAAGAGGAACAAAATGGGTCACAAAAATATAATGGGTTATGACTTTGAGATTATTGATAAGAAAGGGAAAGAAAATGTGGTCGTTGATGCATTATCTAGGAGGGATGACTCCACAAAAGCATATTTATGTGTCATCTCTATACCAAAGGAAAATTGGGTAGATCAAGCAAGGTAAGAATGGTAGAAAGATGCAATAACCCAGAATCTCATTCAAAATCTCCAAAAGATCGAACCATATCCAAAAAATTCATATAGAAGGGGATAGATCATGGTACAAAGATAAGTTGTATTTGTGTAATGACTCCACACTTAAACACCCTGTTATTTCGAGAGAGTAATTATTCTACACTAGATGGCCATGTTGGGTTCTTGAAAACTTATCATATAGTTAAGCATGATTTATTTTAGGAGGATTTTAAAGGAGATGTTCAAAATTTTGTGGTAGAATGTTTGTTGTGTCAATGTAATAAGGGTGAGACCTATTATCCCAATTTTTCCCTCCAGGTAAAATTGGTCAAACATGACCCCGCATAGAAGAAACACGAGAACTCACATTCAAATCCAATGATCAGGCAACAACATGACTCTAAAATGGAGGAGTAGGGTCTATAAAGGATCAAATGACCCCACTCAGAAGAAATCTAAAGGGTGCTTCCATCGCATGAGCCCAAGTTTCAAATCTAATGATTAGGTTTCAGATGGGCTCGAAAATGGAGGAGTAGGGTTGGCTAAGGAGGAAAACGATGCCAAAATGAAATTAGAGGCTCTCATGAGAGAAAAAAAGAAAAGATAAAAGTCTTCGGGCTTTACAAATGATTCAGAGCTTACTCAATTTGGCTAAGTATGGAGGATACGGCAGAAGCCTCCACATGTTGAACTGGCACAACCTCAAAGGGAAAATCATGAGTGAGTTACCAAATGAGTGTAGTCTTGCCACGTAGTCTAAGTTAAAAAGTGGGACAAAGTGGGCCCAAATCAGCTAAGTATAGAGAGCCAGCGGATGATGACACATGTTGTAATAGCGTAAATTCAAAGGCGAGACCCAAAGAAGAGACTCGAGACGAGCGTGGGCCTTCCACGTGTCCCAGTGTCCAATAGAGGGAAAAATTTAGGGTTTGAATAGTCAAAGTAAAGGCACGCTAGTGGAAGGATCCATTTGTTAATCGACGCTACTTCAAAAGTAAAATCTGGAGCAAGTTTTCAAACAAGCGCTAAGCCTCCATGTGTCCAGGGTTAGACTTATGGCCCCACTAAGAAAAAAAGGACTTAGCCAAATACGAGGAATAGAGCAATCCATGGAAGGTGCCATGTATCTTCTTAGTACAAATTCAAAAATAGAAACCAAAACCGGTCCCCAAATGAGCACAGGCTCGCCACGTGGCCATGTTGAAAAGTCAAGGTGGGAAGGCGGGTCGTCGAGGCAATTCAAACTTTTTAGCTCGAAAGGCGTAAAGTATAAAAATGAACCACACCTCCACTAACGCCTAGAAGAGCCATGTGTCAATCCTAAATTGCATGTGGGCTAGAGGGCATGGGAGTGATTTTTGCCCAAATGAAAAATGTGGACCGGAGCCCGAAGATGGTTTTTTTGACAAAAATGAATTGCGGGGCTATAGGGAAATTTTTTTGTTTTGTATTTTTGGTGCCAAAAGGCACAAAGTGAGTTTTGGGCCCATGGACCCATTCTACTAACTGGTTTTTTCCATTTTTGTACGGACCCGACTCAAACATTCAAATGGACATATCTTTCGATCCAGTGCTCGAAATTCAACAAATTTGGCACCGTTGGAAAGGTCTTGACCTCGTCTACGTGGGATCCCGAAGATTTAATTTTTATGAGGTTAGGTGGGTTAAAAATGGGAAAATGTCTTTCGAGCCATTAATACGAGAATCTAATTGCTTCAGAACACGATCGATTTGATTCGATCCACCATTCTTCCTTCTTCAACATGCCAAATAGACATAGGGAACCAGACTTGACAGATTGTGGGTGGATTCGCAGTGGGCATTGATGGTTGGTGGTTAAATTTTAAGAGTAGAGTCGAGTTTCTCTTCTTTCCTCCAATTTTCATCGTCTATATATTTTAACACTTCTCATTCGAGAAGGAGAGACACTCTAGGATGTGGGGAAACTTTGTCAAAATCGTTCCCAGCTCCATTTGAGATGCAAGCCTTCTCCTATGCTTGGAGAGTGTATTTGTGCCTCTGAGCACCCATGTAATAGTCTATGCACCTTATAGAGCAATAAAATCTTGTTTCGTGCTATCTTTCAACCCTTGGCATCATTTTTTTGTTTCTCTGTGCCTCTCTATCTCATGTTTGCTCCCTATGTATGTATTTCAATTTTACAAGTGTAAGATGTCATGCTTCATGGAGTTTTGATGGCAGATTTAGATCTGGGTTTGTGTCACTTCGTCTAACCTCCCTCAGTCCCCTTTTCCTTTTTTGATTCTCCCTTAACAAAGTATCTTGCCACTCCCTTTTCTGGTGTATCACCACTTAGTGCAGGCTCTTTCACCCTCTCTCTCTCCTGTCCCCTTGGAGCAGTTAGATTAGGATTAGTTAGATTCTGCCTACACTAGAGTAGCTTGTGGTAGGTAGATTAGGAAGCAAGAACTAACTTTCTTTAGAGGCCTATCTCATGTTTTACAAGTCCCATAACTAGAGATGGTCACATGTTGTGCAATCACACCGAATGCCCCAATCACAACTCGGGATATTCAAGGGTGCTTTGTGATTACGCACTAACAGCTTTTGCACACCCAAAGGTGGGACAACGAGGTTAGATCTTTCATCTTTCCAAGGTGTCTCATTATAATGACAAATCATAAGCCACCATGTGACTGCACTAACATTTTTGGTATGCCCAGTGGGACAGGTTTGAAGCACCTTACCACTTCATTTCATTAAGTTGATGTGTTCTTAGTGAGATTCAGCCTTTAGAGGCACATTCAAAGCACATCTAGTGACTCCATATGGTCAACAACCCATTCTCTGAGTTGTAGACCTTTTCCATCCATTTCCACTCATTTTCATCCATTCCGGGAAGTTGTGCAATCATGACTTCATTTCATTCTTGGAACTCAAACTTGTAGCAAAAAAAGAGAGTCCACCTCCAATGTATATCATGACTCCTCCAGATCATCATTATGACTAGATCCAAGACCATTATGCCTACCCATATGAGTAGGGTTAAAACCGTTTTGGCCATGGATCTTATCAAGAACAACGAGACACATATAATGGTGACAACTACATGGAGAATGCTGGTTTGTTGGAGAATATCCAAGGGATGGAGGTGATCATGGTGTAGTCTAGGGGTACAACATAGATGAAGGCATTTAGAATTGGTTTCAAGGCACCTTGTCCATGGGGAGGCCCTTTTCCAAGACATTACGGCCCTCAGGAGAATCTTGAATTCATGGTTGAAATGTTGCCTCAACTTACACAATGTATTGACGACATTGAGGCTTATGAGTCAAGTGTGAGACAACCTTGTGAATGGGTAAGTCAATCACTAGCTCCTGTCTTTCATTTTCTCTTACTCAAAATCCATCATTTCAACATGATCGAGAGTCAAGCTTCCTAGCTGCTACCCCAAGTGTTGATTTCTCTTCTCCATCTTTTATTCTTCCATCTCATCTCGATTCTTGTACCCTTTTCACTTCCAAGAAGTCATTCCCTCCAAACAAACAAGAAGTCCCACTCCCTCCTCCACCACAAACAATTACAAATCTGGTTGAACCCCAACTGTCATTCCTCTTTCTTTCCCAAGTCCATGTTGGGAAGAGACCCAAGAATCCATTTAGGAGAACAGCTTGAAGAGGCACCCAACAAAGAATAAATGAAAGAAAATACGAAGCATTGGGCTGCTAAATTTGGGTTTACAAAGATCCCCTTGATGGTTAAGCCAACGAAGAGGTCGAGTTGAAGATCCAAAGGTGGCCGAGGCTGATTTTTCAGCAAAAGAAGGAAAAGAACAACAAGAAGAAGATCAACAGTTTATCTTCTTGAAATGCGGTGTCCATGATGACAACCTAACCGAAGAGGATGTTGACTTAATCCAAGCTGGAAAACTAGTTAAGGAGGAGGAACAATCAGCTCCAAGTCCCATTGAAGAGGAGCAAATGGGAGAGATTAAATTAGAGTTGAAACCACTCAATGAAGAAAGCATCATTGAAGATTTTTACCTTCATTTCAAGGGCCTGATTTGATTGGTGAACCCATAATGAAGGAGGACCATACAATTTCGAGGCTCCAAGTGTGGAGAAGGACACAAAAGAACCTTCAGTTCTTCCTCCTAATTTATTTCCTTCAATCTCTAATGTTGAAGAATAGTTTTATCCGTTAAAATTCATGGTTGAAGATGAGGGGAACCATGGTGAGTGAGTTACAGATAAGGAGGACACCATGGAGGAGGTCGAGCAAATGTAGTAGGACAACAAGGAGGAAGACTACCTATCAGACTTGGACGATTTCTT
This sequence comes from Taxus wallichiana var. yunnanensis, assembly GCA_018340775.1. Classification (NCBI taxonomy): domain Eukaryota; kingdom Viridiplantae; phylum Streptophyta; class Pinopsida; order Cupressales; family Taxaceae; genus Taxus; species Taxus wallichiana. The sequence goes on along the minus strand of CM031242.1, from coordinate 473,693,681 downwards.
TGATGGAGAGGAACCCATGGAGATCAAATCATTTTCTCCCCCATCTTCCACTTTCCAAGCACATGAACCTACTGCCATGAAGAATAACATTCAAGTACAAAAACCTGCACTTCATAGAAGCCCTTTGGGACCAAGGTTGGAAGACATGAGTCTTCCATGTTCTTCACAGGAGAAGGAAGAGAAAAGGCAAGAGGATGTCATCATCCCTCTCACACCATCCATCTAGGAAGGTCAGCAAGAATACTCCATTCTTAGAGTTAAAACACAGAACAAGGGGCACATCCAAAGGATTAGACCATGCCTAATCAGGTACTTGGCTTCATTGGAGCCAAGGGAGAAGCCAAAACTAGTCATGCCTACTTCAAGGCATGAGGATGAGTATCAAAGTACCAAGGGTCACCATCAACACCTCCAGGAGCCCAATGCCAATCATCTTGAGGAGGTATTTTCATTAATGTTGATACCTTGATGATATGGGTGGAGGATCGACCCCTTGTCGGTTTTTCACTCATCCAAGCAGCCATATTCAGTGACAAACCATTTACATGGCTGCACCTTTTGAGAAAAGGAAGCTACTTCTCCCTACTAGTTGTAGGATTTTTTGAGTCCCCTTTCTCTCGGGTTAGTATAGGAGTAGGATTAGATTTTTTTTTAGCAGAAGAAGTGCTTGTGCACACTCTACATGTATCATTTAAGGCATGTATGATTTTTTCTTTGCACATAAGTTTTTTTTGTATTGCTCAGAAGGTGTAGAGGCCGAGAGCCTTTCAAAGTATTCATGACAGAGGGAACCATAGTTGCTTGTAACATTTGCTAGTTTCAAATAAAACACAAATATAGAGAAACTAAAATTAGATTCGATACAATTCATTCTCGAGAACAGGAAAATCCTAGTAGGTTGAGTTCATGGTCACGGGATGCGAGGCAATCGATTGAGAGAGTTTAAAAAAATGGATCGGTATCAAGATATTATTCTTGACTCCATGCCCAATGGATACTTCAAGGATCTTGGTCCTATCATCTAGCATGAAAATGTCCCCGTGAGTTGCCAATTGTTATCCCAATTTTTCCCTCCAGGGTAAAATTGGTCAAACACGACCTCGCACAAAAGAAACTCGAGAACTCACATTCAAATCCAACAACCACGCAACAATAGGACTCTAAAATGGAGGAGTAGGGTCTATGAAGGATTAAATGACCCCACATAGAAGAAATCTAAGGGTCACTTCCATCACATGAGCCCACATTTCAAATCTAATGATAAGGTTGCGAGACATTTAGCTCAAAAGTGGAGGAGCAGGGGTCGGTTAAGGAGGAAAACAAACCCAGAGGCTCTCGGGGGAGAAACAGGGAAAGGATAGAAGTCTTTAGGCTTTACAAATGATTCGAGCTAACTTAAATTAGCTAAGTATGGAGGGGACGGAGGAAGCCTCCATGTCTCACACCGACACAACTTCAAAGGTAAAATCTTGAGTGGGTTACAAAATGAGTGCAGTCTTGCCACGTAGTCCAAGTTAAAAAGTGGGACAGAGTGAGCCCAAATTGGCTAAGTATAGAGAGCCATCGGACAACGACACGTGTTGCATCAATGTAAATTCAAAGGCGCGACCCAAAGCAGAGACTCAGATGAGCGCGGGCCTTCTAAGTGTCCCAGGTCCCAATAGAGGGACATTGTTAGGAATTCAATAGTCAAAGTAGAGGCAGGCCAGTGGAAGGAGCCACGTGTCAATCCGGTGCTACTTCAAAAGTAAAATTTGGAGTGGGTTTTCAAACAAGCACCAAGCCTCCACATGTACAAGGTCAGACTTATGACCCCACCAAGAAAAAAAAGGACATAGCCAAATACATAAGAACAAAGAAAGCTACGAGATGGCATCATGTGTCTTCTCGACGCAACTTCAAAAATAGAAACCAAAAGCGGTCCCCAAATGAGTGTAAGCTCGCAATATGGCCATGTTGAAAAGTCAATGCGAGAAGGTGGGTCGTCGGAGGCAATTCAAACTTTTTGGCTCGAAAGGCGTAAAGTATAAAAATGAACTGCACCTCCGTGATGCCTAGAAGAGCCATGTGTCAATCCAAAATTTCATGTAGGCCGGCGGGCTGTGTGGTGATTTTTGCCCAAATGAAAAATGTAGACTAAATGAGCTCGAAGATGGTTTTTTGACAAAAATGAATTGTGGGGCTGCGGGAAATTTTTTCATTTTGTATTTTTGGGTGCCAAAAGGCACAAAGTAAGTTTCGGGCCGTGAGACCGCTTCTACTAACTAGTTTTCACCAATTTTTATGGACTCGACTCAAACATTCAAATGAACATATCTTTCGATCGAGTGCCCGAAATTCAACAAATTTAGCACCGTTGGAATGGTATCGACCTCGTTTATGCCATGGGAGCTTGAATCTTTAATTTTGATGAGGTTAGGTGGGTGAAAAATGGGAAAACATCTTTCAGCCATTAATGCAAAATCTTATTGCTTCAACTACTAGATCTGATTTGATTCGATCCGTCGTTCTTCCTTCTTCAACACACCAAACAGACATAGGGAACCGGACTTAACAGATTATGGGTTATTCGCGGCGGGATTGATGGTTGGTGGTTGGATTTTAAGAGCGAGCCGATTTTCTCTTCTTTTAACCAATTTTTATTGTCTATATATTGTAACACTTCTCATTCGAGAAGGAGAGACATTCTCGATGTGGGGAAACTCTGTCAAAGTTGTTTCCCGACTCCATTTAAGTTTCAGGCATTCTCCTACGCATGTAGATCATATTTGTGCCTCTGAGCACCCATATAATATCCAAGGTCAACTTATAGAGCAATAAAATCTTGTTTTGTGTCGTCTTTCAACCCTTGGCATCGTTTTGTTGTTTCTCTATGCCTCTCATATCATGTTTTCTCCCCATGTGTATGTATTTCACGTTTGCAGTGTAAGATGTCATGCTTCATGGAGTTTCTGAAAGAGGGTTTAAAACCCGTAAGTGAGGATCACGAGGACGACGTGCACATCAACGGACGTGCAAACAACAGCGTGAAGAGATCTCAGGAGGAGCGAGCATCAACCGAATGTGCATGTAAATATTTCAATCATGAGTAGAATCTGGTTAATCCATAAAACTCTCCTCTATCTCATAAATAAAATGGGGTGTACATATAGGAGGTGCTGAGTAACCCCCAGTGCTGCAATCATGACAACTCGAGTAGAGAGGGGGAGTTACATTCCCAGAATAGAAGTGTAACTCCCAATGACACATATGACACACTAACGCATGCGACACGCCGACACACGACACATTGAAGCCGACACACTGATGCATAAGAGAATCTCATAATGACCCCTAAATGACACATGGACCTATGATCTCACCTAAGTGAGATGACTCACCTAATGATGTGGAAAATACACACACCAACACTACCCCTTCATTGTAACTTAGGATGAGGCGGTAAGTCAGAAACAAGAAATGGGTCCCGGCACAAAGCCTGATGAGGTACCCATGTACAAGAAAATGGTCCCAAGAAGTGAAGGAAAACCCAGTGGGAAAAACATCCACAACAAGAGAATAAAACACTCTCGATCTAAGAAAGATGCAAAAAATCGGTCCCGGTCATAAGCATAAACGAGCCTAAAAAGGTACCTATGTACAAAGAGGTAATCACTCGGAAAGTAGAAGAAGAGAGAAGAAGAGGGAGACGAGAGGAATGCAGAAGACGCTATGGACAGATCTGAACTCTGCAGCTCTAGGAAGTCTCTCGAAGAGTGTCGATGACAAGATCCTCTTCCTCTGGGATCAAAAGATCCACCCACAACAAACTATGTGCCTACCCTTAGGAAGGAAAAAAATGGAGTGCTTTAGAAGTCCGCCCACTCTGCAAAGGAAACCGAAGGTAGTAGCACGAAAGCACTTTGAGTCCGGTGCACGGAAGTGTGACATAGGTCTAGTGAGTGAGTGCCAGGGAATGAAGGTAATTCCACGTGCGTAGAACTGTTAGAGTAAAAAAGAGTAACACTGCGAAAGGATGTCCAAGTGATGTGAAGGGAACAAAACATCCTCCACAATAGAAAAGGGATCCACAGCTGAGGGTGGATCAATGAAGGTCTCTAGAAATGTGGAAGTGACATGATTCTCGGAAGGGGCACTCCCAACAATAGAGATGATGAACTCCTCTAAAACACCTATAGATGGATGAGGGACCTGTAGTGCATCACAAGTAGACTCTGTGAAAAGATGACTAAGGTCGATAGATACTCGTCCCAATGAGGGGGCTCAACAAACAGAAGAGCGATGTCAGATAGGTATGAGTCATCCAATGAAGGCAAAGGAGTGAAGTAGTCCTCGCACACTAGAAGTGGAAAAGAGGTGGGTGTAATGACTGTATGAGGCTGAGTAGGAGATTGCTCGATATCGATGAGATGTGGGATGTGTCAACACTCTGCGGAACAATGAGAGAAAGAGGAGAAGAGTCCTCTGTAGTAGTCTCAACATCAAAAGCTGGGTGCACAATCCTCATCATCAAAAATAGAACTAGACAAGTCTATGTCAGCAGAACTGCCATCACAAGAAGAAATGGAGGAGACAACTAAATCGGTAGTAGCAATGATGGCGGCAGTTTGTGAAGTGTCTCCATAGAGGGACCGAATAATGCTCTAGAAATGGTGGGGTGGATTTGAGTCTACCACCAAAAACTAGAGAGATCGAGAGACATGCATCATCATGTGACCAAAGACATCATCATAAGTGTCGAGGAAGTCCTCTAGATGACGATGATCAGCAGGTGTAGGAACTGGCCCAAGCAAGACGGGTAAAAGACCCTCGTGGGCGAAGTAACATTCTATGGAAACACGCTAAGCTGAATAGTTCCCTCTCCCAGTGAGAAGTGGCAGATGGTGTAAAGTGATCCTACGATGCTCAAGTCTGGAAAGAGCACTCTCCATGATGCAAAATGTAAGATGTACAAAAGCAAGACATCAGACTCGGCTGATAATGCATCTGCGTGTGAAAGCCCAAGAGTATAGTCAACCCTCCCAGAATGTGGCACTTTATAAAAGTAGTTTGCTTACAAAATAGACAATGCCATCACATAATGTGTGAAAAATCATGTAACTTTGACCAAAAAAGTGCTTAAAAATGAGCAACGAGTCAAAAGTTATAGCATTAAAACGATTCCCACAACTGATGGAAAATGCAAATAAATGCTACAAATGCATTAAAAAAGTGCACAAGATGGGTGCAAAGGGTATCAAATGGGTACTCATTGGAAACAAAATAGAATTTTAGATAGGGTTTGCTTTGATTGCGAGGGGGAATTAGCCTCCTGCCAACCCTGGACCTTACCCTTCGTCTTCGACGCTCATAGGAAGGGCATTCAATATAAGTAAAATACAACTTAAACATCAATTACATGCCATAAATAATGTTTTTATCCTCAAAACATAAAAAAATAGGATTGTTTTAACCACTTTGAAAAATTCTAAAAGGGATGATTGATTGGGGGCCACATTGAGGTGTTGTTGTTCGAGGAGATGCCATGGCTAGCAAGAAAACCGTTGAATGCAGTATGAAAATCCCCACTTTGGTCTCCATGACAATGAAACGGTCAATGCAATAGACCAAAGTGAGCCCACCGCAAGGTCCACGTGCCGAAAAAATAGGTAACGGTGGGGCGAAGGAGCAAAACCGACAAATAGAGCGGGTGTAGGTTTGTGCAACCGCCTAAAAAAATGGTCTCGTAAGTAATCGGTGCGAATAAGGTTAGGAGAGTAGACCTTGTGTCCTAGGGTAGACGTGTCCATGCTAGCTGGAAAACGGCCAAGGGATATGCATGCGGGATTCCCATGGACACTACACCACAGACAAACCAACACCAGGTGGAGACTACACACAACGAACCAATGGAACCACCATGGATAGTTGTAAGCATACCACCCCAAACATGTAGCGGGAAGACCGGAGAAGGCTGAGATAAGTAGTCAAAAGCATGAGAAACAACATCGTAGTGCAGGATGTAATGTAATGCATACCGATGCCAATCGATCACACCTGAACAATGCAAATGTGGAAAAATCCGTAGATCCAATGTGAGCCTACCAAGCAAAACGTCCACAAGGGAGAACTAAGCCAAAGTACCCATGTTGAGACAAAGAAAATGGTCATGAGTAAACATAGAGGCACGAGAAAACTATAGATTGGGTGAGCACGTAACCACAAAAGCCAATGGTGAATCTAAGCATGCGGGAACATGTAATGAGTTGAGCCCACAGACGTGTGAAACTAGCACCGAGAGTGCTAAAAAAGCATAGAGATTCGATGCGAGAGGTAACACATGCAAAAGTAATGCACGAGAAAACCAAAAAGGAGCCTTTGAATCCAAAAACATGCCCGAGTAGCGAGTTCACCAATGCAAATGAGTCAAATAGGCATAAAAAACCAAGCACAAGTAACCTCGAGCCAACCCACGAACAACCCAAAAACCAAACAGAGGTATAAAACACCCGAATCAATGCACTAAAGCACATAACAAAATATCTATTATGACACACACAACAAGAACTAAATATCACGCCGGAAGCTAGAAAACATATGAGCAACATTGAGGAGTGCATGGATCCACAAGATCCGCTATGATACCATGAAAGATGGTTTAAAACCCGCAAGTGAGGATCACGAGGGACAACATGCACATCAATGGACACGCGAACGACATCGTGAAGAGATCTCGGGAGGAGCAAGCATCAACCAAATGTGCATGCAAAGATTTGAAACATGGGTAGAACCTGGTTAAGCCATTAAACTCTCCTCTATTTCATAGATCAAATAGGGTGTACATATAGGAGGTTCTGAGTAACCCCGAGTGCTCCAATCATGACAACTTGAGTAGAGAGGGGGAGTTACATTCCTAGAATAGAAGTGTAACTCCCAATGACGCATATGATGCACTGACGTGCTAACACACTGACACGTAAGAGAATATCATAATGACCCATAAATGACACATGGACCTACGATCTCACCTAAGTGAGATGACTCACCTAATGATGTGGAAAATACACACACCAACAATTTCGATGGCGGATTTGGATGCGGGTGCAGTGTCACTTCCACATTCGACCTCCCTCGATCCCCTTTTCCCTATTTCATTCTCCCTCAGCGAGTATCTCGCCAATTCCTTTTCTAGTGTATCACTACTTAGTGTAGGCTCTTTCAACCCCTCTCTCTCTCTCTCTCTCCCCTGTCCCTTGGAGTGGTAAGATTAGGATTAGTTAGATACTTCTGCCTTTGGAGTAGCTTGTGGCGAGGTAGATTAGGAAGCAAGAAATGACTTTCTCTAGAGGCCCATCTCATGTTTTGTAATTCCCACAGCTCGAGAGATGGTCCCATTTTGTCTGCAAACACACCGAATGTCCCACTCACAACTCGAGGCCATTTGGGGTGCTATGATTCTGCACTAACAGTTTTGGCACGCCCGGTGGGACACTGAGGTTAGATCTTCCATCTTTCCAAGGTGTCTCATTACAACAACAAATCATAAGCCACCGTGCGACCGCACTAATAGTTTTGGCATGCTCGGTGGCACTTTACATTTTTTTTTTGAAGAGAGAGAAAGGTAGATGAGAGAGAAGGTTAAGATTCATTTTATTTTTTATTCACAATTTCCTAACCATTTGTATTTCATGTCCATTTTTATTTCATTCAAACCTATTTACATTTTCCAATTCATTTTTATTTTCAAAATCAACTAAAGTAATATAGTCATTTTTTGAGAGGAGGGAGGAGAGAGAAAAACACCATATATTTCAAAATCCATTCAACAAGATATTAGATCACATAATAATGTACATAGCATTATGACGGTATTAAAAATTTCACACATGTGGTTAGAAGTCAAACGAAACCCTTAGAAGGAGTTTCTAGCTAAAGTAGCAAGTTGAGTATACACTGACCAAAACAATAAAAGTTATTACAAAGCGGGTCCAGATAACACTCATCTTGAGTTCAAGATATTCTTGGATGATTCCTATTAATTCCCTAATATATAGATAATTCATCGCATTTGACGAAGTTGAATACGACAAACAATGCTCAAGTTACGAGGGTATCTTGGTAGCGATAATCGTAAACACAATTAAAAACTTTCTTGTCACACAACGATCGGAGGGCCTTGAAACCCTCTTGAAAACTAACCCCGATTGTGTTTTTGCAAACTTGAAAGTTGGTTCCAATTCTCCTATTGGCATTATAGAGGTAGGAGGTGGTATTTTTAGTTTCACTCGAACAAAGAGGCATCTATGACCAAAACCGATCACATTTTATTAAATTGAACACATCACCACAAGTGGCTGATATATAAAAACGGGCTTCGAGACTCGACTCCAAAAGCCATTAGAAGAGTTCGACGGTTGCGTTAAGTTTCCCCATACTGTCCTACGTTACTAGGGATCAAATTATAATTTCTAGATTCACAATACATTTAGGTATGGCACTCCATGCACACAATTTCCGTGGCTACTTTTTTATTTGAGCATACACGTGTGTCCCACTTTGTGGCCATAAATATTTTAAAATCGACTAGTAAATAAATAGTTAAAAATACTATAAAAATAAAAAAATCGGGTAAATTCTGGATGCCTGGACCTTGGTATTTATTGCCTTTTAAAAATGCATGTTCGGTCATTTTATATGTATTTGGTCATGTTTTGGCTGTCGACATAGTTTGCTGAAGGGTAAAAAGTTTTCACATAGATGTATCTTCTATGATCAAAAGTATTGAAATACCACTACATAGAACATGATAGAATGCATAATTTAAATGCAAGAAAAGATGAAATCCATATATATTTCGTGTTATTCAACGTCCTTACATTCGATGAGACCAAAACCTCTTGGAGAATTTTGTCAAACAATTTCTTACCCCTTCCATCCAACCCGCATTTGAAAAAACACATTAGACATGAATCTTCTTTAAACCAACATTTGGTGGGTTTCCATACTTTGCTGCCACGCCTACTCAAATAGGCAATTTTGTGCATCTAGCAAACTTCGCAAGCCTGAGAGGCCGCAAACTCAAATAGGCACTTAGTCAAATAGTTTTTCTGCCCTACGCAGGCTTCCCTGGCTTCTAAGTAGGCATGTACTGGCATATGTTGGCAAAGGTTGAAGGCGTTTGGCTTTCCCCTGCACCATTTGGGTCTGCTAAAAGTTTCCAGACCCTTTGCAGCAGTATGGTGCGCACATCCTGCACCCCTGGCATTCCACGAGCCCCAAATAATCAGGCATAGAGTCAATCAGTTCAGGTGCCCACAAGTAAATGGAAGTTTAGTAAACAACACACAATAATCCTCCTTTTTAAGAGCTTTGAACACGTCCCTAGCTGTTTGGAAGCTAGTGCTTGGCACAAAACGGAAGGATGGTGGTACGGTTGAGGAATATGACCTGTAAACCTACCAAACGCATTGTAACCGACATAATTCTTTGGGTGCCCATAACACAACCCATTTAACATGGTAATCTCTATTTTTGGGAGCTTCCAGATCCTTTTTCAACAAATCCATTTTGTGCAGCGTCCCAAATCTGCGAAGAATAATTGTTATCAAAAAAATAAAACAAGAAGCCACCTGCTGGATGTCTGTGTCCTGCTCTAAATTTCCAGTTTGACAATTGAAGGGAGAATGCTAGCAGAGGGCATGGAGGTTGGATTTACCCTGTCAAATGCATGTGCTTTAAAGTTTCCAAAGCCTAACCAACAATCCCCATTTGTGCAAATGAAGCAAGCATTGCAGGTCTGTGAGGTCGCCTCTCTCAACGGCATGCTTCCAACAGCCCATACGACTACATTTGGGGCATTCTTCAACCAATTTGCATGCCCTTAATTTCATTAAAACATTATTCTGATCATAATTTTCTAAAAGTCCTTTTATGGAAGGAAACTTACAAAACCAAGAACAATTTCAGTAATTTTCTCACGGAAAACAAAAAAACAAAGCCCAAGGATTTACATTAAATTCTTCTTGAGATGAGCTTTGGTTCAAGCTCCAACACCAATTTGAAGAGTTTTAAGAATATTTCATAATTTAATTCTTTTCATTTTTTTGCTTTGTTGTTGACACCTTAAATTTCAAATGATTTAAATCATTCAATTTTCTCAAACATTTAAAATAACTTATTGACATTATTGTTTTATTATTTTAAAAATTCACCTTATCTAAAATTTCAGCCGCTCCCGTTAAAGGACACACCTAATGCGGAATACATTTATCGATATCCGTACTACAATTACTTAGTTCAAATTTAACATTAAAACCAAATATACATATATATGTTTCAACTTCACGATTCACCATGTTCTCGAGTTGAAAAGGTCATAAGGATAACGACGTCACCACACAAGTCGAAGGCATGAAGGCACTTCAAGGGTTCCAAAGGTTCGTCCACGAAAGGACAACCTCCAAATTGCCCTTAATATTTTATTATCGTAATTGCAAAGTTTATTTCATTTCCAATCTATGTATGATCACTCCGTTGATGGTCAAAAAGAAAACTTGATACAAGCCCAACATTCTATGACTAGCTTTGTAGTATTTTGGGCAAGGGTTCTAGATGTATTAATTCGATAATTGGGATAGAGTATCTCAATCCCCATGTCACACAAGGATTGGCAAAAGCACGAGCTTGGAGGGCAATTACATCATGCTACACCCTTAGTCCTAGGGCTTATTTTTTATATGTAGTGTTGACTTATGACTTACATAATCTCTCTTCTTGTCATATTTGTTCATTTATTCTTTCATATGCTTGGTATCTTGGCCTTGGTGTTGTCCATAACATTGAAGTGGTATATATAGGTGGTAGTAAGAAGCGGTTGATCATCATATTGAACACTTGAGGCTTATTGTTGTTATGTTTGTGGAGCCTATTTTCATGTTAGAGTGTGGTACACCTTCTATGTGTTACACTCGGGTATTTTTATGGCGGTCCCACTTGCCGGTGAGCGGGTCGGGGGGTTCGCCCCAAGAAAATTTTCATGGGTGGTTTATTAACCCATGGGTAATGGGTAACCGTTATGGGCTGTTTTTAGGTCCATGGTTTTTCGGTACCCATTGTTTTGATACCACGATTTTTGTCCATGGTTTTGATACCCACGCTTTTTTCCCATGGTTTTGATACCCACTGATTTTGTATCAAAGCGCTTAAGTAATTGTCTATTTATATGGTCTTATGCATATGATACATAGACAAGAAAATGTATTGCGGATGTGTTTTGAATTCGGGTGTGAATTTCAGCAGAGTTTGTTGAGCATAGCTCCAAACGGATCTGGGTATTGTATTGAGAGAGTGGAGGCTTGTAATAAAATCGAGCAAGTGATTCTTGGTGGACGTAGCCCAAATTGGGTGAACCACGTTAAATCTCGTCTCTCTGTGTTGTGTTATTTATTTTACACTTTTATTTGATATCGTAATATTTTACGCATATTAGTTTCTCTTTTGCGATTACTCAAGGGATTATTCCACATATTTTATCTCTTATTTCCTAACAATTGTATGGTTTGGAGATGGTTGCCCCCTTGAAGTGGCTAAGCTATTATACTTTCATATTGTGATATTTTCTCTACATTTTGGTGTTGTTGAGTGTCTATTATTGATGATATTCATATCTATCCAAGTAATTTAGTTACATTTACCTTTAGGTGGCCTTTAGTAAATAAGTATTTTACTTGGGTAAATAGTTGGTTTGTATTTAGTTGTATAGTTATTTCGTTATAATCACTCACAATGTTTTATTCTCATATAGTATTTGTTAGGGAACATAGAGGTTTATTTGTTGCACTTGTGTAACAATTGTTTGTTTACATTCGGCTATGTAATATCTAAAAATATTACAACCTATATGTTCATCATAACTAGTTATTTTTCTTATCAATACGATTACAGGTGAGGCTACCACCCTTTTTCACCCAACATGAGTAGCTCTAAAAAGTGAGATGAGAAATACCATACACAATTAGCATGAATATATAGCCTTGTTTATAACCCTTAGAGTATTAACCTTAGGCCTTTAATACACTTTTTTAGAAAGAGTCACTAGTAAGGTGAAATTTGGATTTACAATCTTGTGTATTGGAGTCAATAATTTGTAAACCTTGTTCACTTTTCTAGAATTCTACATGGATCTATAGGAAAATGATCTCCTTCTTTAAATCCTTGATAGTGTAAAAACACCTTGCAAGAACACAACAAATAATGGAGGATGTTTTTAATGGCCCATTTTATCCCTCCATTTTATCAAGCCCATACGAATTTGTATAATATTTGAAAGAAACACATCGAGTATAAAAGAATTATATAGTCAATCTAGTTTCATGTAATTACTCTGAAACCCTTAGCACTTTAAAAGCTATAGTGAATTCTTGACCCAACACAAATAATATGGTAGACATGTATTTATATTTCCTTATAATCTAAAATATTTGTTTTATAATCTAATAAGTTCTACTCTAACACATTGATTCCCTTCTATCATTTGTTTTCAAATGTACTAATACACTTGTGCATCATTTAAATTATTAAATTGAAATTATGGCCTTGTTGGAATACTAGATAAAACACAATGGTTGATAAAATTGATATAAAAGGTTTAGAAACATGGGGACTCAAAGAAGGCTTGGAAGGGTCCACACAAGAAAAATATTTATAAACATATATTAATTATTCTTTGGGAAAATATTGAACATAGAAAAAGAGGATAGAAATAGAAGGGGAAACATTGCATGAAACACCCACGAATAGGAAAACATGGAAAATTAAAACCTAGTTTTGACCAATAATTGACAAACATGCAAATACCCTACAACAATAATTTTTTTTATCGGCTCAAGTGGGACTTTTCAGTCACTCCCAAGCCACGTACCTTAGATGGTGGATTTTCCACCTTTGCCCCCACCGCCTTTAGACAAGTTTCCTGAATTCCTCTTGTTATCTCCCCTACACGGGTGGTGGTGGACAAGAGAAGAGGAGAACCGCCCACTGGTTGGGACATTCCATTCTTTGTGAGGACTATCTTTGTGGTTTGAAATGGCACGATGATTATGACCCCCTTTGCTTCTCGGGATGTTTGCTGCAAGGCAACTTGAGTTTTTGTCTTCTATTATTATGTATTCATATGCATTGCCTAGTGTGTCGCTTTCCCGGCTTGGCCTAGTTTGTTTGTGGTTTTGGGGCATGCTCTCGTAATGCTCATTTTTTGTTGAAAGATATCTTGTATCTTATTGTATTAATATAATATACAATACATTTTCATCAAAAAATATAAAGAAATACTTTTTCATAGATATCAAAATGCATATAAAATAATGTGCAAATAATAAGAATGTTTTTAGAAAAACCATATTGTAATATTTAACCATTAACATTTTTGATAACAACAAGAAATCCATTATTTCGGACATATGCCAATCATATTAAAAAAACTACTTACATAGCAAGCATTCATAACCTTTCTAAGTCATACCAAGGTTGAATACAAATTTTGTTTCAAACACGGACAATAAATAACAAATAAGACAAACTTATAATACAAACATTCATAACCTTTCTAAATGATTCCAAGTTTGAGTGGAAAAAATAGTCAAAATCATCCGAACATTGACTCTAACAACAAATTAGACAAAGGTTGTAGTCTTTATAGGCTTGCAAATCGTTCAATAGCTGTAATTTTTCCTTATCTCGCCTTATTATGTCGAATTTCATACTTCATGTCCGAGAATATGAAAGGCTTGTAACGCCTTGGATTCTCCTCATCCACAAGCTCGGAGGAGCCCATATTTCTCTATCATTTGGAAAGACATAAAACAAACCAATTGACATACGATCCATCCATCCATTACAAATAACACGATGGTGTGAACTACGGTATCTACCATTACTCCATACCTACAATAAACAATATATTTACTCAATAAATACATATTATATAATATAAAACATTTAACAAAATCCAAATGAATATGATATTTTATCCACATATACTCTCTCTTTAAGCGAGATTCTATATTACAATATGAGGTAACATATTATAAACTATGGCAATATTTTATTACCTTAAGGGAGTCCCCAAGATTGACAACAAGGGAATTCGATGTAGGCTTGATGCTGAGCCACTTCCCTTCCTTTGATCGAATCTGAAGGCCTCCTTTTCATCTTGGCAAAGGATAGTTACCAAGCCCAAATCTGCATGAGAACCCAAAGCCACCTCCCCGATAGATTTTCCATGAGATGAATACCCGTTTATACGCAAGTAGGCTTCACATTTTTTGAAATCAGATTCATAAAAGGTCTCAACATCCAGATTGAGGCTCGCAAGAATTAATTTCATGATTTTCAATACCAAATCATTTATAGATAAACTGTATTTCGCAATCGTTTCACTGTACAACAAAACGTAATTTAATTGTTGATCAACAATTCAACTTGCTATGATTTTACACTAAACGTAACTCATTATTTTTTGTAGAAAAACCAAAAAGAATAACTAACACAAAATATATGAATACTTACGAGAAGATCGAGTTTCCTTGTTGGGGCCATATCTTTCGAGACATTTCTTGAACTGAATCAGAATAGGGCAAGTCCAGCAAGCAGAAGCTCTCAGAGGGAATCGGCACACCAGGAGTGCAGAATGTAACTCTCTTCTGGGTAAGAATCTGTGGCTCTGTCTTTAACTTCCGTGGGCATGGACAATAGTTCTTTGCAAACAGTCTGAACTTTCTGTAGAAGGTCTACAGGGATTCCATGGTGCGCGAGGTGGAAAAAACCCCATTCTCTGCAAGCCTCTCTGAGTTTGATGACCTCCGGATGATCTTGAAGATGATGATCTCCAGGTTCTTGTGGAAATTGGGAAATGTCGATGACAGGGAGATCGACTTCGTTTTCAGCGACTTCAATGGGAGATTGCAGCGATGAAGGCATGATGGCCTCACAACACATCGACAACCAGTTGTGGATTGGAAGATCGTCTTGGAATTTCTAGCCCTGGCTGGGATATGTTACTTGACCAAATACAGAGCACTGCATTATTATTATAAGATCAATGAAAACGAAATGGAAAATATTAAACATAGTTTATATGTGTTTATTCCTTCTGCGAAAAAAAAAACTTAAATTACACTTGTAAACGACAAACGCTAGGATAGGAATAAACTCTTGTTGACCATGAAAATGATGCTAAACCATTTTGCAATTTCGAAATAAAACCTTTGCCATCCAAATAATACTTAAAAATTATCGCTCGGGTGTAACTCAATTAGCGAACGCAGTTAGTGGTGCAATAGTTTCACTTTTAGGGAGGAGTAAAGAGAAACAATGCACGAGGAAGTTTGGTGATGGAGAAGGGAATAACTAGAGAAGAATTAGAGGGGAAAATAAAATGTTGGAGGGAAAGTAGTACATCCTATTTTTTTATTTAGTGAGCCATATATGAAGTGTATGGCAGACCAAGAATGTGTCTCAATACCTTGCATTCATAATTCTTGTTCTACAAGGATATGGGGCAATGAATGAAAGACACACATGAACCAACACACAAATTGATTGATTTAAAGGGGCTACAACGAGCGCTAAGGTCACATATCCAGAGGCCAGTAATCCCTACACTAGGTCAACCTATGGTTTCCAAGGTCTGCAAACTAAGATAAAGGAGAGTACCCTTCTAAGATATCAGTTGATGGGGAGAGGTATAGATTGATGGGAAGATGAGACAAGCATACACAATCTACACTACTATAATATAATTGAAGCATAAAGGGAATAAAGGGTAAGTGGATGGAAAGGGGAGGCCAAAAAACGAACAAAAACACGAAATCAACTAAAATACATACATGGTTTTAAATAATGTGTTCATATTTTTGTTTGTTAGTTTTGGTAATTTCCGAACCTATAACGTGTACGTGAACTCGTAGTAGTATGAATTTTGAAAGGGGCATATTTACTAAAATAACATGTAAGCATTCGTAGCAATATGAATTTTTGAAGGGGCATATTGACTAAAATAAATGTGAAGTATAACATTTCTTTTATTATTTATTTATACTTTTATTATTTCTTATACTTAATATTTGTTTGTAAATATAAGAAATTAGGGTCACTCTGCACCTAATAGAACTGGTCTCATAGCTCCAATGGTTATAATATAGAAGGTTGTTTCTCAAAATCTAATTTGGCCATGCTTACTCATTTTCTATTTCTTACACATTAAAATTATTCTAGTAAATTTATAAGAAATTGGGGTCGCTTTCACTTTGATAAATGGACCCATGGCTTAAATGGTTATAATCCAAAAGATAGTTTTTTAAAATATAATTTGGTCGAGTAATTACTCATTTTAGGTTTTCAAAGAAGGACCTACTAAAGCTTTCATAACATATATATTATAGTCAATGTTTTTTTGGGAAAATATATTCTCTTTTTAAAGGTTTTTAACCTTCTAGATTAGTTCTTTGACATTTATAAGATTTTTGGATGAGTCAAAATTAAATTTTACAATCTACACAACTCCTAAAGATAATAACACTTGATTGAGTATATAGACTAATGATTTCCCCCATGAGTGTGGAGTTGAAGCCTTGATTTCATCATGAAAGAAGAGTATCATCGTATTAGGGAT
The DNA here is from genome assembly GCA_018340775.1 of Taxus wallichiana var. yunnanensis. Taxonomy (NCBI): domain Eukaryota; kingdom Viridiplantae; phylum Streptophyta; class Pinopsida; order Cupressales; family Taxaceae; genus Taxus; species Taxus wallichiana. The sequence continues at coordinate 473,677,033 of CM031242.1, read as the reverse complement.
GATTACATACTTTACAAGCCTAAGAATATCTAATAAACTATATAAATAGGTCCAAAATGTGAAGTGGATCTTATATATCTCATCACACTAATCCCTGCATTCATCTCAAGGGGGATCTAGATATATTTTCCATACGAGACGAGGGATTGATGATGAATAAACATACTCAAACCCAAAAAATGTTACTCTTTCTTGAGAGAGATTTCAAGTAAATAGAATATAGGGAGCCCACGCCACACACACACACACACACACACACACAGTGCTTACCCCATATCTATATTGAGGATAGGGGTGAGGAATAATGAGTAAAGAAAGGGGTACATACATCTAGGATAAAAACTAGATAGAGAGAGAATGGCATGGGAGTTATAAATAACTTTATAAAATCCACAACCACCCTCACGTAGTTATTTCAACTAATCAAAGGTACTTTATGGATATCAAGTTGATCACTCCTAAGAGATTTTATCAATGGAGTTGTTTTTTTGCCATATGAGGAGAGGAAGTGCATGAGCGTAGGTGTTGTATCAATTGATTCAAGATGCTTATTGGTATAGAGATAGAGATATCTATTTCTCAAAGTGGTACTAAGTTTGAAATTTGGTCAATACTTCATCAATTCAAATATTACTACTTTGAGATGCGAAGACATAAGGGCATGGTTGGTAACTAGTTACTTATAAATAAGGCTAGAGGCATGACATGAAATTTTATAGATATACGGTCACATCTCGTCAATTGAGGGAAAGAATACATAGACGTGGAGGTACACATAAACACTATGGGTCTATCTTTATGTTGGGAAGCCATAAATGTAGCCATAGATTGACCCCTAATCTTGAAATTGAAGTTGAAGTTTCCATATATAATATGCTCTCCAATATCGCGGCATGTACTTAACATGACCATGAAATTAATATTCGTAATCAATAATGTAGGGGTGTCACCTTCGTGCCCATCCATGAAAATTGAAAATCCTTTTATCATGATCATATAGATTCGCGATAACGAGGGTTGATAAATAATATGATTTATCTAAGGTCCCAATGATTTGTTCAAAAGAATAATATGAGATAAATGGTAGTGTTGGAAACTAAAACAGCACATCACATTGAACTTTATATAAATTTCAATAAAATTCAATGCAAGAGTTTTTGGAAAATGTGCTAGAGATTCCAAACATTGATTTCCTCTTCCTAAATCCTAAAACCTAAACTAGTTAGGGTAATTTTTCAAATTAAAGCCTTATGAACTTAATTATGATGATGTGGTGCAATTTAAGGATGAATTGACCTTAATAACATCTTGCACAATAAATCAATCATTAATATATGGTGTGATTTGGGGTTTAATGATCCCTAATTACTTCACTAGTTGAAAAATACTTGAGATAGTTTAATCGAGTGGTATTTTTGGCCATTAGAATCCCATGAAATTTATTGGGGCTATATATAATGTGATTTTGGGATCAATTGAACCCACTTCATTATTACATATACTAATCAATTTATTTTCTCAACTAGAGTGTTAATTTAGGCCAATGTGAGACATTGATCTTGTATCGTGACTATTGGTTGTGATCTCAGACTCAATGGACCCTTAATTATATAATTAATGTCATAGTTATTTTAATTTTTCAAGAAGAGATGAAATATGTGTTAGTTGATGAATAATATTCTTTTGATAGAATTTTGAGGAAATAATTCATGAATGAGAGTCTTAACCTTTAACCCCCGATGAAATGATGCACTATGATTGTAATATCTTTCTTCATGAGATATTCCAGAGAATTGAATAAGTGTTTAGAAACATTACTATGAGATTTTCTTTCTAATGGGAACAAGATGCTATAAAATGATTACAAGGCAAGACTAGAGATCACTCTCTTACTTTTATAGGCCTCTAAAATTCACCATAGTGATCACAAATAAACTCCATGATCCTTAAACCATTTTTTGATTATTTTTTACATACTGAAATAGGCCTTCACCATATAGATGGAAGGATTTTTCACTGAATGGAATTATTATCATGTGGCCACCTATTACACTGATATGAGGTGGTTACTAAAAGGAATGATAACCAGATCGTACCAAGCCAAGAACACATATGCTAATCAAACACCATGATCAATAAGATAAAAGTAATTCGCCAAAATAGCTTTACATAAAACCTTTGCAAACAAATGAGCAGCAATATCATATATTATTATGGAACTCAATGCAATACATTGAGAATGGGCCTTTCTTAAATAGGAAAGGAATAACAATCTAAGAACCAGTCAAGGTCGTAGATCAAGCCATAAATCAAGAAAATAACTAGTCATCAAAGAACTAGTCAAGACCATAGATTTAGGAGAGAACTAGACATCAAGGATCTAGTCAATACCATAGATCAAGGAAAGAAATATACCTAATAACTAGATAATATCTCCTAATATCTAAATAAGATAAAATAAATATCCACACACATAAGTGGGTGAGGATAAATACAATAAAGGTAAATAAAGTACCTAGGTGAACATTAGCTAAGGTAAATACCTACTCTAACATTCTGATGTCCTTCCTCCTTTAAAGTTTGATCACACTACAAGGTTCTAATGAGTGTTTAAGAACAATACTAAGTGAGTGAAATCAAGTGAAACTGAGATGATTTATCATTCTTTCATGCATGGTACTTCGTATATGAAGATCATCCTCTTACCCCTCCTAGCTCAAAAATTCTCCTCAGATGGAATATACTTCAAGATGTTGAACACCTCTTTTCTCATATGCCTCTCATGTAGATAGATTATTTTTTGATCCTTTACACATGATAGTTTTGAATGCCTTGGTAACTTGAATAAATTATTTTGGCTTGATCCTTGAAGAGGTTTGAACATAGTTCTGATTCAAGATATGATGTTCCTTCACTTGCTCCATGAGATTCCAATTTCACCTTTAAACATTATGACACCATTTTTAATCGAACACAATTTACTTACTTGACCAAGATGTCACCTAAGTGAAAACATGCTTATAGTATATGGAAACCTCTTTACTAGATTACTTCTCATGGCAATAGGTTTCCTGCTCAAGATGGAAGGGATTATCCTTGAATGTGACTTGAAGGAATGTTTGAGGGTAAGCTCCATGTTCTTGACCTCCAACTACATTGAATATTTATGAAAGACACTCCCTGAATTGCAATAAGTGAGCACATATTCAAGCATTGATTAAGTTTTTAGAAGAAGTCTCAAGAGATATGCATCATTTTTTTATCTCACAATGACTTCCATCACCACTCATGGTGATCCTTTATCATCATGCCCAACATGGTCATTCCTTGATGAATTGAATTTCAATGAGGTTATTGATGTTCCCGATCCTTCACAGACCTCATGATTCCATTTATTTCACCCATTGTCCAAGGGATAGAGGTGACACAAAATTGTCGAAAGTGTTATTGTTCCCTATTTGGAAATCCATTTTTACCTTCGATGTCTATTTTTAGACACCGAGCTTGAATTTTTCGCCACGAGAGCTTGGAAAAATTATTCAGGTCAAATTGTATATGATTTTGACTCCAAATAACATTTAAATATCAATGGAATCATTCCTAAAATTGAATTCTTCCTGAACCTATAAAATGTTATTCTTGTTCATTCTTCAACTAAGAGGGAAGATGTAGAAGTTTGAAATATCGAAGAAATACTTAACCCTTAGATACAATTTTATATTTCATACTCACAGAGGATTCCAATATTTTCTTATGCATATTTGTTTTCCTCTTAACTCACTCAAAAAATCCTGAAATATTCTAGAGAAGACAACATTCATCATTGAATATCTCATTCCCTACACCTTGAATACCCATTGTTGAACAGATGGATTCTGAATGAGATTTTATTTCCTAAATTTTTCTAAATTTCTTCATACACCTTCAATTATCTCCAAAATAACCCTCGATTCTTTAGAATTTCTTTTAAAATTCTCGAAGGTGTTTACCCACTATAAAATGACCAAAAATGGCCTTTTAGGCCTTCAAAGGAATTTATCTTTCACTGAATCTTACTAAATTAATTTATCACCTTGGGTAATTATCCTCGACACTAAAAAAACTTCAAAACCTTTTTTATGAATTTCATCGATCCGGGATGAAGGTTGAATTGAAGGAAAGATGGCCAGAGGAAGGATGCAAAGTGAACGAGAAGCCTACTTTTTAATTAGGGGATTAGCTGTCATGCTTAAGGTTTTCAATAGTTCATGCTAGCTATTTTGCATGACAATAGTGAATTTGGACAAAATTGTGACCCTTAATTATATCATGTATTAAATATTTATTTGTTTGGTTCAATAAGAGAATAAATATTGATTACATTGAGGCATGCAAAATTTATGGGAACTACATGGTTCGATTTGTTACTTCATCTAGGAATAATTAAAAATCTAGGCATGAAACAATTAGTTAATTCAGTTGAAATCGAAGATGTAATTTGTGATGCAGGTGTATCACAGGGGAGCTGAATTTCAAGTACATAAGTTTTACAATATTAGTTAAGTATGGGCACACACAGGATGGTGAGAGGGATAGTGAAGAAAGAAAGTGTAACACAACACCGCAGTGATGGTGATGATTAAGCATGGCTTTCAAGAATGGTTTGCATAATAGTTGAATTGTATAATGTGTGCTAATTACACAAGTGAAATATCACAATGTGTACATGAAGTGATTCAAGTCTACTATTTGAGGGGCTAGAGTGACAAGGAGTAGAGAGACGAGATGATTCTCACGAACAATTGAAACTTTTCAAGGGTCATGAAGAAACACCATTGTAATAGCTTTAGGATTTTTTTATTCTTGTAATAGTCCCAATAGTGGGAGTAATATTTTTAGATGTTGTCAAGGATTTTTAAATTAATAAAAACATGTACATGTGTTTTGATTTGTTATGTATTATAAGGTATTTCATGAGTCCATATATTTGAGAAATTGTTGTTACCTTTGAGATTTGTGAGGTTTATAAAATCTAATTTTGAAACATCTAACACTCCTACAAATGTCGGTAAACAATCCAAAAATACCCAAAACCTAAAAATTTACTATATTCTTTCCCATAATAGAAATTAGTTATAGAATTTAAACCACAAAAGCTTAAGGTTGGATGTTGATATCCTTAAAAATACTTATGTACTCACAAGATTAGATTATGGGAAACTATCTCCTAAACCGTGACTCATTGAGATCTCGAGACTAGTTTCATAATATTTTCATCTATTATTCTTATTCTTATACTTCAAATTTATTTTTATAAATAAAATGAAAACATTATACTTAAAATTTAATTTTTGTAAATTAAATGAAAATATTATACTCGAACATTTATTTTTGTAAATAAAATGAAAATCTTATAAATGAAAATTTTATACTTGAACATTTATTTTGGTAAATAAAATGATCCCAAAAACTATACATTACTCATAGAATAAATAACACGTATAGGTTTTAGTGCATAAACCAAGCTCTACTAGGCTTGGAAATGCTTTGGTTTCCCAAACCTTATTCTTGGACCTGTTAAAACAAAACAACGTACATGTTTTTGACAAAAAATGAATAAAAGCATCTTTCATAATGATAAATCCTAAAAAATGATTGCAATCTTTCTTTAAAATATGCCTACAACGTAAATAAAACTATTATTTTTCTAAATAAATATTTTTTTGTACTATTGTAAGGTTTCTATTTATATTTATTTCAAACAGTCTTTTATACCTCTATTTTTAGTGATTGTAAACCTATATATTTTGTGATGGTTCTTTTGTTTCACTTCTCCAAATTGAATACAAAATATATGGTCCCAAACTATGACTAATTCTATACATATTAAAAATATCTAATTTTCGATATTTTTTGAGGTAGTTAGGGGGAAGCACAGTCATTTGTCCATTATTTTTTATTTTCAAAATATTTTTACTTGTAAACTCATTAAAAAAAAATCACTAACAAATATTAAAAAAGTTGTCCCAAACTAGATGCTCCTAGCTATCTTTCTACCAAAGGGTTTTCAAAAATACTAAATAGTGATCCAAAATGGGGGAGGAACGATTGACTATCTACCATTTTTTTACAAAAATAGGATAACATATTGAAATTTTATATATTTAAACCACTTACACTTAACTATTTTTAAAAATATACTAGTTTAGAAACTAGACTAAAAATGCTACAATTCATGCTCTTATAACATCCGTAAACTTTGAGTATAATTATCTTAAATAACTCATATGAGTTGAAGTTTTTATTTTTTAGGAAAACGTGTCCACTTAAGACACCCTTTTGGTCCCCTGTTTTCATGCACTTACCCTAAAGGAAAGGAAAGTTAGAGATTTCATCATATAAAAGCACTATGTTACTACCCCATTCTTAACTGTGAGGGACCTAGTCCTATAACGTTGGTCCAAGCCTCTAGTTTTCCTTATGAAAAATTATTCCACAAACTATCTAATAGACCTAATTAGATCCATTCTTTTATATTTGACTAAAGAAAGGTTCTTTGACATCTCAGGGCAGCCAATTAGTAGATTGTCCTGGACCAATCTATCAGATGATGATATCCTCGATCGATTCGATCGAATGTGTAGAAATATTTTTCATTACTACAGTGGATCCATTAATAAAGATGGTTTATATTATATAAAGTATATACTTCTACTTCCATGTGCTAAAACTTTAGCTTGTAAACATAAAAGTACGATACGTGTAGTTCGGGAAGAATCAGGTTCGGAACTCTTCACAAAATCGTTCTCAAAGGAACGAGAATTCATTTATTCATCCATAGCCAAGACTTTTTCACATAGAGAGTGTATTTTTAATTTAGATATTATTATCCATATAAATTCCCTCATTAAATACCAAAAATGTACATAATAAACAAATAGAAAAATGATTTGACCAATGAAATGCTTATTAGATCAATTAACTCACTATGGGCTTTTTACACCCGGGAATCCAAATGATTTATAAATTAATATATTGAGAAAGCCGTGTGCAATGAAAATTGCAAGCACGGTTTGGGGAGAGATTTCTTACTCATTTAAATAAATGATAAGGAGTAGATAATCCACTCCATCCGACGAGTTCCGGGTTCAAGTCCCGGGCAACCCAGATCAATAGTATTTCATCTTCTTTCTACTGATTTTTGATCCAATCCAAGAGATAATTTTGTATTCTACTATTAAAATAAAGAGAGTGAAAATGACAACATTCATAGATCATAATGAGAAGTGATGAATTATTCCTCAACAAATAGTAGAAATACAAATATACTAATTGAGGAATACTTTCTATAGTATAGATAATCTTATTTCATTATAAATAAATTAAAAATATTGGTTGACATACAGATATGAATCATGTTATATTATTGAATAATAGTCCTTATGTATCAGCTTTGGAGATTATAACCATGACCATAATTCTAGAAAGATGTGAAAGAACAATCTTATGGAATAATTTTTTGTGATTCGATCACTATCTTGGTGAAATAATTTCTCGTGTTGTAAATGATTGAGTTTTCACCAATCGTATGGAGCTAAGTCCCTCCTTCTTCTATATGGGAAGCCCCTAAAATCTAATGTAAACTAGCCTAAATTTATGGGATGGACAATAGGTCAGGGAGCACATAGCAACACTCTACTAAAATTTTGGAAAAGTTCTTGTCACGAGTCGAGTACAAGGGAGGAATTTGCAGCGAAGAGAGGTAAAGGGGAGTTGGGAAAATAAGGAGAAAGAGGGCTGGTGTTTTCCAAAATGACCACCTGTGTTCTTTAGACAACTGATAGCTCCATTCTGATTCCGAGTTCAATATTTCGGGTTGCGCAGACCGTGGGTTTTCTTTCTTGGCACAAATTTTCATTGCTAAAGTTTTTTACGTGTGCCCTTCCATCTTCTTCATTATATTTTTCCTTATGTTACTTCCTTCCACATCTCTCCTCTATTCATCTACCTCCTTCCATTTTTCCTTCTTGTGCATTCCTTGCACATCCTCTTTCCTTTTGTGGTCGTTGTGAACTCCTTACACGTGCCCATGAACTTTCCCTTTATTTTTGCCAAGTCCCTAACATGTTCTCTTTTGTGCATGCATTCCTTCATGGGTTCTGTGTACTCCCTCTCATGTACCCATTTTCCCTTTGCATACCTTCCTTATGCAATTTATTTTGCGCACTCTTGTCTTGCATGCTCCCCTTCTTCTCGCTTATAATTGCATACCTTGCAGATATGTATCTTTTCTTCCCACTCCTGCATACCCTCAAGTGCATTTGTGGGCCTTTTCATTCTCCCGTTTTACACCCCTTTCTCTTTCGCATATGCCAAGTGCAATCTTCTGCGCTAGTCATTGAGTGCCACGTGTTAACTTGTTAAATAAAGTGCACAACATGTAAGATATAAAAATATGCCACTTTTTGCACCAAATCCTCACATCAAATGAATGCATGACACGTGGAAGAAAAGAGAAAAACTAGACATTGAGTTGAATCCTTCACCAACTAGATCATGACACGTGCTTTGCATATTTAGGTTTTACTATGAACTTCAAATCACCATCACTTCGCTACAAATATCATATTCATGTGCTCTTGGTCTTGTTGGAAAGATGTCAACATGGGCTACATGATAAGTTTTTAAAAATCAGATTTTGGTTGTGATTTGGTAGCTGAAATGGGGAAACATGACTTTAGCCATTAATACATGGATTCAATAGACTCAACCAACAATATTTGATTAGATTTTTCCTCATCCTTCTTCTACAAGATAAGTTGACATAGGGAGGTGGATATGATAGTGTTATAGGAGAATTTTAAGGAATTTATTTATGGTTTTTGTTGGTTGAATCTAAAAACTCGAGTTTCCCTCTCTTTCACCGCTCTCCTCTTTCCTTTCTTCTATAAAAATGTTAATCATTTCTCATTTTTAAAGGTTGGACCCTCTTGGTTTACTAAGATCATTGTTCGAGAATTTTTCCTTGGAATTTTAATTTCATACCTCGATCTAAGCCATGACATGTAGATACTTACCTCTTTCATCTCTGTAATTTATTGTGCATAACTTGGAAGAAATAAAACTCTTATTTTGTGGTTAATCTATGCCCTAGTTCAAATTTTATTGCATCTCCTTGCCTTCTTTTGCATTGTTCATCTGATGTACATATTTTATATCTCTTACAAGAATTTTGTTTTTTGTGGTCTATAAAAAAAAGTGAGTGAGATTTGTTTCAGAATATGGTAATTTTTTCCACCCTCTTTTCTATGTTTTCCTTTTTATTTATTCAAATGAGAGTGTTCATCCCCTCTTTCTAGTTCTATCACCTCCGCTTATCTTAGGTTTCCCTTTTGTGCATCTACTTCTCACCATGGTCCCTTAGAATCATAGAATAGTGATACGTAGCTTCATTTCCCTTCTTAGGAGTAGTGGTAATAGTAGTTTTAGGTAGAGGAAGCCAACCTTCTCTAGAGGTCCGCCTCAAACCCAAGTACCATAACTTGCGCAGATAGTCCCATCTTGCCTCAAATCCCCAGTTCATCCTAATCTAGGAATGGTACAATTTTGAGCTCCAATAATTTTTGCACACCTAGTGGGACCAAGATAAAATTTTACATTTCACTATTACTAAGTTACGATGTGTGACTTAGTTATTTTCAGCCTTTGGAGGATTGTTTCAACACATCTGATGGCTCCCAACATCCAAATCTACCTTTTTTAGCAGTTAGAGTGCCTATTTCATGAGAAGAATACATACTAGATAGAGTGCAACTATTGAAGAATATTTTAAATACCTGTAATTTTCTCTAAGAAGAAGAAGTATAAAAATTGTCATGCGCACATCTCCAACTTCCGCATGCATGGAACAATCTACCCCTCCCTCAACATGCTCTACTAGGTTATTCAGACCCTTTCTAACCATGGTGCAGATAAATGTTCATTTTTTCATGTTCAACGATGGAAGTCCTTTGGCTCTTGTGGTGTAACGTGATATCCCATTAGGTGCACCGAAAAGTATACAATTTTTCACTAGTGAGAATCAAGTTACCCTTAGTTAGCATGGAAAATTTTAAGACCCCCCACAAAAAAATTGTATAAACTCGTGTCAAATCTTAGAAAAATGACTTTCATGCTAATGGCGAATAACTGGGAAAACTAGGGCAAAACTATATGCATTTTTTTGAAAGATCATTTTTTAACAATAACAGTTAAAATGACCAGCTCAAAAGAAATATGTCCCGACAAAATCAGTGTAAAGAGAAAATGAAAATGGTCCTTTCTTATGAAAAAATACAAATTTTGTTAGATTTGTATGGGATTTTTTTAATTTTCTTGATGTTAGTAGTTAAAATGATCATCTCAATGAGAAAGATGTCCTCCCAAAATTTGGCACAAGCAAAAAAAATCCTACTAGCTCATTTTATGTATGTTGTCGACTGGTAACATAAAATATGCTACCGGCCGGTAGCATATTTTATGCTATCAGCTAACTATATAAATATATGTTGTGGGCTGATAACATATTTTTATGTTAATTTGGATAGAAGTGTATATTTATGTTATCGGCCGATAGCATAGAATGTGCTAGCATCTGACAATATTAAGGAAAATATTGTGAATTTCTCTTTCATAGGGATGGTGAATAACCCCTAAAATTTTCTTTTACATAGAAACGTTTGTGACCCGGGCCTCCTCCCATTCCAAAAAATTCACCAATTTCATATTTTAAGAACTAGAATATTCATGAATTAATGACTATTCACCACTAAAAATTTCCTTGTTGTGGAGCACATTCAAGACATTGCAAATGTATGCTCTGTTCACCTAGTTACAAAAGATGATGTAGATGTAAGGATGTTTGCTTCTTCACTCAAAGGAAAATTTCTTTAGTGGTACAAAATCTTAAGATCTTCCTCTATTACTAACTCGGATGGATGTGGCACTATGCTTTGAAACTATTTTGAAGAGAAATTTGAAAACATCTCCTTTTATAATAGCGCAGAATAATTAAGAGATCTACTAATGAGATCATGGTTGATTTCAACTTCATATTAAAGAAGACATGGGATAGAATTATAGCCTTCTTAAGACCAAACCCTTAAGGTGTTTTTTGCTATTTCCTAAGAGATTTGAATTCTCACATTACAGTAATGATACATTCTATGGGTGTTGTGCAGCTTCCTGATGTTTATCCTATAGCCATTAGGGAAAAAAATGTTTAATCCAAACTGGCAAGATAGCCCCTAGATTACATATGTCATTGTTTTTTGAACTTCCTCAAGCACCTTAGCTTTCTATTGTCCCCATTCCTGAATAGGGCACCCAACCCATTGTCTCTGCATCCTATTCTCCTCGGTAGCAATGTGAGGATGAAGAAATGAAGGCCTTGATTAGAAATTTGTCTAATAAAGTTATATCCTTAGAAACGTAGTAGGAGAAATCCCTTAGAAACAAATCAAGTCAATGATTCAATCAAAACCATCATCCATTAAGAAATCAATATCCAAATCAAATATATGGGAAGAAAAATTATGATAAATGACATGCTAACAAACACATTCTTATTCGATAGTTGTCCATGTGTAACCCCTTATAGTCCATAGTGCAAGAAAAGCACTAGTTTCAGCATAAAACAACATGTTTCAAGAGACAAAATGGTGTTTTCCTTACAATTTTCCACACCTTTAGTACAATTGACATGCAATCCTTCATGATTCACAATGCTTTAAGTTATGAACCTTCCACTAGCATGCAGAATTGGAAAATGAAAAATTACCGAAGTTGTTCTTGAGACCTAACTTATGTTATTTTTGGTTGAACACTTCTAAGTGATTAACTAATATATGGATAGCTCTAACATAACACGTGCTTAGTTTGTTAACAACACAACGCATAAATATAAATTTTGGAAGCCAACACGCAACCCTTGGCTCTTGCCAACGAGATTGGTCCTAAGTTGCAGAAAGATGATTTTATTCAACCTAGCATTTCTAGTGTACATGTTCCCATGCACGAGGTTCTACGCAATGTTCAAAAATAAGTCATGCACAATCATCCTTTGGTAGGTTAGTCCTATACGTAACCAAAAGTACCTCTTCCGACAATAGAGCAATCAAGAAAATATGTTGATGTGCCTCAAATGCATAAGTCCATGGGCCTTCCATTCAACATTGTGGACTAGATGAATAAGATAAATGTAAATGTCACAATGTGGGATTCCCTAGCCATTCTATCTCAACGTGACTTGTTGAATGAAGGTTTGACACAACTCCCATTTGCTAATATAGTTATCTAAAGACCTCATGCTATTGTCAATCTATGTCAAGAAAAGGAGAGGCAAGTAAGATCATTTGTCAAAACCCCACCCTTCTACATGCCCTTGATCTTAGGAAAATATCTTGTTCAAAACCGTATGATTGACTTAGGGGCTAATGCTTTATTCATGACTTAGAAAATTATTGATGTATTAGGTCTTAAGCACAACCGTATGTCTAAACGAGTCTTGCAAATTTATGGCTCAACTGTCACCACTCTAAGAGTCATCAAGGATCTTTAGTTAAACTCCGCATCCATGTCCAAGTATAGCTATAAATTAGGATGTGTTAATAATTGATTTACCTCCATTATTTTCCATTTTCCTATCAAGGGATTTCAAAGGAAATGTGGGTGGCTACGTTTCTTTTTATTGGTCTTATATGTTTGTAATAAGAAGGTATGGTACACGGTTTATGATAAAAGTTGAGCCTGTATTTTTCTATCATGTTGCGTCATCGACCCTTCCCCTCTCCAAGATAATCACCTAATTCAAGAAGGCCAAGAAAAAGATTCAATTTAAAACGAGAAACCTATTCCTTCATCTCGTACTTAATCTATTATTAAATAAATGTGAAAAATAGCACTATGAATTTGATTCCTATGATACAAATATTGAAACTGGTCTTGGTACTTATTACATCTTTGAATAAGAAGCCTTGATTCCTACGATGCTCAAGGAAAATGATGAAAATTATGGACTCTAGAGAATGTACTTTGATGGTTCCGAAGCGAAATGGTGCAAGTGTAGGTGTTGTTCTCATCTCTCTTAAGAGTGATAAATTCTTCTTCATTACAGGTTAAAGTTTGCATGCTCTAGCAACGTGGCTAAATATGAAGCATTGATGCATGATATTATTTTTTTGAGAAGAGGTAGAATAACAAAATTTGGATTTTTGGGGACATTGAATTTGTTATCGACTGTGTCACAAACAAGTGCACAAAATATAATAATCTTCTGAAATATTATAAACATAGATTTTGGGACCTCTTGGAGATATTTAAAGCTCTCAATATGCAGGTGGTTCCAAGGAAATTGAATAAAGAAGTGGATAAAATGGAAGCCCTTAGTTCACAATTCTCACATACTAAGGAAACAAGCTAGAAAGTGTTTATTAGTGATGCTCAAATTTTCCAGCTTAATTCAAAATGAAGTTGAGTTTTCTTCAAACATGTAAAATTATTTACATGAAATATATGGTGACCAAGTGATTCTACTCAAGAATAAAAATATGCCTTTAAGGGACTCGGTCGTCTTAGAGAACATATTCATCCTTAAAGATGAGTTCAAGGGTGAAGATAATTATATGTGGGATGTGTAAGAAGACTACATGTCAGTCATTAGTGCGTGTGGAATAGATTTTTTGTTAAGTATAGAATGCACACATGATGAGAAATTGGCCTTCATCTCTCTATGTCAAAAATTCACTGAAATGTTTTCATGGGAGTATCAATACCTGAAATGATTTGATCCAAGTATTGATAAAAACTCCATTGACCTTGAACCAAAGATCAAGCCCATCACACAAAAGCAAATGAACATCGCCGTCATGCTAAAAAGGACACATTATTCATATGCTGAGAAGAAGGAAAAGAAAGCTTTAACAAGTCCAACACTCATAAATCCATATTACTCCAAGGATTTCATCTTTGTGCTTACAAAGATGATGCTAGTGTTATTGATGTCTTGACATGAGAAAATGAACAAGGGAAGAAACTAGTGGCTTTCTTCAATCTAACACTAAAGGATTTGTTAGATATTTAATTCACTAAGAGGGGGGTGAATCAGTGCTAATAAAACTTACAATTGATTTCTTCTTTTCGAATCTATTATTGTTAACTATTATTTATTATTAAAAGCATGCAATAATAACTCGAGATTATAGAAAAAATAAGCATGCTCACACTTTCACATGAGGAGACCAGATATAATATAGGAAATCCTTTCGGGAGAAAAATCCACTCAAACCGTTGCTTACATTACTCAAAGAAAGGACTTGCAATAATATTACAAATCCTAAAAGATTTGTGTAGTGAGGCTCCAACCACACAAGGAGCACCAACCCTTACACCTTTGTTTATATTACACTTAACAAAGAACTCAAGTGAGTATAACACATCATAAGAGATTTTTTTAGTGAGGCATAAACTCCACAAGGAGAAAAACCGCTAATTTAGTCATCTACAAGTGATCTTCTGCAGCTCCTTTTAATCATCTAATTTATTCATCTAATAATGTTGTCTCCTTTTACACAACTCTTTTCTTTCTCTATGGATTAGATCTCTATTATTATTTCATGTCTTCTTTCTTCCTCTTGCAGGGACTCTATCCTCGCTTTCTCTTTTCTCTTCACAACACGAAATCCACACTTCTTTCCTTGCATAGTTCTCTTCTATACTCTCATGCATTACTCCTTTAACCTCTCTCCTCCTCTTTTTCTCCTTAATCTTGAATGCATCATTTTTATCTTGACCATATTTCCTTGTATCACTCCTTTAGTTTTGGTGCATTGTTTTAAACTCAAACAACTCTTCCCAAATGTGTCCAATTCTCTTTATATAAAAAGTTGACCCAATCCGCAACTTTATCTTGTGTTTCATGAAATCTCTCCTACTCTATCGCTTGAGAATATGGACTATTAAATGCATGGGCCACTCACTTAAGACTTTTCTCCTTCTATATTCGACTTGATTACACATTATTCTATGCATCTACTGGAAATTATTTGAGCCAACTCCTAAAAATATATTTCTTGTATTTTTAGGATTTCCTCGTGATTAGGAATAAATGAGCTCCTTTCTTCTCCAATATTTAATTTGTGCCTTGGAATCAGGAATATTCATGGAGAGTGTAACTAAATTACCTTGAATGAAACACACATTAAATTCTAGCAGGTGGAATAGTGGAATTCATCATTCTTTGTGGAGTTCTAGTTGTACATGCAGCCACATTATTATGTCAATCGAATCATCATTGATTTTAGATACGACTCTCATTTTTTCCATTTTAAACACTATCTAGTTGTCCTTGATTGATATACAGTTCATATTTTCACAATCCGTAACTTCCCTTGACTTTTGTAACCTTTTCCTTTGTATCACATAAATTTTCTTTGTTCTTTAGCTTTTAACCTTTCTCAGAAGCCTTTTAGTTATTCAGAGTTCTTATATGCTTCTCATGGCTTCTTCAATGTCTCACGACTATATTCCTTGTCCATCTCCTTTCTACAACTTGTTCTTTGTACATGTATCTTTCTTCTTATCTATGCTGCCTTCTTGCAGCTTTTTTTTACATCTGCGATTCCATACTTTTATCTTTGAATTTATTAATTCCACGTCTTTCTTCTTCCTCGGAAGTTTTCTTGTTCTGCGTGGATTTTTTAGTTCTTACAAGCTTTCCTACTTGTCCATGGAATTACTTCTGACTTCATTTACTCCATGGCTTCTTCTTAAAATTTTCTAGTTCCCACGGATTTACCTTCAAACTATTCTTACTTCTATGGCTCTTCCTTTATATCCATGGCCTTACCTTTCTCTCATGCGACTTTTCATTTGGCTAATTTTGCTTTGGAGTGGATTGATTTCTTTTCATGCGGTGCTTGCTAAGCTTTCATGGCTTCACGTTGTATGCTTAGATTTTGTTCCTTGACTCCTTAAATTTTGGTGATATCATTCCTTTACCTTGACTTCTCCTAAGCCTTAGCAGTTCTTCTTTGAATTTTATGGCTTCATGTACACTTCAATGGCTATCGTTGAACTTCAAAGGATTTTTCCCGACTCCAAAGCAGATATCTCATCATCTCCATGGCTTGCTAAAAAACTAACTAATTCCCTTAGAACTTATCATTGATAATCTTGAAGCCTCTTAGAACCGACACTACCAATCAAACTTATTTACTTGATTTCCTGAGCTACTTTCCCTTTTGAGTTGATACTACCAATCCTTCATCTTCGCTTTCTTGTTCATTTTACCAACTAACCCTTTTTTCATCAATGCTACTTCTTCCATCTTCTACACTTTGACATCAATGACAATACATACCATAATGAAGAAGGTTCAATAATATCCCCCTTTTTCATTGATGGAAACACACCTAGAAACCTATAATTGTTGATGGTAAAAACACTAGCTAACATATTTTTTGTTCACCCCCTTTGACATATGATTAGTTGGTTTCTGACTTTAGTTTCTTCCCCCATTTCAAAATAATGACAAAGGACCAACTATGGAGTGTAGGGTTGAATATATTGGTAAGCTAGATTAATCAAATTCTTACCTTAAGAGGATCTCCTTGGGTTGATGCTTATAATCCACTTGATTTGGTATGTCCACATAATTCTCCTCCCGAGCCGATGATACATATTGTAATAATGTGCTAGTAAAATAGCTCCCCCACTTAAATATTATTTTACATTCTTTTAAAGCTTATATTTCACAAGAATTCTCCCCCTAGGAATATGTTCCATCTTCTTTGTCTCCCATTAGCGAAAAATTTATCCATCTCGATCACTAGTAGCTCCCCTAGGATAATGTTGAGTTTTTCATTGTTAAAAACACTCTCTTGGTTGCATGTTGTGATTCACTCCATTTTTGAACTGGCATTAAGCTTTGTTTTTCCATTTTCTCTTTCGATGTTGTATTTCATCTTGTATGTTGCATATTTTTGTCTCAGACACTTTTCTTATGGTGTTAATGTCATCTTCTAATTTCTTGGTCTCTGGCGTCCTGACCATTATCCATTGTTTAGTGTCATGTTTCCTCTTACGGTGTGCATTAATCTTATCATTATTATAACCTATCCACTTTATCTAATCTCATCCATAGATAGTCCTAAGCTCATTATGAATCTTATCAATATCATATTTATGAGCATGTGGTATGCATAGTTTCGAGATACCAATTGGTATGAGATACCTACTATTATATCGATTGTTATGCAAGGGTAATCATTGGAAGATATATTCATCATCAAATCATCTAATAATTTTCAACCACATATTTTTCAACTTTATCTGTCCATTTGGAATTCAAGAATAAAGACACCATCTTCCATACTTGTAGTCTGTAATCACTTGCTCATTACTGGTTACTCATATAGATCCTATCACCTTTCCTCACACTTATGGACTATGAACGTCTTTCATTACTTTACACATGTAAGTATTTTGTGTGATAGAGCTGGAATATGTACTTATATAATGAACAAACACGTGTACTTATCACATATTTCATTTGAGGGATTATGAACATGTGACAAAAAAACACTAAAGGAATATTTTGACACTTGAATAGGCTCTTCTTTCAACACTCAAAGCACGAAGATTTTATACATGACTCATTTTCCACCATGGATATGTGTTGCTAATAAAAAACATCAAATTGATGACTCAAATATGACATAAAAAATCACATCCATACATGCACAAAGAATATCATACATGTTTTGATTCATTTTTTACCATGCAAACATAGTGTTCATTGATTCAAGATTTATCTCATGGAACCACTTCTCACTTGCATTATACAAATGATAAGGTTAAGGAGACACATACATGAATAGAAAACAATTGATAACTTTATTTTCCTACGTTGGCTCAGGGGAATACACAAGAACTTCAATATATATAGCATCAGTATTATATGCAATGGAAAGGTTAAAAAATCTATGAGATGAGGTTAAATAACCTCAAGCTTGACTAAACTCAACCATGCACCATAAGATAAGAGATAAACAAGAGTTAATCCTATACATGCATTATAACTTTGACAAAAACATCAAAAACTAATATGTATAGTACTCTCTACTCTTTAGATTACTTAATTAAGAAATTGAACCTAAAAAGATCAACTTAGAAATCAAAGGTGTGATTAGTTGTTTATGGTTTTCAAGATTTCAAGAATGGAGTCTCACCATTAATGGCTTCATAGCTAATGGTCCTCTCCATATTACTCAAAACAAGGATTATGGATGCAAATGGAGGTGTTAGCTCAAAGCTAATGGAGGAGGTAAGCTTAAGATCAAACATCTAATTAGTTTAATGATAATACAAATGAGATCTAAAAGATTTCTTAGGTTTGTTTTGGTTTTGTGTTATGTAAATTTGAAAGTTTGAATGGGTAGGCTTAGCCTTGTATTTATAGTTTTTAGTTTGGGAAAATTTGGAATTTGGGTGCATGTGGGACTAAAGTCTAAAAAACACTTTAGGATTAGATTAGGATAAACATGCTTTAGGCTTAGTTAATCTTGGTTTAGGCTAGTTAACTAGGGTTTAGGCTAGTTAAACTTGATTAGCAAATGATTAGAGACTCATTGAGAGTTGGGAGAGGTCTAGATAACCAATTGTGAATTATATAGCCTACGAAGCCAATAAATGTGGTATAGAGAGAACTAGGGAGGTTCGAATGGTCAAAGGAGGAATGTTTAGCTAATAAGAGAGATATTAGCCAAATAAGCTTTTTATAGGAGGAATGTGACTAAAAGAGTGTCGTTAATGGGCATCCGAGAATGGAGTGAAGATTGGGGAATTAACAAAGTGTTGTCAATTGTTTGAATTGAATGAAATGCTAAGTGTAAGCATGTTTCGTGTGTCTACATTTGTCCCTCTTTGAGGGGACATAAGCGACGTCACTTCAAAGAAAGTAGACAAGCATAAACAAGTAGATTTTTTTGAAGGGATAGAATAAAAATGAGTAGAATGGAGGATGCCCCATCGATTTTAAATGGGGTGATAGAAGAACTCAATCGACAATTGAAAAGATGACTGAAAGAGAATAGAAGAAAGAATAATATGAAGAAGAAAAGGGATATAGAAGAAAAAAAGAGTATGAGGAAGAGGGAATGAGATAACATCCATCTAGTGCCTTTTAAACAACTTTAGTTTTCATCATATTGCTAATGATCTTCATCATGGGTCCTTATTAAAAACAATGAACAAGAGTGTAGTATGACATGAAAATCCATATACGAACAAATGTCAATTTCTAAAAGCACTAACTCCATGCGACATACAAAATATAATGCAAAACAAGAAAGTAAAAGATGCCTAACTCCATGGAACATACAAATGCAATGCAACATGAGAAAGTAAAAGATTCCTAACTCCATGCAACATACAAAATAAAATGCAATACGAGAAAGTAAACAAGTCAAACCTAAAAGATAAACACAATGTAATGTTTTTGTTATCAAGCTTCATTTCCAACCTATGTAAATTAATGATAAGGGTTGATGATGGTGCCCCAAGAAAGGATACATGTGAGGATAATAATGGAGGACACTTTGATCCTATGAAAAAGTAATGTGCACTATGAAACATTACCATGCAACTCATTGTGCCCCGCAGTATGCACAAAGTAAGCAACTTAGATTTTGTTGATGAAGGTAGATCAAGATGATCCATGAGTCACGCACATGAATAGGTGAGAACCAAAGAGAAATGTTTTGTAGGATGATTTTCAATTTTTAGAAGTTTTCTTAAACATATTTGAATGTTTTGATTTTTCTAACATATTTGAATGTTTTTTATTTTTCTAACATATTTGAATGTTTTTTATTTTTGAAAGTTTTCTGAAGCTATGTACAGGAAGACAAGTAAGCATGGATGACCCTAAAAATAGATGGGATGTATAAGGGTATAAGGTCACGTGCGTGTGAGAAAGGTGAAGATGCAAAAATTCCCAAATGATTAGGTGGGAGTATTCAAAGGAAAACTCTTCATGGGTAGAAGTGGGACCCAAGCCAATATGCATAAGTTCAACATGATGGTGAATGTAAACCAATGAAGTGCTGGGAAGAAGCAAGGATTCCCCCAGCGTAAGTGGGCCTAAAAGCACATGATAAAAAGGAAGGAGAATATTATTTTTGTGAATGGGGACAAAGGTGTCTGAAAACATGGCAAAAAGTAATCTTATACAAATGAATGTTCCAAATTAAGTAGAATAACGATGTGAATGATATAAATGTAGCTTACAAGCCTCACGATGAAGAAGTGATTAGCCAAAGGCACAAATCCTGAGATGAGCTATGGACAAAATAAAGATTTTGAACAAGGTCTAAAAAAAGACACTTGATAACATACTAATCTGTTTACTCATAGAGATCCAAAGTGTGCACATGGAAATTAATTACCTTTTGAAGGGAGGATTTAATAGACAAGAAGTGAAGAAACCCTATGTAATGTGTAGGAATGATTTATTTTGATAGGTGATAGGTGATTTGTGAATGAAGGGTGGAAGGATAGCCATAGATTGCTCCACTGCTAGCCAAGCTTCCATAGCACTGATAGAGATGCATTTGATTCTAATCGCAACATTTCTCTACTTCCAGTCAGGCATCCATATCCCTCATAGAGATTATTGGAAATACCCTAAGAGAGAGTAATATATCAATTTACTTTTGCTTTGTAGCTTTTAGCTTTTGATTGATTGATTTTGTTTCTTTTTTTTTTCGAAAACTTATTTCATCTCTCTTGTTTGACAAGGGGTTAAGAACCACTGATGGCTTGATGGAAGGATATGGAAGTGATTGTGATGATGACATTGGATAGTGTCAACAAATATGTCCAAAATTTCTTCGCAACAAGTTTATTAGATGTTGATTGTGATAGGATATCTAAGAGGTCAGTCGTTCTTTAATTTACCAAGGTGATAAAATACCAAGGTCAAATAGATACCATAGAGATAAATGTCACAAAATGTGTGTAAATAGGATAACCAAAATATCATAGAAGGGATGAAAATGGAAGGAAGACTTGTAGAGGAAGAGCAAAAAGGGAAGAAAGAAACATCCATGTATATGCAATACTTGATTGTAATGTTTGATCGTTTTACCTTTGATTTTTCTTGTGTTTTCTCAATATTTTTGTATTTTTGAATTATTTTAATTTTTATATTTTTGTATAGTTTTTGGAAAGGTGGGAAAAATAGAGTCACTCTGTGTGGAAAGATTTAAGAACAATGTTTGCGACTTCCTTGATAAGGGAGACTAGGCATGTTTGTTTATCAAGCGTAATATTTTCTCCGATCTCAATGATAGTGGTGAGATCATGCTCAAAAATGATTGTGATTTATCATTAAACAAGGATTTTTCATGCAGGAGCTTGAGTTCCCTATCAATAGGTTTCTACACTTTGCACCATACTTGATGGTTGCATTGGTGTGCATTCCCGAATTGTGCTTGATTTTTAACGTTAAGATAATTGGAAGTGCTAAGAGCTTTGGAGTATTCAAAGGCAAACTCCAACATCTCACTTACTTAAAGTGTGACTTTTTCCACCAACCAACAAATTTTTTTCCTTCTTGTTTGATCTCGCCATGATGGACTTCATACCATACTTCCTCTAGATTTGGTATACCTTCTATAAGATTAGATAAGGTATATCATTTCTTCTTAGGATTTTTCAAAACAATGGGAAGTAATCAAAAGAATATAATGACTAAGTTTCATCTTTTTTGGTCCTTTTTTATTTGTCACTCTCTAGATGTATTATTTTGTATCACTATCTCATTACTTGAGTTCTCATTTCCTAACTGTATGCCTATGAGACACATATATTGCATTTCCTCTATCACCGCTTGAGGAATAAATTATTCATTACTTGTACTCAGTTTATCTTCCTTCTTATTGTCTTTGTCATCATTTTTTGTTTGATGGTATATCCTTGATTTTTAATTTTCTACCTCATCTTCTTATGATGATTTCATGTCCTTCTTTTCTTCTTTGACTTCTAGTTTTTCTTCCTTGATCTTGTATACCCATCTCATCTTCTTCTCTTAAATGTTTTTGGTCTTGGTAGTTTTTGTATGATTAATAGGAATCATTTTCATGGTAGAATCTATCTTTTCTAGACATCCGAAGGTATGAATTCTACTCGCTGCATTTAGGTTGTTCATTTTGAGAATAGTGCTTCAAATAATTCCCAAATTTATGAAATTTATAACACATTTCATGATTTATCCTTTTATCTGAATGTGATGGATCATTGCTAAACATTCTTAAGAAGTTTTCTATGTAGTACCTGAAATTTGTCCTATTTCATTAAAATTGAAATGTATCCTACTTTGCTCAAACTTAGATCTTCTATCCCTCTATGTATGTTCTTTGTCTACCTTGTGTCTTTTACACTCTGCAGCCTTATGACCAAAACCATAACATGAATAACAATATCTACTAAATTTTCTTTCATACCTGGATGCGTTGGGTTATCTGATTGACTTGAATCTTCCATTGTTGGTCACCTTGGTCTGCTTCTTGTCTGGTTGCATACTGGAACTAGCCTTTTCATCCTCCTTATTTTTGAGCATTTTTGATAGCATGTTTGTCTTGATTTAGCTTTCAACTCCCTTTTCCTTGCTTGTTCTAATTATTTTCTAAGAGTCTCATGTTCTATCATGCTAGTCTGCATTTGATCCATTTATGTCTTCAAATTATTTAGTTCACTTCAATATTCTAGCAGGCATCTTCTTTATCATTATTGGTCTTCACACTTGCTTTTTTTTCTTGGTCTAAGTCTTTCTCAAATATTTTCATGGCCGAGCTAAATTTCTCATACTCTTCAAATTTGTCCTTGAGAGATTTATAAATAAAATTGACTCATCCCTTAAGCTCCTCAATATTTTATTCATGTTTTTTCTCCATTTGGATCATCGTCACTTCATGATGTCTAATTTTCTCTTCTTGTTCCTTTACAAATATTTTCAGCTTGGTGATTTCTTCATCTTTGAGTTTGAGAGAGTTCAATACTTTATCTAATTGAGAATCATATTTTACACATTCTTGAGCATCCTCTTGTTCTTTCTTACTCAACTTCTTTTCAAGGAGAGTGATGTGCTTCTCATAGGCACTGATGTAGGCTTTCAATTTCTTATTTTTCTTCCTTGATTTCTCTAATTCCTCTAGAGCACATTCTAACTCAGCTTCTAGATTAACCTCAACTTCTTCATCATCTGAATCATTTCGGAGTTATTGCAAATTTCCATTGCCATCATCAACCTTTCTTTGTGAGCTTCATCCTGATACTTTCTGTAAGTAGATTTTTCCATGCTTATCTTTCTCTAGGATCAACTCCAAGTTGTTAAGATTTACACAGGAGAACCAATTCTTTGATACCAATTAGTAGAGATTTAAGGCACTCAGAGGGGCGGGGGTGAATAAGTGCTGATAAAACTTATAATCAATTGATTCTTTTCTATATATGTTGTTGTTAACTATTATTTATTGTCACAAACATGTAATATTAACCATGAGATTATAAAAATAAGAAGCATACTCACACATTCATATGAGGAGACTAGATATAATGTGGGCAACCATTTTGGGACACAAACTAACTAAAATTGTTTCTTATATTACTCAAAGCAAGGACTTGCAAGAGTATTACACACACTATTATATTTGTTTAGTGAGACTCCAACCCCTTACACCTTTGATGATTTTATGCATAACAAATAACTCAAGTGAATATAACGCATCACAAGATATTTTTTTACGGAGGCACCACTGAAGGAGCACAAACCCCTAATTTAATCAGCTACAATTGATATTTTACAGGCACCGACCCACAAGGAGGTTGCAACCCCCTAGAAATGCTAAGCTACAACTTAGACTTGTTGTTTACAAATTTTTTGATCATCTAGTTTCCATGTTGCACATACAACAAATTATGATCACCTTGTTTTTTCATTCATTTACAATCACTCTTCATAGTTAGATATGTAATGTTTTCTTTACCTCTTTTCTGGTCTCTCTTCTCATTTGACTTATTAGACTTTATGTTTTTCTCTGCACATCAATTCTTCATCTGATAATGTTGTCTCCTTCTACACACAACTCTTTTCTTTCTCTCTGCATTAGATCATTATTATTTTGTCATGTCTTCTTTATTTCTCTCTACAATGACTCTGTCCTTAGTTTCTCTTTTCTCTTCTCAATAGGAAATCCACATATTTTTTCCTTGCACTATTCTCTTCTAGACTCTCCCGCATTGCTCCTCTAGTCTTCCTCTTCCTCTTTCACTCCTTTATCTTGAATGCATCATTTTTATCTTGATCCTCTTTCCTCCTATCACTCTTTTAGTTCTTGTGCATCATTTTTCACTTGAGAAAATATTTTAAAATGTGTCCAATTCTCTCTATATAAATAATCAACCCAATCCACCACTTCATCTTGTGTGTCATGTAATTTCTCCCACTCTGTCGCTTGAGAATTTGGACTATTAAATGCATGTTGATCACTCCATATTTTTCTCCTTATATATTCGGCTTGATTACACCATCTTCTATGCATCTACCAGAACTTATTTGGGAGCTATCTCCTAAAAATAGATTTCTTATATTTTTATGATTTCCTCATGATTAGGAATAAATGAGCTCCTTTCTTCTCCAATATTTAATTTGCACCTTGGAATTAGGAATCTTCATGGAGAGTGTAATTGAATTACTTTGAAGTCAACAAGCATTAAATTATAGCATCTAGGAATAGTGGACTTCATCGTTCTTTGTAGATCTCTAGTTGTACATGTAACCATAATCTTTAGTCAATCAAATCATCATTGAGTTTGGATACTTGACTTTTTTTTTTCCATTTTAAACTCTATCTGATTGTCCTTTATCCATCTCCAGTTCATATTTTCTCGATACATGGCTTCCCTTGGATTTTGTGACCTTTTTCTTTGTATCATGGAAATATTTTTTTTTGTGGCTTTTAACCTTTCTCGCTGAACATTTTACTTATCTCGTGGTTCTTATATGCTTCTTACAGCTTCTTCAAGTTCTCGAGGCTATACTCCTTATCCTTCACCTTTCCACAAATTTTTCCTTATACGCATTTGTTTCTTCTTATCTCAGTGCTTCCTTCTTGACTTTGTTTCACATTCGTGACTCCATCCTTTTATCTGTAATTTTTTTATTTCTATGGATTTCTTCCTTAGAAAATTTTCTTGTTTTTCTCACCTTTTTAGTTCTTGGAGGATTTTTTCTTTTCCATGACATTACTCCCGACTTCCTTTACTCTACGACTTCTTCTTAAAACTTTTTAGTTCTTGAAGATTTTCCTTCAAACTATTCTTACTTCGTCCCTCTTCCTTCTCATCCATGGCCTTACCTTTTTCTCATGTGACATGTCCTTTGGCTCTTTTTGATTTAGTGGTTTCATTTATTTTCACATGACACTTGGTAAGCTTCCGAGACTTCACTTTGTATGCTTAGAGGTTTTTCCTTGACTCCTTACATTTTGGCAATATCATTCCTTTACCCGCGGATTCTCCTAAGATTTAGTAGTTCTTATTTTATTTTTGTGGATTCATTCGACTTCAATGACTATCTTGCACTTCAACAAATTTCTCTTAACTTCAATGGTTATCTCCTTGTCTCCTTAGCTTTCCCAAAAACTCGAATAAGTACCTTAGAACTTATCCTTGATCATCTTGAAACCTCTCACAACCGACACTACCAATCAAACTTATTTACTTGCTTTCCCGAGCTGATCTCTCTTATGAGATGATACTACTAATCCTTCATCTTCATTTCTTGCTCACTTTACCAATTAATTCCATTTTGCATCAATTCCACTTTTTCCATCTTCTCATTTTGACATCAATGAAAAACATACAATAATGAAAAAGGTTCAACAGATTATGAATTGCAATACAATCACATGGAAAAGAAAGTCTTTGCCATCTTACATGCTCTAAAGAAGTTCAAAAGTATGCTTGCCATAAATAATGTCAATATGTTAGTTTCATATTCTTGTGTGAGAGAATTCATCACGGAGAAGAAATTAGTGAGAAAAGAGCAAGATGGTTGAAAAAAACCATGGTGTATGAAGTGAATATCAAAGCCACACAAAAATTGCTTGTTAGAGACAACATGCTCAGTAAGAAACTTGCTGAGGATCCATAGAATGATCAAGATTTTTCATTTTTTCTACATGAAGAGATACCTAGCATTGAACTTGAGAAGAATGAAAATACTAGCACACACACCCTGGATAGAGGACATGGTGAAATTTATCTCTTGAGGGGCATACCCTCCTAGTTTGAAAAAAAGATAAGGCATCTCGAGGTTATGCAACCTATTCCATATGCGCCGATAGATGGAATTATCTTCTAAAGAAACATTGATGGAGTGTTCCTAACATGTATTGATGGCATGCATGTTTAACAAGTGTTATCATAATTTCACGATCGATTCTCTAGTAGAAACTTATCTGCAAAAGAAATGACAATGAAGATCATAAAATCATGATATTTCTAGCCTACCCTATTTTCAGGACACACACAAAGTGGATCGTAAAAATGCAAAAATATACAATCTTTAGTGGAAAGAAGAAATTGGTTGCACTTCCTCTCTACCTAACCCAATTGAACCATCATTTTGTGAAATGGGGTCTGGACTTTATTGGCATGATCAACCCTCCTTCAAGCACTGGTCACAAGTGGGTATTGATAGCTATGGATTATTTCACCGATGGACAGAAGCTATTGTTCTTAAGGAGTCAACTGAGTTAGACATCCTTGAATTTCTCGAAGGTATTGTCACAATGTTTGACATTTATCAAACCATTATCTTAGATAATGAAAAATCCTTCCTTAGTAAAATAATTTATGATTGGACTCTTAGTCTTGGTATGTATTTGAAGACTTTTCCAAATACTAACCTTATGGTAATGTCTCCGTAGAGTCTACTATATAGAACTTGATCAAAATCATGAAGAAAATAATGAATATCAACTACAGAAAGTGACACATAAAGGTATCACACATGCTCGGGAAGATAAAATGATGGTGAAGAAGCAAATAGGTACTTAACCTTACAAACTATTCTATAGAAAGGAGGCTAGGCTTCTTTTATCTTTAGAATTGCCTTCATTAGGCCTAACAACTAGAGTTTGAGGGTACAAATAAAAATAAATCATAAGGGTAGAGTTGGTTGATCTTAAATAATTAATAAAGTCTTCCATGATAAACTTAGACCAACATCAACAATCAACCAAGTCGTGCTTTGACGAAAGGCTAGATCTCAATATTTCTAAGAGGGTGATCTGGTCTTGAAATGGGATACTTGATAGAGCTAAACCAGGGCACCATTTAAATTTTGATGCACTTTTGAGTGTCCCATACACCATCGCTTAGTGTAAGGAGGCTAAACATTTTCAGTTGTCTCACCTTGATGGAGATGCACTTCTAATCATAGTCAATGGGATTTATCTCAAACATTTATATAAACTCTCTTGCATCATTGTACATAGTAGAGTAGTTTTAATTCCTCCAAGTGGGTTTTGTGCACATTGTTTTGTTTATACATAGTTCTTTCCACTTGCACGTTCTTGCACGCACTCTTTTGGCTCCTCCAAATGTCATTCCATGTTCTGAAAAATTTGAGGAAGAGGTTGTTTCAATTCGTTACAACTTTCGAATATTTTTGCAGCAGCTTAAAAGTAGAATTTTAGATAGTTTTGTTTGATACTTCAAGGATGTTATTTAAGTCGCAAAGAAAAATATCATGTATTCAGAATACTACATGCCCAATCGATGCTTCTAAGGTCACCGATCTCTTCATCTCGCAAGTATATGGCTCAAAATTTTTCCAAACTTTTGTCCAAAATAACCACCCTTTCTATTTTTACGGTTTACAATTCAATTTTGAATTTGAGTTCAATATTTCAAGTTACAAGCACTACGGGTTTTATTCCTTGGCACGCTTTGCATGGCTGCAGCTTCTTCATGCCCACCCTTGTGTGCCCTTCCTACTTCTTCCTTGTGATTTTCCTTCTCCCGAGCTTCCCTCTATGTGCTTCTAGCTCTCTCCTCTATTTCTCTATCTCCTTCCATTTAACTTTTCACGTGCATTCCTTACACATTCTCTTTCCTTCCTCGGTTGTTGCACACTCCTTACATGCACCCAAAGACTTTTCCCGTATTTTTGCCAAGAACCTAACATGTTTTCTTTCACGTATTTATTCCTTCATGGGTTCTGTGCACTCCTGCATGCACCCATTTTCCACTTCAATTTTCACCTTTATGTAACTTCCTTATGTGATTACTTCCATGCAATATTGTCTTGTGTGCTTCCCTTCTTCCACACATACTTGCATACCTTGTAGATATGCACCTTTTCTTCCCAATTCTCACATACCCTTACATGTATTCCCAGCACCTCTACATTCTTCCGTATTGCACCTAATTTTATTCGCCAAGTGCAATCTTTTGTGCCATTCATTGAGTTCCTCGTGTCAACTTATTAGATAAAGTTCACAATAGGCAACCTATCAAAACATGCTAGCTACACACCAAATCATCACATCAAATAAATGTAATACACATGGCGTAAAAGATAAAACAAATAGATAGTTAGCTTAATCCTTAAGCCGACCGATCATGACACGTGTTTTTCATATTCATTTTGTTCTTCGAACTTCAAATCACCATAAATTCTACTACAAATCTTGGATTCATGCACTCTTAGTCTTCTTATAAATCTCTTGATGTGGGCTACACATTGAGATTTTAAGAATCAGAATTTGGGTAGGATATGGTAGGTGAAATGGGGAAACATGACTTTATCCATTAATGTACATGATTCAATTGACCCAACCACCTAGATTTGATTAGTTATTTGTTCCTTCCTTCTTCTTAAAGCTAAGATGACATAGAGAGGAGGATCTAATAGTACTACAGAGAACATTTGTAGGAATTTATTGTTGGTTAAAGTAAAAATATGAGTTTCCCTCTCTTTCCTTCCTCTTCTCTTCTCCTTCTTCTATAAATTGTTGAACATTGTTCATTATAAAAGGTTGGAGCCTCTTGGTTTTCTAAGAGCATTTTTTAGCGAATTGATTCTTGGAATTTTGATTTGTAGGCATCATATCTAAGAAATTTCATTTATATTCTTGCCTCCTTCATATTTGTAATCGATTTTGCATCACTTAGAAGAAATAAAATTCTTATTTTGTGGTTATTCTTTGCCCTAGTTCAAATTTTATTACATCTCCTTTCCTTATTTTACATTGTTGATCCTCTATGTGTCTTTAATATCTCTTACATGAATTTTTTTGTTGTGATCCATGAAAGCAAGTGAGTGAGTGTTTTTTCATACTATGGCACGTTTGCCTTCCATCCATGTCTATGCTTTCCCTTATTTTCACTTAGATAAGAGTGCCCATCCTCCTATTTCTTGTGGTATCACCTCCACTTATCTTAGGTTTCCTTTTTGTGCATCTCCTTCTCACCATGTTCCCTTAGAATCATAGATTAGTTATAGGTAGCTGAATTTTCCTTCCGGGATTAGTTGGAGTAGTAGAAATAGGTATAAGAAGCCAACCTTCTCTCGAAGGTCTCTCAAGTGGAAGTACCATAACTTTGAAACACTCCCATGGTACCTTAAATAACAATTCATCTTGATCTGGGTTGGGTACAATTGAGTAGACACAAGTAGAGTTCACATACAATAACTAGAGTAGGTCCACATTCAATTAGAAGAACACAATAATGTAAACAATAATAGGAACAAACAATTATAGAAAAAAATCAATTGCCTCATTTATAAAAGGCACATATACCTTTATTTTTTTACAAGAGTATCATATATGTAATGTTGGAAAGATAGAGTATATGAGCATAAGACAAAAAATAGAATAATTGCATCTTTTATTGCTTGATGTAGAAGTGGCAATAATAACAACATATATTAAATAAAAAATTCCAACCTCTTGGAATGGAGAATCCATTCCAATTTATAACATTACACGCTATCCTTCCATCTATCTCCACAAGAATTTTTCTTACCCTTACCACTTGTGATCTTTCATATTTATAGGAAAGAAAAGTGAGTTCCTTTTATCAATAAAATGAAACTCATTAAATTGTTTGACTATATTTTATATTTAATTGAATGATAAAAATGTGAAAATTATCTTCTCAATCAAAGAATTTGAACATGAGAGAGAAGGAATGATCAGCGGATCATTTTTGAAAGTTCCCAAAACATCCCTAAATGGTGTCAGTGCATAATATCATCTCGAGAGATTTCCAACGACTATGAGAATGCGGCAAATGGACATCAGGAGCTCTAGTTATGTCTGGTCAAAGTTCGATCAACGAGAAAGTCAACTTTGGTCAACTAGTCAATATTGGACCAATAGCACTGTGACACGTGGCAAAAGGAGAAAAAACACAAAATTAAGGTTGTTCGAGTTGTTTTCAACCTCCAGTCTTCGACACACGTAAAAGCGGTCCAGAACAAGAGGCTCAACTTTTATAACGGAGGGGACCTTGGCCGCCATGAGGACGATAATATTATCACCGACGTGGTGGGTCCTCAAACCACCACGTGGCTTGCCACCACAAGTTCGATTTTCCTATTGAGGGTCGAAAAGTGGTATTTATTGCCATATTTCATTTGGAATGTCATTATATTACTTGGGTCAAATATCATATATTACCTTTGTAATTATTTGGCATTTTAATATCCATGTCATTTTTTATGTGTTCGGGATTTTGGGTTAGTCAACATTACCACATTATCTCCCAACATATCCACATATTTCCTAGCAACTCGAGTGTCAACAACAACTCACCACAACCAATGCAAACCGTTTGGGGCCAACCAACAAAGCACCGATTTCCACTTAACTTGCTGGTCAAACCTTGCCATATTGCCACCCACGTGGATAAACAACCCTACTGCATAGCTCAGCTTATGCCTTATCAACTCATTGCATACGAAGCTTGCTACGTGGTGGTCAAACAAGACAAATATAGGTGTGACCGAAATCACATGTGGTTCGGGCGGTTTGGCCTACAATAAGCATTAATCCCACCATTCATGCAAAATGTGGGATCTTTTACCCACTCTAGAACAAAACCATGGCAAAACAATAGGAGGCGGGATTGGAACCCCTGACCTCATAGCACTAAGACAAATCTTCCAACCAACTCCCCTAGAGGCTTGGGCAGATAATAAAATGGGTCGCCAAGTTATACAAGGGGGCAGATCTCATGCAAACCAGCATATAGGACCAATTTTTAGAAAATGACATTTTTGAAGGCCTTGCACTTAATGAGAACTCGGAGTAAAAATCTGAAATGAAGGAAATTCTGAGATGATTCCAAAAATATAAGACCTGATACTTTTTTTTGAGTTTTAACCTATTTACAGAAGCTTTGAATGCAGTTTTTAATAGGGATCTACAAGATAGCTAGTTGGAAAACATGAATTTCAATTCACTTCTGGTTCGAAATGTGACTTGGTGTAAACATGGAAAGTGTTCATAATTATGAGATGATCTCAGATATATGATTTTTTTTCATATAATGTTTTTAAATCTTCATTTGTAGGTGTTTTTCTAACACATTTGTAGGGAGATCACATTGTGAAAACACTATAGGAGCCATGGATCGTTCTTGGGATAGTTTCTGCTATTTTTCAGAGTTCTTGGGAAATTGATCAGCTCATTTGTAGGGTTTTATTCATTATTGGTTGTTTGTAAGAGTTATTGTAATTACATTCCAATATTATTAATGGATCGGTTCAATCCGAACCCGGGGACGTAGGAATTTCCGAACCCCATAAACAATCTCATTTGTTATCTGGGTGTTTTCAGTTTTCTGATTATTTAGTTGATATCCAAGTTTTCCGCACTTCTATGGATGCATAACAATCGGAATTTAATCAATTCGTGGAGCTTAGAATACTTAAAATTGATTAAGAAAATCATGATCTTTGGAAACTTTTAAAAGTGAAAAAAATATAACTCACGTTTTTAGATCAAGTTTGGTATCAGAGCGATTAGATTTCCGGATTAGCTTCTAATTGTGTTTGGAAATTTGGATTCGGCCAATATTGATTTCAGTCTTCGGTGTGCGAAATTTTGGGGCTTGTTAATTTTCTTTTGTAGTGTGCGATTTTGGAAGTACAGTTGTGTTTACAGAACAAGGAATCATCGCAAGTCATCCAAACAGAGCAACTGGATGAGCTTAAGCCATAAACCTCAACTCCAAGAAGAAAAATATTTCTTGAGAGATAAATTTTATTCCTTGGAAGAGGAAATAGTACGGTTAAAATCTAAGCCACAATCCTCTATAACCAAGAAAGAGGAGTATGTTAACAAGATGCTTGAAGAGAGCAAGAAGTTGATGGGCTTTCTTAAAGAGTTGCAGGGAAGAAATACGAACCGAGGATGTCCTCTTGGAAAAGTGGCAATAAGGTGAACATAAGAAGGAAATGCCTTCCAAATCAGATGCGAGTACTATGACGTGAATGCACCGTAAGTTGTTCACATTTTAGTTCTTCCTCTCATTCGCCTCGTATGTTCCTTTAGGTCGGTTTGAAATACACACTAAGGGAATTGGGTTTAAGCTAATGGTTAAGATGGGATTTAATGGAAAGGGCCTTGGTAAAAATGGATAAGGAGACGCTAACCAAATACGGGTAGAGGATCAACCTCGGTTTGCGAGGTTTGGGTTATTCTAGTGGGAAAATGAAAATTGGAGAAAGTTCCAAAGTTCTTTGAAGGAAGATAAGCTTCTAACAACCCAATGATCTATGCCACTAGAATTACAAGATTCCACAATCGGGAGGAAAA
Organism: Taxus wallichiana var. yunnanensis; assembly: GCA_018340775.1. Lineage (NCBI taxonomy): Eukaryota > Viridiplantae > Streptophyta > Pinopsida > Cupressales > Taxaceae > Taxus > Taxus wallichiana. Next base: position 473,644,121 of record CM031242.1, on the reverse strand, counting down.
ATGAAAGGTGTAAAAAAGTTAAAATAGGTAATCAAATTCCACCTCCTTCCACTTACACTAAAAATAGCACTAAGGGAAAATAAAATCCTAAAACTTCTAATACACTCTTTCAGTTGGAACAATATAGCTTTGGTAGGCAAAATATGCTTTCCCTTGCACATTTTGTGAAGGTACTAATCATTTTGTTGCATATTGTTGGAAGAGGAAAATTTTGATTAAGAAGTTAATGCCTTTTGTGAATGATAAGGCAGGTGCTAAAGACCAATCTCACCAAGGAAAGGTGAGAAATGGCAAGAATGTTACCTCTCCTAAACAGGGAATCATTCTTGTAGACAAAGTTCTGAGAATGGTAAAATGGGTAAGACTCCTAAAAATAGGGAAGTTAAATTTTGTTCCCATTGTAATAGGAATGGTCATGATGTTAAGGTTTGTTGGTTTGTTCCTAAACAACAAAATTGGAAAGTTGTTAAAAAGAACAATATTGTAAAACCAACAGTGCTAAACCTAACTAAAACTCATTTTGGTACTGAGAAGGTAAAACAACCAAAACGGAAAAACCCAAGTGATTGGTTGGGAAAAACACTCCTCAAATTTATATTTGCACTACAGTAAATTGTTGATAGTAGGCAAGAAAAATGTTTTTCAGAGCTATATTTTAGGGATTCCTATTGATTGATAAGGATTTGTTCCTAAGTTGATATTTAAGCTTTGAAAATGAATGGAAACAACTGAAGAGAAGATTTGAGTGATAGGTTCATCATACTCATGTTTTGTTTTCTCATATTGGTTGGTAGTTCCATTTTTGAAAACACCATGTAGGGATAGGCATCAGTAGCATGTCTAAATTTGAAACTTGTAGTTGTAATCAGCATAATCACAAAGTGTCGCTTAAACATAGCTTCAGTTATAGATGGGTGTTATTATCTGAGTTATTATTTGTGATGGTGATACAATGTTTTTACAACTTCACGTGGGTTCAATTGTTGACTATAGCTATTTTTGGGCGTTGATAGTCTATTATATTCTTATAGTGAATACTTGTAGTTGTTACAGTTTCAGATGGGCAGTGGGCACTAGCCTAATTGTGGGCAGTTTAGATGTCTTGTATATTGATCTGTGTTATGGAATTGTAATTTTTGGTAATCGGCCGTATCACAAAGTGAAAGTTAAACACTAGCTTTCCATAATAGAATGGGTGTTATTATCTCGACGCTTAATTGTGATGGCATTACAGTAAAGGGGTATGATAGATCACGGTTGTGTGTAGAGTTGATGGGGGTTACAACATTTCAAATGAACACTAGCTTAATTGGGTGTTATTATCTGATCGGTTATGTAATTAGCTAATCAAATATTTGTATTTTTACTAAGCTATAATGTTATTTCAGGTTCTTGTATGTGTTTATGCAATGCAGGAAGAGATAGCATTATTTGTGGGTTGATACAAAACTTTTTGTGGACAAAAAGCCTTCTCTGCAGGGAGGTGTGATCAAGGGATCATTTTTGAAAGTTCCAAAAACATCCCTAAATGGTGTCAATTTCGAAGATCATCTCGAGAGATTTCCAACGACTGTGAGAACGCAGAAAATGGACATCAGGAGCTCTAGTTATGTCCGGTCAAAGCTCAATCAACGAGAAAGTCAACTATGGTCAACTAGTCAATATTGGACCAATAACACTGTGACACATGGTAAAAGGAGAAAAAAACAAAAAATTAAGATTGTTCGAGTTGTTTTCAACCTATGGTCTTCAACACACGTAAAAGTGGTCCAGAACAAGAGGCTCAACTTTTATAACGGAGGGAACCTTGCCACCATGAGGATGATAATATTATCATCGACATGGTGGGTCCTCAAATCACCACGTGGCTTGCCACCACAAGTTCGATTTTCCTATCGAGGGTCGAAAAGTGGTATTTATTGCAATATTTCATTTGGAATGTCATTATATTGCTTGGGTCGAATATCATATATTACCTTTGTAATTATTTGGCATTTTAACGTCCATGTCATTTTTTATGTGTTCGGGATTTTGGGTTAGTCAACATTGCCACATTATCTCCCAACATATCCACATATTTCCTAGCAACTCGGAGTGTCAACAACAACTCACCAACAACGCAAAAACCATTTGGGGCCAACCAACAATGCACCGATTTCCACTTAACTTACCACTCAAACCTTGCCATATATCGCCACCCACGTGGATAAACAACCCTCTTTGCATAGCTCGGCTTATGCCTTATCAACTCATTGCATACGCAGCTTGCTATGTGGTGGTCAAACAAAACAAATATAGGTGTGACCAAAATCACATGTGGTTTGGGTGGTTTGGCCTAGAATAAGCATTAATCCCACCATTCACGCGGTAAATGTGGGATCTTTTACCCAATTTAGAACAAAATCATGGCAAAATAGTAGGAGGCAGGATTGGAACCCCTGACCTCATAGCACTAAGACACATCTGCCAACCAACTCGCCTAGAGGCTTGGGAGGATTATAAAATGGGTTGCTTCAAGTTATACAAGGGAGGCAGGTCTGTGCAAAGCATCATAAGGACCAGTTTTCAGAAAATGCCATTTTTGAAGGCCTTGCACTCAGAATGAGAACTCGGAAAGAAAATATGAAATGAAGGAAATTCTGAGATGATTCGAAAAATGTAAGATTTGATGTTTTTGTTGAGTTTTAACCTATTTTTGGAAGATTTGAATGCAGTTTTTAACAGGGATCTACAAGATAGCTAGTTGGAAAACACGAATTTCAATGCACTTCTAGTCCGAAATGTGACTTGGTGTAAACATGAAAAGTGTTCAGAATTTAGAGATGATCTTAGATATATGATTTTTTTTATACAATTTTTTTAAATATCCATTTGTAGGTGTTTTTTCTAACACAACAGTTGCGGAGATCACATTGTGAAAACACCGTAGAGCCACGATTGTTCTTGGGATAGTTTCTGCTATTTTTCAGAGTTCTTGGGACATTGATCAGATCATTTGCAGGTTTTGATTCATTATTGGTTGTTTGTAAGAGTTATTGTAATTACATTCCAATATTATTAATGGATCGGTTCAATCCGAACCCGGGGACGTAGGAATTTCCGAACCTCGTAAACAATCTCGTTTGTTATTTGGGTGTTTTTAGTTTTCTGATTATTTATTTGTTATCCAAGTTTTCTACACTTCTATGGATGCTTAATAATCAGAATTTAATCAATTCATGGAGCTTAGAATACTTAAAATTGATTAAGAAAATCACGATCTTTGGAAACTTTTAAAAGTGAAAAAAATATAACTCACGTTTTTAGATCAAGTTTGGTATCAGAGCAGTTAGATTGCCGGATTAGCTTCTAATTGTGTTTTGAAATTTGGATTCAGTTTCAATATTGATTTCAGTCTTCAGTGTGTAGAAATTTTGGGGCTTGTTAATCTTCTTTTGTAGTGTGCAGTTTTGGAAGTACAAGTTGTGTTTACAGGAACAAGGAATCATCGGCAATTCATCCAAACAGAGCAAATCGGATGAGCTTGAAGCCATAAACCTCAACTCCAAGAAGAAAAATATTTCTTGAGAGATAAATTTTATTCCTTGGAAGAGGAAATAGTACGGTTAAAATCTAAGCCACAATCCTCTATAACCAAGAAAGAGGAGTATGTTAACAAGATGCTTGAAGAGGGCAAGAAGTTGATGGGATTTGTTAAAGAGTTGTAGGAAGAAATACGAACCGAGGATGCCCTCTTGGAAAAGCGGCAACAAAGGTGAACATAAGAAGGAAATGCTTTCAATCGGATGTAGGTACTATGACAATAATGCACCGTAAGTTGTTCACATTTTAATTCTTCCTCTCATTCGAGTTTCGTATGTTCCTTTGGGTCGAGTTTGAAAAACACACTAAGGAAATTGGGTTTAAGCTAATGGTTAATATGCGATTTAACGGAAAGGGCCTTTGTAAAAATGGACAAGGCAATGCTAACCCAATACGGTAGAGGATCAGCATTGGTTTGCGAGGTTTGGGTTATTCTAGTGGGAAAATGGAAATTGGAGAAAGTTCCAAAGTTCTTTGAAGGAAGACAAGCTTCCAACAGCCAAGGATCTATGCCACTAGAATTGTAAGATTCCACCATTAGGAGGAAAATGAAAGGTGTAAGAAAACAGGTAAAAGAGGTAATCGATTCCACCTCCTTTCACTTACACTAAAAATAACACTAAGGAAAAATCAAATCCTAAAACTTCTAATACACTCTTTCATTGGAATAATATGGCTTTGGTAGGCGAAATATGCTTTCCTCGCACATTTTGTGAAGGTACTAATCATTCTATTGCATATTGTTGGAAGAGGAAAAATTTGATTAAGAGTTAATGGCTTTTGTGAATGATAAGGAAGGTGCTAAACACCAATCTCACCAAGAAAAGGTGAGAAATGGAAAGAATTTTACCTCTCCTAAACAGGGGAATCATTCTTGTAGACAAAGTTCTCGAGAATGGTAAAATGGGTAAGAATCCTAAAACAGGGAAGTTAAATTTTGTTCCCATTGTAATAGGAATGGTCATGATGTTAAGGTTTGTTGGTTTGTTCCTATAAAAAAAAATGAGAAATTTGTTAAAAAGAACAGATTGTAAAACCAAGTGCTAAAAACCTAACTAAAACTCATTTTGGTACGGAGAAGGTAAAACAACCAAAACGGAAAAACCCAAGTGATTGGTTGGGAAAAACACTCCTTAAATTTATATTTGCACTACAGTAAATGTTGATAGTAGGCAAGCAATATGTTTTCCAAAGCTATATTTTAGGGATTCCTGTTGATTGATAAGGATTTGTTCCTAAGTTGATATTTAAGCTTTGAAAATGAATGGAAACAACTAAAGAGAAGATTTGAGTGATAGGTTCATCATACTCATGTTTTTTTCTCTCTCATATTGGTTAGTAGTTCCATTGTTGAAAACACTATGTAGGGATAGGCATCAGTAGCATGTCTAAATTTGAAACTTGTAGTTGTAATCAGCATAATCACAAAGTGTTAGTTAAACACTAGCTTCCGTTATAGATGGGTGTTATTATCTGAGTTATTATTTGTGATGGCGATACAATGTTTTGGCAGCTTCACGTGGGTTCAGTTGTTGACTATAGATATTTTTGGGTGTTGATAGTCTATTATATTCTGATAGTGAATACTTGTAGTTGTTACAGTTTCAGATGGGCAGTGGGCACTAGCCTAATTGTGGGCAATTTAGATGTCTTGTATACTTGATCTGTGTTATGGAATTGTAATTTTTGGTAATCGGCCATATCACAAAGTGAAAGTTGAACATTAGCTTTCCGTAATAGAATGGGTGTTATTATCTGGTCAGTTAATTGTGATGGCATTACAGTGGGGTATGATAGATCACAGTTGTGTGTAGAGTTGACAGGGTTACAACGTTTCAGTTGAACACTAGCTTAATTGGGTGTTATTATCTGATCGGTTATGTAATTAGCTAATCAACTATTTGCATTTTTACTAACCTATAATGTTATTTCAGGTTCTTGTATGTGTTTATGCAATGTAGGAAGAGATAGCATTATTTGTGGGTTGATACACAACTTTTTGTGGACAAAAAGCCTTCTCTGCAGGGAGGTGTGATCAAGGGATCATTTTTGAAAGTTCCAAAACATCCCTAAATGGTTTCAGTTCAGAAGATCATCTTTAGAGCTTTCCAACAATTGTGAGAACGCGGAAAATGGACATCAGGAGCTCTAGTTATGTCCGGTCAAAGCTCGGTCAACGAGATAGTCAACTCTAGTCAACTGGTCAATATTGGACCAATAGCACTGTGACACGTGGCAAAATGAGAAGAAAACAAAAAATTAAGGTTGTTCGAGTTGTTTTCAGCCTCCGGTCTTCCACACATGTAAAAGCGGTCCAGAACAAGAGGCTTAACTTTTATAATGGAGGGAACCTTGGCCGCCATGAGGACTATAATATTATCACCGACGTGGTGGGTCCTCAAACCACCACGTGGCTTGCCACCACAAGTTTGATTTTCCTATCGAGGGTCGACAAGTGGTATTTATTGCCATATTTCATTTGGAATGTCATTATATTACTTGGGTCGAATATCATATATTACCTTTGTAATTATTTGGCATTTTAACGTCCATGTCATTTTTTATGTGTTCGGGATTTTGGGCTAGTCAACATTGCCACATTATCTCCCAACATATCCACATATTTCCTAGCAACTCGGAGTGTCAACAACAACTCACCACAACCAATGCAAACCGTTTGGGGCCAACCAACAATGCACCGGTTTCCACTTAACTCGGCGGTCAAACCTTACCATATTGCCACCCACGTGGATAAACAACCCTCTTTGCATAGCTCGGCTTATGCCTTATCAAATCATTGCATACGCAGATTGCTACGTGGTGGTCAAACAAAACAAATATAGGTGTGACTGAAATCACATGTGGTTCGGGCGGTTTGGCCTAGAATAAGCATTAATCCCACCATTCACGCGGTAAATGTGGGATCTTTTACCCACTTTAGAACAAAACCGTGGCAAAACAGTAGGAGGTGGGATTGGAACCCCCGACCTCATAGCACTAAGACACATCCACCAACCAACTCACCTAGAGGCTTGGGTGGATTATAAAATGGGTCGCTTCAAGTTATACAAGGGGGGCAGGTCTGTGCAAAGCAGCATAAGGACCAGTTTTTAGAAAACACCATTTTTGAAGGCCTTGCACTCAGAATGAGAACTCGAGTAAAAATATGAAATGAAGGAAATTCTGAGATGATTCCAAAAATGTAATATTTGATGTTTTTGTTGATTTTTAGCCTGTTTTTGGAAGCTTTGAATGCAGTTTTTAACAGGGATCTACAAGACAACTAGTTGGAAAACACGAATTTCAATGCACTTCTGGTCCGAAATGTGACTTGGTGTAAACATGAAAAGTGTTCAGAATTCAGAAATGATATCATATATATGATTTTTTTTCATATAATGTTTTTAAATCTTCATTTGTAGGTGTTTTTCTAACACAGTTGCAGGGGAGATCACATTGTGAAAACACTGTAGGAGCCACGGATCATTCTTGGGATAGTTTCTGCTATTTTTCAGAGTTCTTGGGACATTGATCAGCTCATTTGCAGGTTTTGATTCATTATTGGTTTTTTTTAAGAGTTATTGTACTTACATTTCAATATTATTAATGGATCGGTTCAATTTGAACCCGGGGACAGAATTTCAACCCCGTAAACAATCTCGTTTGTTATCTGGTGTTTTCGGTTTTACGATTATTTATTTGCTATCCAAGTTTTCCACACTTATATGGATGCATAATAATCAGAATTTAATCAATTCATGGAGCTTAGAATACTTTAAATTGATTAATAAAATCACAATCTTTGGAAACTTTTAAAAGTGAAAAAAATACAACTCACGTTTTCGGATCAAGGAAAGAGGAGAGAAAAAGAGTTTGATTGATCGATGAAGAAAAAGGTTTGACTAATAAATAATTTTTTTATTGAATATCCCTAAGGGAGAGAATCTAGAATGGGCTCATGTCCTTAGAATTATATACTTGAATCGAGCTGCCATATGTGCCACATTATCTACTTCTCGGATGTAAATGAAGCTCAACACTTTGATCCATGTCTAAGGAATATCATATATATTCCCGCACCGACTAATCAATCTTGTATGATCTCTTGCAATGTCAAAAATAGAGTTTTTAAAGTTAGAAAGAGACTCTAAGGTATTGTGATTAAAGGAAATAGGATCACCCGCCTATTTTGTGACTAGCTCATGGAAGGAAACAATGAGTTATTCGGACGATGAATTCTCGAAGAGTGAACATAATTAAAGTTTATGTACGCAATTGCATACCTCATGTCAAATATAAAAAGATTTTTTTCCACTAGATTCATATTCACAGAAGACATATTTTATCATATCATATTTTGCATCCATGATGTAGACCTAAACTAAGGAAAAAGTTTCATGACTTGTGACAAACACATTTTTACACACGAGGGTTTGAGAGTCAAGGAGATCACCTCGGAAACAAGTGGGAGCTCATTATCCAAGTAGATTTTCAAATTTTGAAACCTTCCCTTTCTTTCTTTACTTCGATATATTCTTGCCTTTCTCAATGATCTTTTCAATCCATCTATCATTAGCATTCCCTTACACCATATGCCTTTTCCTTCTTAATCACCTCGGATAAAATCTACTTATTGGAGGAACATCTTCCAAATGGAGTGGATGTATTTAATTGGGATCTAAGAAAGGTTGGATGAATGCACTGAGGTCTTTCACATGTTCATACAATTGCTTAATTATTCATTTGTACTCTTTATTTCGAGAAAGAAGGAAGGTAGAGGATTCTTAAATAAATGAGAGAAACCCTCATGTGTTACTTGACCCAATGAGATGTGAATAAACTCATATTTTTATGGATTCATATTCTCAACAAGATTTAAATTCTTAGGTTGGGAAATTTCCACATCCTGGTCACCGAAATATCCACTAAAGAGACAAAATGCCACCAGGTGCCTTCTTTCTTCATTTAGAGCTAAAGAACTTTGTGATAGATCCATGGTTGAACAATGCATCTTGTTGTGTTGTTCTTGGTTAAATTTTGAGAAATTATTGAATTCATGGGAATGGCTCATTAGGAGTGGACATGATGTTGGTCATGTGATAATTTTCAGGACCCTTATGTAGGATCACATATACTTCATCATGGAAAATTTCCACCACTCGGAAGACAAACTTGGATTCCCCTCAAGAGAAGGAGGATTCGATGGATCAGCCTTTCTTCACTCAAGGGGATCTATGAGATATACAAGGAACCTTACCTTCTTATGAACCTATAGAGATTGAGTTTTCATCACCCACCTACTCCCCACATACACACATTAATTTATTTAAACCTATTACTCTAAAAATTATCTAAACCATCCTACTCATCCTGAAAAATCATTTTTTACCCCTCTCTAAATCATATTTACCTATCCAAACATCCTAACCATCAATAAACTATCCTAAAAGTTATCATCCAAATCTCCTAACTGTCAACATTGCCTAACCTATTTCCTAACCATTATCCCTCATCCATGTTAAGTATTTATAGTGGTGACATTATTAATTATAGGTTGATCATTATGTGATTGTAATAACATGTGATTATTACTATGGTAATCGGTAATCATTTTTTATTTAGTAATATATTATTATTATGCAACAATAATATATTAGTGTACACAAATGATTAAGGTGTTGATAAAGTTTTGATCTACGAGTGTTGTTGAGAAACCTCCTAGTTTATAGGAAGTATGAATCCTATATATATATATATATATATATATATATATATAATCATGTTAGATAGAGAATATAGAATAATTTTATTGTATTTTGTCTATGTAAATATGTTTTGACCACTTTATTTGGTATTAGAGAAAGGTTATTCGATGGAGAATTATAAATATTAGCGAGGCATATACATTGTTCTTTCTCTCCCATTTATGGAATTCATTAATCTCTAAAGCGTGGATTCATTGATAACTTATCAACGTTTGACATGTTGAATATGCATGTCTATGAAAGTAGTGCATGCAAATAATCTACAACACTATTAAATGCCACACATTTAATGTCTCTTTAGCCTTGTGAGGCATCTCTTTCATCCACACAAATGTAAAATTGTGCAAACTAAACTTCATCTCTATTCTTAAGAATTTATATTTTTGTTTAGGCATTTCAATTTAAACTTGGAACAACGAAAATTTGTAGAAATTCAAGTAATTAAGAATCCTATACCTGATTCAGGAGGGGAGAAATTTAAAATCAATCATTATGGTGGCTATTCTAAGCACACAAGCCAGGAGAAGATCTAGCTTTCAATGGATTGAAAATAATTCGAGGTTTGTGCCTATGAATCATTCCTAACTATGCATGCTTAAATTTGTTGCATAACATGGATTGTAATATCTACATTAATTGCAATTAGTTTAGATATGCCTAATTTTTTTACCAATCTGTTAAAAATTAATATTCTTTTGGTCACCTACTCTTTCAAACACATCACGCAATTGCATACAAATTGTTATGACCCGTTTGAAGATCCAAATAAAGTTGAGTTCCACATATCTTCATACATTGTTGAGAAATATTTCATTGGGAATTTGTGAATGATATTCTTGTTGCTTCATGAAGGTCATGGGTATATAAAAAAAGGTGTGATAGTTTCGTCTTGTTCCTACATTAGAGGGAATCAAAGATATATTTATGGATATATTAGTACATATACAATATCCAATCTTTCCTATCATGAAGAGCTTACCCTTCACTCAATATGCACTCGGTCAATGCTGATTAATGCATCATGACCATCCATTGTGAAATGGATGGACATGATGTGCTGACTAGAATTGACTAGGTGTATATTGAGTGAAGATTAGCCGTTTGCTTCGTATCAACCTATTTCCTTATGTAACTTCTAGGACAATCTTCTAAGGAATAAAGGATAACTATTTAGACATTTATCAAAAGGTACATTGGGTTTAAATACCTCCAAACTCACCTTCAAATTCTTAAAACCAAAAAAAGGGGGTCATTATATTGTATATGAATCATGTCTTATATTATATACGAGTCATGTTAGATCATTATTAAGATGATTATATAGTTTTTAATAGGTGTCCATTCGAGAGGCTTTATTTTTGTCTACAGGTGTTATAGTCGGGTTGAAAGCTATACTTGTTGAATATTGTTTTAGGTGTAGGATCCCTATTTTCAATGTCATTTTTATAATTAATAATGTGTGATCTCTAATTTGGTAAGTTTACAATTTCTATCATCTATGTGTAGAGTGTTGTAAATATCAATTGTTAGTTAAAGTTATTATTTTATGTCCTTTATGTTATCAAAAGAGTCATTACGTCATTTTTAAAAATATTATTTTAGGATTTTTGTAAGTTTTCCTCATGAGTCGAGTCAAAAAGAAAAAAATTTCACTACGGATGCATTATAGCTGGAACGTGACGACTAATATGTAATTTTAAGCTTCATGTTCACATTCTCGCTAAGCTAGCAAAAACACCAGAAGATGGAGGAAAATGGAGGTTGGAGGTCCAACATTGACCTCTCATCAATCACCAAGACAGTGGCTACACAAATGATTTGGTGGCATTTTTTTCAAAGTGTGTGTTTTTCACTATGATGTGTTTTAAGAGTTTCTATTTTTTTAGTGTGGTAGTTTTTTTATTAGACCCATTTCTAAATTTTTTGGGAGGATTCATGTTTTTCATAAAACCTACTTTTCGAGAGTAGGAGAATATTATGAGGTAGGTTCGCAATGGTTATCTAGCTAGTACCAAGCTTGTGGATCTTGGAGATCTAGAATTTGGGCACCATAGGAGGAATGGAAAGTCCCATAATAACCCAAAGAGTTAGGGAGTATTCTCTCATAATTTGGCTCGTCACTACACCTTTATGAGTGGAAAGAGATAATTTATGGAGTTTGTACCTAGTATAAGAAATTCTTTCAGAGGTGGTTCAACTTCTTCAAAATATGGTTCTTCATCATGTTCACATTAAGGGGGTGAATATTGGGAACTAATAATCTTCACACTAACCGGGTGAATGTTAGGTATTTATAAGCGGTGATATTATTAATTATATGTTGATAATTATGTGATTGTAATAACGTGGAATTATTACTATGTTAACTAGTAATCATTTGTTATTTCTAGTAATATATTATTGTTATGTAGAAATAATATATTAGTGTATGCAAAAGATAAGTTTTTGAGGAAGTTGTGATTTATGTGAGTGTTGTTGAGAAACCTCCTAGTATATAGGAATTATAAATCCTATATATATGTAATCATGTTTGATAGAGAATATAGAAGAAGTTTATTGTGTTTTTCTATCCAAAATAGTTTCAACCACTTTAGTCCCCATACCTAAAAAAACCAAATTTAGGAAGTGGTTGAAAGCACTTCCAAATTATTTCATCATAATTTATCGTGTCCTCAATGATTCAAAAAAGTACCCACGATTATATATAAGATCCAAATATCCTATTTCAAGGACCCCTTTCGGACCTTTTAGATGATTTTGCATCTTCACTCTCATGTTTTCTTGAGCCAATAATGAATCTCTGTTATTTCATCTATCATCAATATCTTCAACAACATTATACAAATTCAAGGAGATACAACACACATGTTTGTGCACCGAAGCCTTCAAAACCCCTCCAGATGATCAAAGAAGCTAATATCACCACTTTGACCATCCTTTGTGGACATTCTTGCAAAAATCTTTGCATTTAAAGTTAATTTAATTTTTCTTTTGTCATTTTTTATACATAAAAAAAATCATAACATAATCATCTTAATCTATTCTTTCAATCAATTGCTCATTTACTAAGGAAATCATATTTTACACAGGAATTTCCCATGATTCCCTTAAATCACCAACGATCCTTTGAATCACCTATAATTTTTTTCTAATTAATTTCCTTTGTCAAATCATTGCATTTTATCATTTATTATCTATATCCCGAGACTTAATCTATTCCAGAAAATCCCATCCAACCAAAAATATCTATGATCTCCCCATCGTCTAACAACCATTTGTGTGGGATTAGCTTAATATCCTTTACGGACTTACTCAATGCTCTATCAAATTCATACCAAACTTGGAATACATTGAGGAACGAATTGAATTCCTCCACGAAATCTAACAAGGAATTGTGAATTACTGGTATGATTACTTTGAGGATCTCCGATTTCCACCGCTTTATCCCGGGCCACCTACGAAGTAGAACATGATATTCCTTTTCACCTTTAGTTCTAGCTTCTATCCTTGTAATTATCATTATTAATATTTTCATTATTATCAACTCACATAATTGTATCAAAATGAGATGAAATCCTCCATGGAATTCCCTTTGGATTCCTTAGATCGACATTTGTACAAAGAGCTTATTTTTATATTCATCTAATATCTCTTGTCTAGTTATCTTTTCATGTAGGTATCTTCACTTAGAGAAAGGGGTAGCACTCATCTACTATTCACATCTCATCATCTTGACATTCGCAATCGTTGGCATGGCTATCGATAAACCCTTCCATATTTTCAGTTTTAGGTACTTTATGCACTGAAAGCATAGACCCTAAAACTACCTAATACATTCATGGCATACTCTCGGTCTAACCTTTTTCTGTATATTTTGCTTTAAAATTAAATTATAATCATTTTAGGGTTCCCTCGATCTGTAATCATTAACAATCCATTAAAATCACCAATGATTTTAGTGAATCACGGATGATCTTTGTGGATTTTTCCGATTACTCAATCGATTTTCTTTTAAAAACATCTTTTCTTCTCTCTATTTCCATCTAACCATTTCAAGTTTTCCCCTCTGTGAGTACCAATTTCTATGCTTTAATTGAGATAAAAATAAAAAAGTAACCACAGTACATTTTATTTTCTATTTTCCTTTCCAAAGATTGTATTTGTCTTGTCCTCATCAAATTAATATTTATTTTCATGATTTTAAAAAAACCCTCCGTATCTTCTTGATAATATAGTTTAATTAATAAGTTAATGAACTATTTTCACTTAACTTCCTCACACACAACCAAACCAAATTCAACAATATATGCATCAAAAATATCCTATGTAGGTGGACCTACTTAGATTTCATCACTAAGAGGATAATCAATCGGTGTTTTGTATGATTATAAATAAGCGATGGGTGGAATATTGGCTAAGCACCTACCACTCTTATTGTTGCGGGACTGTGAAGTGAGGTGGTAAACCCTAATACCACGCCTCATATTGACGCTAACATAGATTCAAGGCTCACATAGATTTGGGTATATCAAGAACTATGGCCTTTAACATCACCCGATATGAGCTACAAATTTCCATTTCCTTGGACCTCATAAACCATTTTTCATATTTTACCTTTTCTAACTTAATCAAGATAGTAAAATTATCTTTTTTGACTTGCTTTCTTGATTGTAATCAAACCCATAAATTCTTTTTATTTCTATTTTAGCTATTTTTATTTTCATGGTGTTAACCCGAAAACTAACCCATTAATTTTTTTTGAAAACATCGTTGAATATTTACAACATTCCTAAGTTAAAATCCACTCTCACTTTGACGACATCCCTCATATATTGTGAATCAAAATAAATCTCCATTACTAGATGATCAAGATCCCCCACACTCTCCTAGATGAAAATCCACCACATTAGAAATTCCCGATCTACCTAGTCCTCATTTCTTCAAGAGGTGAGGATCTAGTCTTCACTAAGATCTTGGATTCAAACCTCGTTTCCCTCAATGCTTACCTAGCTTCCTAGTGTGTCCTTATTTAGTAATATACACCTAAACAATGACCCCACACTAACACTACGTATTTCTTTTCTCGAGCTTAGTGATTCTAGCCATGAGTCGGTAATCCAAAAATTCGATCCTTATCCTACCATGAGTGGATTAGAAACTTATAATCTTACAACTTCAGCCCCTTTATCACTCTCAACATTAAGGTTATTTCGTCACAAAACACAACTAACCAACAATCATTTTCCTCACCGATTCCTCATCTAGCTCTTCCTCATCCCAAAACAACACCAATACATCCTCATCTATGTTAAGTCCTTTAGTCTCCTCCACTATCCAAACACCTCATGTGAGTTCAATAGTGATCCTATTAATCATGTCCCAACCTATCCCATCTCAACAACCCCCATCATCTATTCAAAATGTATTCATGTATATCCCAACATCAAATCCTCTAATTAATACGAGTTTCATCTCTAGTGTCCATCCATCTTCACTTCATTCATCAACCACCCCTATCATCTCCCATCACATACCTCAACAATCTCATCCTCTCATCCACACCTCTATTCCTTTCCAACATGTACCTCAACAATCCCAACCATCATTAGCACTTCAATCCCCTTCAAATATATACCCTAGTACTTGTAACCCATTTAACACACATTCGTGCCTATTCAATATCAATACATCTAATCCTCAAAACCCATAACCTCAAAACTCGAATACAATATTCCTATGAATACCCCTCTCAAAAACAATATCCCTTTTCCTTATTATCCATACCAATAACTAAATCAAATTACATATAATCAACTTATTCCTTCGTCATTTAATCCCCAAGAATAACCAAGTAACAAAATTATCCTTTACAGTACTTGATGAACAAGATATCTAGTCTTGAATCTTACTCCTTGGGTCCCAAAATATTTTGTCTTACGAAAAATCTACACCGAACTCATCCGTCCATCTCGTACTATATAAAGCATTTCCTCCACATTGGGAACTCCCTAACTTCATCAAATTATACAACAAAAAAACCCTCAACAACACATCCAGAATTCGACATGCTTTTTATCTCACAACACATGACTAGGACCTTATGCTGAGAACATTCCCTATGTCTTTAGTAGGACCTTCCTTAGATTGGTACAACAATATTTTGCAGTACTTACTCTTCTCATTCATTCAAATAATGAAACTATTATTAGAACTCTTCTTGATTAATATTGTACATAAAATCACTATCACTAATTTGTTCACCATCAAGAAATTCGAGGAGGAATCTATCACAAATTCTCGTCAC
This sequence comes from Taxus wallichiana var. yunnanensis, assembly GCA_018340775.1. NCBI lineage: Eukaryota > Viridiplantae > Streptophyta > Pinopsida > Cupressales > Taxaceae > Taxus > Taxus wallichiana. Next base: position 473,628,470 of record CM031242.1, on the reverse strand, counting down.
CACCAGAGGATCATTATCATCAATTGTCCTTTTCCTCCTATGGACTAAATTAATCATGTTATTTTAAACCTCATGTGCCACACATACATCATCCACGTTAAAAATCTATTCCTTTCAAATGTTCCATGAAGCCTTCAATATGGCTTGCAAGATTGAGCTTCGCGCTCTCAAAGATGGTAGGGTCAAACTCACATTAAAGAAGCATAAGCATGATTCTTTGTTAAAACCATCCTCTAGTCATGAAAAATCTAAGAAATCAACAAATGTATTCATTGTGAAAAATTCTTCTAAAGAAAATTTGATCTCTCGAACACAACCATCCTCAACATAATTATATGACTATCGATGAATCTAATAACACAATTTTTTATAAAATTTTAGCTTCATGTATGGTCACACATCCTCACATCCACCCCATCAACACATCTATTTCAAAACCCACTTGGTATTAAAGAAATGATTACCGTAAATACCATAGGGTCAAAGGGAATGAAATCAAAAGGTGTCGTTCATTCATTAATTTCCTTCAAGACCTTATCAAAAAAGGTGAGTTAACACTAGATAACACAAATGCACCTCCAAATTAGCATTTGAACATTTTTAAACATCCATTTCTAAACCCCGCTCCATCCACCATTAAAAATAAATATGATGTAATATACTCTCATCAAACCATCAAAAAAATCATTAATCATTCATCCACACCCTAAACATCTAGTTCTCCCATCATAGATGAACCATCTGAATCATCCAAAAATGATTCTATTATAAAAACAACAAACACAACATCCACTACACTATGTATTTCCACACTAGAAGAAACCATAAAATCATGTATGTCTTATATTACATCCACTAGAAATATCATGAATCCATCGACATATATCTCATCCTCTTCAAACCCATCTACAATATGTGAAAAGTTGTTACGATGACCATGTCACTCAACATTATGTGTGTAATCTTAAAAATTCTATTTCATGACCGCACATCCCTTCACCTTAAAAGGTTACAATAATATCACGTGATCATCTCGATGCCCTCAACACAAAATCCAAAATACATGACTTCTATCCTAGGAACACACCCCTCATCAAAGTTATCAGTCACTATTACAGAATCAAGAACCATTCCCAAAGATACACTTAACTATATCACACGTAAAACGATCCCTTCAACAAATGTACCATCGAAGAATCACCGGTTCCTTGACCTATGCCTTAAAGGCTCATCCAACAATCTATCATAACCTTACTTTCTCTTAATCCATTTAGCTCTTGAGGATGGAAACCATCCTAGTATAATTTTGAAGAATTTTGTGATTTTCATCATGCAATATGAAATTATACAAAGGAATATAAATCCCTTAACATTGCTATCAAAATCCTTGCTAATAAAGGCCTTCTATCTAAAAATATCAAACCGTCAAAACAAATCCTTAGATGTCTAACACTATTACATTTAAACCATCACCCACATCCAAATCTACCAAAAATGGGGAATCTTCCAATAAATCCCCTCTTCATAAAATTTAAGTAGTACGCATTACCACTAGAAAAATTATCCATGACCTTAAGACTTTGGATAAAAAAATTTACAAGGTCTTCATGCCACATGCTCCTAAATCAACTAATCCAACAGCCCTTGCTAAGGCTAAGGAATCTATCCTTTTCTCTCAACATACGTAATCCACCACTTCCGTACAAAATACCATTATCAAACAACTTCATCAATCTCCATTAAATATGTCCCTTTATAATCTCATTCAAACTTCACCTCGGAATCAAAAAGCTATGATGAAGCACTCCAATCTATATTAGTGTCCTTAGATGATCCACGAGATGTTAGCAAACCTAGTCAGTACACTCAAAATGTTTGTTTCCATCTCTTTTGGAAGCTCTGAAATCCCATCATTACAATCATAGGAGCACAACCTCCCACTTTTCATCACCACCCAAATTAATGATAGTATCATTAAGAGGTTCATGATCGATAACGGTGCCAACATTAACATCATATCATCACATTCCTTTGATAAAATTAAACTACCCAACACCATTGTGACTCAAGCACCTACCGTACTGTGGGCTTTTAGTGACACCTTTTCCCCCACATTAGGAAAAATAATCTTACCAATAAAGATCAAAGTTAAAAATCTCCACAAACTCTTCCATCTAGTGAAAGGATATTCTCAATATAACATTTTATTATGTTGAGCTCGGATACATGTTATGCATTGTATCCCATCTACTTTACATCATTGTCTCAAATATGAACATGAGGGTAAAATTTTCATGGTCCCCGCATATCCAAACCCTTTCAAAACATATCATATGACATATCAACCAAAATGAAATGTTTGATCCCAAAACAAACATGGACTCCTCTAATGAAGCCTCCACCAGTTCATCCATCATCTCATCAAAGTTTCAAGATGAAAATTATTTCAATGATGTTATGCAATGCCTTTCACTAGGGGAGTATTTCCTCCTCATACTTAATTCTCTTCCTACATCAAAGACATGCATATGACCCAGCCAAGAACCCATGCATGAACCCAATTTTGGGGATGTTATCTCCTTTGATCCAAGACATCTCAAAACCAACATCGTCTGAGAGGAATCAATCAAGGTTTTCGACATCTTGTTAATCAACACCATGTAAAACCATTCATATCAGAATTTCAATTCCTATATAAAAAAGTATTCACATAAATTTACCTCCATCCTTTTGCATGGAAAAGATTCAAACTCGACATAATGAAAAAGGAATTCAGGACTTAATCATTGATAATTCTCGCACTTCTCTTAAAAATGTGGGTTACGTTTCAAAAAACCAGGATTTGAACCTTCCATAAGCATCATGTTTAGATCCATAACAGAACCTATAATACCTTCCTCATCTACACATGGAAAACCTATGGAAGCATATTACATCATTTCAATACCATATAACTTGTTTTAGTCAACACTATCGCTTTAGGACCTTTGACTTATCTGAATTTTTTTAGTCAACATATCTCGCTACTAATCATGCCTTGGGTGCTATTATCACTCAATGAGATGAGAAGGGTCATGAATAGGTAATTTATTAAATATGAAACACTCTCCATGACTACGAGAATCATTATAATGAAGGTAAAAAGGTATGTTGTGACTTGTACTTTACATCATCCAAACTTCATCATTACCTAATTAATCATAAGACTTTCCTTGTTATCAGCTTCAATCCTATAAAGATTATGCAGTACAAGAAATATGATAGTGAATGAGTCACTTTGTGGGTCATTCTCATGTCGAATTTGACATTGAAATCACATTGCAAAAATCTATCAAGGGACAAGACATTACCGACTAGCTTGCCGAAGTCCTCCTTCTCGATAATCAATCACCTCGTAAACAATTCCCTGATGAATCTATCAATATTATCGGTTACTTAATATGATCCTATCGAATGAAAAGTTTCTCTGTTGGATCTAAGTGTCAGCAATGGGGAGGTGTCGATATTGTTATCATACCTCCCTCAAGGACCCCCATCCCTCTGTCTTTCAAAATAAAGTTTTAATGTACTAATAACATGGTAGAATATGAAGCTCTAATCACGGGTCTTTAAATCATCATCATGCTCAGTGTTTAAATCTTGCACATCTTTAGAGATGTACAAGTTTTCATCAACTATATCAAAGGAATTTAGCAATGTAAAAATGAGATTCTAAAAAAAATAAAACAATTATTGAATTCATATTATTTGATCGCTATGTTACCCAAATAGTTCCATGATCTTATAATAAGTTCATAGACACCATGACCTCTCTTACATCCTCCATGCCTCTATCAATCAATGATTCTAAATTTTTCATTATCATCCACACACTTGACCAAACATCCCATACTTGATGAACTCCCTTCCATCAATATCATCAAAAACAACCCACCGTATATTTGGTATGCTCAAACATTTGACTATGTATCGAAGCTAAAATTCCTCTTGGCATGTGTAACAAAGGTAAGTGATATTTCCTTCAATACGCTACCTGGTATGTCATCATAGGATATGTGCCATAAAATGTAGATCTGATGTCCTCTTATTAATATGTATCAAATGTCATGAGTATATTAAATCGATTCAAAAATGCACAACGACATATGTGGCGATACACTTTAATGGTATGGTGGTCACAAAACACATCTTCTAAGTAGGAATTATTGGTGTATGCTCAATCAATGTTATTACATGCATGTGAAGAAATGTGTTAAGTGCCAAAAAGTTCTAATCTCACTCTCATTCCTAGTTAGGGTTTACAACCTTCTAAATATCTATGGTCCTTTTCACGGTGGACGATTAGACCTCATTGGACTCATAAATCCTTCGTCATCATAATGACGTCAATCTATCATCATAGCCATGGAATAATTCCCTAAATAGTTAGAGGCTATTCCCTTAGTCTATACTAAAGAAAACAAAATCATCGATTTCATTTATTAACATATAAAATATTGCTTCAACATCACTCACAAGTAAATAACTAAAATGGAAAATCCTTCAAGAATAAGGAAGTTAAGAAATTATGTGACACATTCAACATCAAACTAAGAATTTTTTTCCTTAGTATCTATAAGAAAATAGGAAAGTTGAGGCTTCTAACAAAACACTATAAAAATTCTTATAAAAATCTTCAATCAAGCGAAGGAAATGACACCTCAAAGATCCTATTTACTCTCTTGGCTTATCATACTTTCATCTCGTACTCTTACGGATGCTACACCATTTTCTATAGTCTATGGCTCCAAGGAAGTTTTACCCCTTGAAGTTAAAATCCCATCACTTTGTGTATCCCTAGGATATTTGATCACTTGCATGGATTATCGTTAATAACATCTAGGATAATTGAAGATGGTAGATGAACGTTTCCCTAAAAACTCTTGAACATCATCATGTCTATCAAGAGAACATCAAGTGTGCATATACGAAGCATGTGAAGGAACATGAATTTAATATAGGTGATCTCATTCTAAAAGAAAATCAAAATGTCACTACTTTAGAAAGGAGTAAATGTGGAAAGTTTTCCCCTAACTCGATCAATCCATATGTCACCACTCACAAGTATGGGTTAGGAGTGTACCATCTAGCCTCCCTTGATGGTACACCTAAAAGGAACATTTGAATGCATTTAACTTTTGGGATTTCTATTTTTAACAAAGGACCTTCATGATAGTAGTCACTTAAAAGATCACATTAGGCCACCAACCCATCATATCATTATTGAAATGGTTTGGAAGAATGTGGTTTACCGTCATTATCCTTATGTAATCGTGTAAGATGAGTACCACGACTATGCTCATTTCATATTTCACATGGAAAATTTCATCCTCAATAGTAACCTAACAATAATTACATTCATCCACCTTGTCTACCAATTGAAAAAAAAAATGGGGCACACATTTGTAGTTTGTGCACACATCTCTTCCACTCCTTAAAATGGTCTACTAGGTCTTCCTCGGTGTAAAATAAATTCAAAAATAAATATAGATGCATCTTATCGAATAAATAGATTGATACCTATAGTCACGAAATCAAATAATTTAGATATTATTTAGTCCCATTCTCATACAACTATTCATATGGTTTTTGAGTGAAGAAAGTACTAAATAACCAATATCTTTTGGCCATTTTACTTGGATTTTTGTCGTCATTCTTGACCTTCAACACATACTTCCCTAGTCTATTTTTTGTCTTTTCACATCATTTTACCTTTTAACAAGGATTCTATCCTAATATTGGGGTGCCCTATGTGCCTTGGTCCCATTTGGGGCGCCCCAGCCTTTCTACACTTTCTTGCCACTTTTTGGGCACTTTCTGACCATTTGAGCTTCTTATAGTTTTAGCGGCTGATATTTCTAGTTTTAATTACGAAGTTATAACAAGAGAACCATATAAATATAAAGTTATGAAATCATAATGAGGGACCAAGAACTAAGCAATATCATTACGACCTAAGGTTTTATCCATTAAAGGCTCCATTTTCATCCACCTAGCTCCATCACAAGGCACAAGGCTAGTTCATATGCATCACACCGCATAGGAGGGAAATCTATTCTGTTCCATACACCATTCTATTACATTTTATACACATAGTTATTACTCAATACTTTCATAAAGTGCAACCGGTAGAATATCACCTATGGAATTATTTTACACAAACATATAGAACTACATTAGGTCCGAGATGTAGTGTAGCACTTAGTAAGTCCACCATTATGAAAGCCGAGATCGGTCGACCCTTCATATCCATCCTTATTTTTTTAGGCTTTGATATTTTTCTTGGCATTTTTCAGTTTCTTCTTGATCACCGATTACCAATGACATACAAATGAGTATAGTGAAGCTAGTGCGACAGAATCAAAGGAAGAAAAACATGAAGCGACACCTCGAACGAAGGTTATAGATATTTTTCAAATACCAAGGTTCCCATATGTCATACTAGTGTGCCTAGAGGTGCCCCCAACCTATCTAGGAATACCGATCGACTCATATTTCTTAGATATGCATCTTTCTAGACTTCGGCATAGTCATTTCTTCCTCCTATTTCTCCATTGAACTCTGCAACAAAATCTAACAATCTCGCCGAACTAACTAATCTATTTCTTAACACTTCTTGTACATTATGGTTTACATTTATACTTTATTAGTTGCTTGGGTCATTATCTTTACACATTTATCTCTGTTATTTATTATTTTCCTTAATGTTAGATTAACTATAGAATTTGTTATAATTTCAAATTTTAGTTAATCAATCCCTCAAAGGAAAACAAGAAGATATCAAAATTATATTTTTAAAAAGGAATTCATATTGATCCTTCAAGAATAAATTACTATCAAATTATTGACCGATCTCTTGAAGGATGGATATCCATATGAAAAAAACCAATAAAGTAAAATCATTTAGATCACTCCCTCAAATGATGCCTACCCATGAAATTGTAAAAATTATTCTTGTATTGATCAACCTTCTGAATATTCAAAATATGAAAAGCATCCTAGGAAAGCTTCCCACATTGATTAGATTTCTCATTAGAGAAAATTATCACATCGACCGACTTTACATCAAAATAAAATGTCTAGCTCTAGCATGAGAGTACAAAACCATTTAGATGATAACCTACTCTACCTCGCAACGTACATCACCAACCTTTCCCATGTGTTAAGAAGTTATATATTTTAATTTATCTATGTCCAAGATCCTACATGTGACATGTCATTGTTATTCATGTATTACACATCTGTTATAAGGCTAAAAGTGCAAGAGACTTCATTATACTATTTTCCATCACTTATAAGTCAAATCTAGTCCAAAGCCAAACAATTCAGATTATTTTCCCATCCGTGATTAGAATACATTAAAGTCACAACACAATCAAAATTAAATATCTTAAAATGTCACATTCAATTGAATACATCCCACTATTGTATGAACAATTACATCTAATTCATCTCAACATCACATCAAATATAATCAAAACATTTATCAACATCTATACATATAAACATCATGATCACATCTAAATTCTACATTATCACACCCAAACATTACACTAAATAAAATTAATATATGGATCAAAATCATATATATATATATATATATATATATATATATATATATATATATATATATATATGAATGTATCAATATACATCATCACAAGTGTCAAATCTCGTATATAAAAAAATACATCAAAAACAGGATTCACAAAAGATCCATATACATCATAAATATAATATATCGACTAAATTGAACATCCATCAACCATATGCCTCCATGATCATTTCTCCCCTAATCACCACCATCAACACCATCTAGTCCTATACTATGAAAACTCCCATCTGGACCCCGTGGTGGCTATCCCATGCTCGCTACACTCCCACGATGGTGTTGCTCACCTCTATTCCTTGTACATGACATAACAAGGCTCATCTCGTAGTCTCTTGTGCACTATTTACTCATAGTATCATATCTCATCACATAAGGATTGACGATTCACCATTCTCATGCTACCTTGTAATCCCATATGACCAATAGTTTGGGCCCTCAATGCGTCTAGCTCAACCCCTAAAAATGAAGTGTCTATGATACTCGATGGAATTTCTCAAGACATCTAGCTATTGCCTATACATGTAACGAAATCGGCTATATCATGTGTCATCTCTAGCTACACACCCTTCATTTGTTGACCCAATCCATCCCACTCACCCATCAAAGTATCCCTCTCCATAATAAATGTGGCCCACTCGATCATGAACGTGTTCTTTTTGGCCTCTAATCACTCAATGTTAGCATTTAGTTATCCCCTTTCATCACCACCACCGGCTCCCTCACCCTTTCTCGACCTCACCCTAACCTCGTTACTTGTTGAGGGACCTCCTCTACACAATCCCATACTCATCTATCCACCCTATCAAGTTGATCCTTCCAACACATAGCATATGTCTATGTAACCCCAACATCGTCTACCACTTTGGGTGCACTGTGATCATCCACTTCATCACCCATCTTCATCGGTGATCAAACGAATCACTGTAGCAACTGAAAATGACTTATCCATATCCCTATTATCACGTTTATAGGCTATAGCCACCTTTGGAACATCTTAAACTAATTTAAATTGTCACGTAACATGACCAAAACTAATCTACTCCCACTCTCCAAGCTATCAACTTTGTACCTACATGTACTATAGGGTGGTTGTAATCTCACCCTCCCCCTACAATGATGGAAAACCAATAAATAGTATCTATCTCACATCTCCATCATGTAATACAACAAGGAGATGTCCATAATTCTCCTCACGATGCACTTTGTCGTACCTCTCCTCTATCCGATCATCATTAGAAAAATCCAACTATCTTATCCAATGTTATTAAACCTCACCACTTGGACCCTAGGCCCATCCACTACAATGTTATCATATGACCACCATTGTAATAAGAAGCCAACATTAATCCAAAACCTCTTTCCTATCCTCCAAAACCATAACTCTCAATAAGTATGAGAAAGAAAAGTAAGGGCCCATGCGAAAACATTCCTATGCTCCATCATATCGTGTAGAAATCCCTTCATCATCCTTTAAAACCAAACCCTAACAAATTCATGGAATGCATAACAACTGATCCTGATAATCATCAAATTCATCAAAGCATGACCCTTTATCTTGGGACTATATAAATCCCCGTATAAAAAATCACCTTACAAGAAATCTATCCCTACTATATTTCCACCATATAATCTCCTCATCACTCCCAATCTATATATCTCATCAATCAAATAAATTCCCTCCCTATGGATGAGTAACCTCAATATCCTCGTATGTCCTCTAGGGTGATGGTCATCTCACCCGTCGGTAACCAAAATGTGAAAATGAAATGGTCCCATATCTCCAATAATGCGATTAAAACCCTCGGTACCTATGGATCCTCCTACTATGGTGCATCAAACCCAAAATAATATCCTATAAGTGAGCCCACATCATCGGATAAAGAGCTTCACATAGGATCCAAAATCAAAGGAATTTTGTCTCGGATAGTCAATTTGTCTCTCGAATACATCCACACCACACAAAATAGCCATTAGAACACCATTTATTTATAAATTGAATGAAAACTACAACATCGAAACAAAATAACATTACTTTCCAAAGGATAGACCATAATCATTGGTGTTTCACCTTAATCACACGTGATTTTCCAAAATCATCAATGATTCCAATGACTTGAAAATGTGTCCTCACTTAGTCCTAAAATCCTAAAAATTACATAAAAATAAAAAAATACAAAAATAATAAAAATGGTACATACCTCTTCTCGTGGGTCATCTATGCTTGCGAGATACTTCAAAGCCTCCATTTCTCAATTTTCACTCAAAAATTAAAAAAATAGAGCTCTAAATCTCTCAAAGCACATGGTAAAAATGATTTTACCATAGTAAAATCAACTATTTATAGGGCGCAATCTTTTCATCCTTGGAATCGCTGACGATTTCTTAAATATCCATGGATTTCTTAAATTGTCCGTGTGATTCCTTTTAAATTATCAAAACACACTTTTAAAACATCCAAGTCATTTGAAAAATTATCATATTCATCATAAATTATCATATTCCTCCTTTTGAGAGCCCTTAACCCTTTACAACATCAATAAACCAACCAATAAAATCAAATCTTTCCTTGATTATGCAACATAATCAATGAAAATGTTTCTCTATAAAAATCCATCTCGGATTTGTTTTACAATCTTAGAACTAATAAGTCATATGTCTATAGGACATAAACCCATTGGTCAACCTATCACTTGGATCCCTTGTCTCAAATTCCATCCTTTGTGGCCACATTGTCCTCCTTTTGAACCATACGTCTATACTAAAGAAAACAAAATCATCGATTTCATTTAGTAACATATAAAATATTGCTTCAACATCGCTCACAAGCAAATAACTAAAAATCGAAAATCCTTCAAGAATAAGGAAGTTAAGAAATTATGTGACACATTCAACATCAAACTAAGAATTTTGTTTCCTTATTATCTATAAGAAAATGGGAAAGCTGAGGCTTCTAACAAAACACTACTCTACCATTTAGATGATAACCTACTCTACCTCACAACGTACATCCACAACCTTTTCCATGTGTTAAGAAGTTATATATTTTAATTTATCTATGTCTAAGGTCCTACATGTGACATGTCATTGTTATTCATGTGTTACACATCTGTTATAAGGCTAAAAGTGCAAGAGACTTCATTATACTTTTTCCTATCACTTATGTGTCAAATCCATCAAAGGCAAACAATTTAGATTATTTTCCCATTCGTGATTAGAATACTTTAAAGTCACAACACGATCAAAATTAAATATCTTAAAATGTCACATTCAATTGAATACATCCCACTATTGTATGAACAATTACATCTAATCCATACCAACATTACATAAAACATTATCAAAACATTTATCAAAATTTATACATATAAACATCATGATCACATCTAAATTCTACATTATCACACCCAAACATTACACTAAAGAAAATTAACATATTGATCAAAATAATATATATATCATATGAATATATCAATATACATCATCACGAGTCTCAAATCTCTCGTATATAAAAATAACATCAAAAACAGGATTCACAAAAGATCCATATACATCATAAATATAATATATCGATTAAATTGAACATCCATCAACCATATGCCTCCACGATCATTTCTCCCCTACTCACCACCATCAACACAATCTAGTCCTATACTAGGAAAACTCCCATCTGGACCCCATGGTGGCTATCCCATGCTCGCTACACTCCCTGATGGTGTTGCTCACCTATATTGCTTGTACACGACAAAACAAGGCTCATCTGGTAGTCTCTTGTGCACTATTTACTCATAGTATCATATCTCATCACATAAGGATCGATGATTCACCATTATCTCGCTACCTTGTAATCCCATATGACCAATAGCTTGGGCCCTCACCGCTCTAGCTCAACCCCTAAAAATGAAGTGTTTATGATACGATGGAATTTCTCAAGACATCTAGCTATTTCCTATACATGTAACAGTCACTATATCATGTGTCATCTCTAGCTACACACCCTTCATTTGCTGACCCAATCCATCCCACTCACCCATCAAAGTATCCCTCTCCATAATAAATGTGGCCCACTTGATCATGAACGTGTTCTTCTCACCTCTAATCACTCAATGTTAGCATTTAGTTATCGCCTTTCATCACCACCACTAGCTCCCTCACCCTTTCGACCTCACCCTATCTTGTTACTTGTTGAGGGACCTCCTCTACACAATCCCATACTCATCTATCCACCCTATCAAGTTGATCCTTCCAACACATAGCATATGTCTATGTAACCCCAACATCGTCTACCACTTTGGGTGCACTTTGTGATCATCCATCTTCATCGGTGATAGAACGAATCACCAGCAAGAATGAAAATGACTTATCCATATCCCTATTATCACATTTATAGGCTATAGCCACCTTTGGAACATCTTAAACTAATTTAAATTGTCATGTAACATGACCAAAACTGATTTACTCCCACTCTCCAAGCTATCAACTTTGTTGTACCTACATGTACTATATAGGGTGGTTGTAATCTCACCCTCCCCCTTCAATGATGGAAAACCAATAAATAGTATCTATCTCACATCTCCATCATGTAATCCAACAAGGAGATGTCCATAATTCTCCTCACCATGTACTTGTCGTACCTCTCCTCTATCTCGATTATCATTAGAAAAATCCAACCTGTCTTATCTAATGTTATTAAACCTCACCACGGTACACCCTAGGCCATCCACTATAATGTTATCATATGACCACCATTGTAATAAGAAGCCAACATTAATCCAAAACCTATTTCCTATCCTCCAAAACCATAACTCTCTGTAAGTATGAGAAAAAAAAGTAAGGGCCCATACGAAAACATTCCTATGCTCCATCATATCGGTAGAAATCCCTTCATCATCCATTAAAACCAAACCCTAACAAATTCATGGAATGCATAACAACCGATCCTCGATAATCATCAAATTCATCAAAGCATGACCCTTTATCTTGGGACTATATAAATCCCCATATAAAAATCACCTTACAAGAAATCTATCCCTACTTGTATTTCCACCATATAATCTCCTCATCACTCCCAATGTATATATCTCATCAATCAATAAATGCCCTCCCCATGGATGAGTAACCTCAATATCTGTGTATATCCTCTAGGGTGATAGTCATCTCTTCTTTCGGTAACCAAAATGTGAAAATGAAATGGTCCCATATCTCTAATAATGCGATTAAAACCCCTTTGCACTTACCTATGGATCCTCCTACTATGGTGCATCAAACCCAAAATAATATCCTATAAGTGAGCCTAGTCATCATCCGATAAAGAGCTTCACATAGGCTCCAAAATCAAAGGAATTTTGTCTCGATACCAATTTATCTCTCGAATACATCCACACCACACAAAATAGCCATTAGAACACCATTTATTTATAAATTGAATGAAAACTACAATATCGAAACAAAATAACATTACTTTCCGGTGATAGACCATAATCATTGGTGTTTCACCATAATCGCATGTGATTTTCCAAAATCATCAATGATTCCAATGACTTGAAAAATGTGTCCTCACTCACTCCTAAAATCCTAAAAATTACATAAAAATAAAAATACAAAAATAATAAAAATGGTACATACCTCTTCTAAGGTGGGTCTTCTATGCTTGCGAGATACTTCGAAGCCTCCATTTCTCAATTTTTACTCAAAAATTAAAACACTAGAGCTCTAAATCTCTCAAAGCACATGGTAAAAATGATTTTACCATAGTAAAATCAACTATTTATAGGGCACAAATCTTTCATCCTTGGAATCACCGATGATTTCTTAAATATCCATGGATTTCTTAAATTATGTGTGATTCCTTTTAAACTATCAAAACACACTTTTAAAGTATCCAATTCATTTGAAAAACTATCATATTCATCAAAATAACACATTTTTCTAGCATGTTCCTCCTTTTGAGAGCCCCGAACCCTTTATAACATCAAGAAACCAACCAATAAAATCAAATCTTTCCTTGATTATGCAACATAATCAATGAAAATGTTTCCTCTATCAAAATCCATCTCGGATTTGTTTTACAATCTTAGAACTAATAAGTCATACATCTATAGGACACAAACCCATTGGTCAACCTATCACTTGGATCCCCTGTCTCAAATTCCCTCCTTTGTGGCCACCTTTTCCTCCCGTGAATCATACATCTATAGGACGTAAACCCATCGCCTCCTATCATTTGATTCCGTGGTAGCATTTTTTCAATTATCTACCTCTTATTTAGGAAACTCATAATGAAACATGCACGTCAAACCACCCAATCAACTTTAAAAAAATTGTGATTATTTTCACTATGTTTCAATTTAGTTGAGTTTGAGGGGAAATCAGCCATCCAATCTAAAAGCAAACCATATCAAACCATTTTTTCTAGCATCTTGTCTGTCATAAACCACTCGATAAAAGTAGGAAAATGTAGACACCGGGTTTTAGTCACCTACATTCTCCATGCATATGCACAATAATTTAGTTAAACCTATTACTCTAAATATTAACTAAATAATCTTACTCATCCTATAAAATCATGTTTCACACCCCACAAATCATATTTACCTATGAAAAATTCCTAACCATATGTAACCTAGCATAACCTTGTTCATCCAAACTTTCGAACCTCCCAACCTCGCATAACATATCTCCTAACCATTTTCCCTCATCCCTATACCCAAAAAAATCCATTTTTGAAGTGGTTGAAATCACTTCTAAACAAATTCCTCTTAATTTCACGGATCAACAATGATTCCAACAAATCACCTACAATTATAAATAAGAGTACAACCTCCTTTTTTAGGGACCTCTTTTAGACATTATCGATGATTTTGCATCTTCACTCTTTCATTTTCTTGAGTCAACATCAAATATCTTTCATATCATCTATCATCAATCCTAGTAACAACATTATACCACTTTAAGGAGTTGTCACACAATAATTTATGCTCCTAAGACTTGATCAACCCCTCCGGATGATCAAAAAATCAATATCACCAATTCAACCAGCCTTTGTGGACATTATTGCAACCATCTCCGCATTACAAGGTCATTTATTTTATTTTATTGTAATTTTTATACATCAAAACAAGAATAGAATAATCATCTTAATCTATGCTTTCAATCAATTTTTCGTTTACCAAGGAATTTTTGTTTTACATAGGAATCACCCATGATTCCCTTAAATCACCAAAAATTCCTTTGAATCACCCGTGATTTCTATCCAATTAACTTCCTTTTTTAAATCATTAAATTTCATCAATCATTTTAAGCATGTCTATGTTGTAGATGAATGTTCTAGGTAATTTTTTCTAATCGTAAGCATCTACGATCTCCCAATTGTCTAACAACCCTTCATGTGGGAGTAGTTGGACATCCTTCACGAGCTTAGTATTTGTGCTAGATTTAATTCACACAAACCTTGGAAGACATTGAGGAACATATCGAATTTATCTAAAAATACAACAAGAAACTATGGATTAATAATATGTTTAGTTTGAGGATATTCATATTACTTCCACTTTATCTTGGGCTACCTATAAAGCAGAATAAGATATTCCTTTTCACCTTGAGTTCTATCTTCTATCCTTGTCATTATCATTATTTATCTCATCATTATTATCATCTAAATTTATTGTATCAAGACAACTTTACATCCTCAAAGGAAGTCCCTTTGGATTCACTGGATTGGCCTTTTTCGAGCAGCTCATCATCCTATTTATCTAATATATCTTCTCTAATTTTATTTTCTTATAGGTCTCTTCACTTGGCAAAAGGAGTGCTCATCCACTGTTCACATCTCATGATTACAACATTGCATTTATTGGAGCAAGTATCACTAATCCCTTCCATAAATTTAAGGCATTTTTGCATTTGATAACATAGACCCGAAAACTACCTAATATAGAACCCTCTTTGAATATGGAACCTCTATGTGCCCTCTTTTAATTTTCTTTCTCATTAAAGGATCATGCTTAATAGAATTTGGTTGTAAAGAGAGGATTTTTGATTTCAATGCTTCTTTAGATATGGAGTTATCACCTTCTTTCTCAAATGAAAAGGATGAATTCTTGATTCTTCACACAGGATGGTTTGGATACTTTGATGACTTAATTATCTCACTTTGACTTGTTTCTCGTAGAGATGATGATATTTTTAGGACATGAAGTTTCTTATCTTACCTGATGAGTTTCTTAATCCACTTATGATCATGTCATGATATAATTTTATTAATTGATATTCTAATGGGGCTCTTGACTCCATTTAAATCTTTTACCGACCGTACAATGTCTCTCACTTTCACCTATTACATGTCCATATTCTCTGTCATGCTCCTTGACACAAATGTGATCAAAACGATGCTTTAGGATCCTTGTGAAGGGATAATTTTATTTTTAATATATGAAACAAATTTATGACCATGTGATGATGGAAAAAACCAATGAGATGAGTGAAAATAGAGCCAACAACAAATTTCTACATGCAAAACTCGAAACTTACTATTTTAGCAAATGGGGTCGAGTTGTTATTTTTGGAAATTTTACTTTTTTGTACAATCTTATTTTTCAAATATCCTAATGAATTTAGATTAATTTTATTGATGATGGTTTTCATTCTATAGAAATTTTCTAGTTTGAGAAAGTTGTTTTTTGGAACCTCCTATTTTGTGAAAGTTGTCCATTTTACCTTGTTTGTTGTTCCTCATTGTTATGGATGTGATGAGTGATGGGAGATTTCTATTTTTATAGGTTTACTATTTTTATCATGTGAGTGTACAAAAAAATTTATATTTTTAGAATGTTTACTTACTGGTTTCAGATTGAAACAAAATCACCATTGTTGGATTTGACTCTACTCTAGGATCCCGTGCTTCGCAATTTTCTTATTGTTTCTTCGCTATAAATCTAAAAAATAGAATGGGAAAATTATGAAGTTATGGTTACATATTTTCAGTTTTAAAAAACTAGGCATCATTTGATATGTATCAATAGTGATAAAACATGTTCCCGGAGGGAGAGTCTTCTCGTGAAAATTTCAAATGAACTCCGATTTTTTGTTGAATTGTTATAAAGAAATATTTGTTTCAAAGGTAATGTTTGCTATAGAACAAATTTCAAAGAATTTATATTATAATTTGAATTTTTTTGAAGGTTTTCAGTAGTAACAATGGTGGACATGTGAACCAACTAGAAGGAATGACTTAAAAGTGAGTTATTCTTCACTTTCTAGCTTAATTGTTAACCATGGTTTGAATATGGGTGAATGGAATCTAAGTTAAAATCCTGGTTTGCACATGTGCACCCATTATTAACACCTATGTCCCCTTAGTATAGGGAATAGAGGGACAAAAAGGGGTTCTTTGAGAAATATGGTGACAAGTTTCGCAACTGGTGTAGTTTACATGAGATGGGTTTAGCCAGCTTAATCACTCTAGAGATGAAAACAACTCATGTGAGAAACCACATAAGGGGCTTGAATGGGGGCACAATTTTTTTCCCATATATACCCTTTGGAAATTTAAAATAGGGACATAAAAGGGAACCTTGAGTAATATTCTGACAAGTGGCGACATCTAGTGCAATGTGAGGGAGTTGAGTTTAGCAAGTTAAGCACCCTTTGGAGCTAGAGATGGTCACATGAAGAACAATAGAGGGGATTGATATTTACAACCCATTCCCCCATTTATCCCATTGGAAAAGGGACAAGAGAGACATAAAAGGGAAAAAGAGTGAAATTGTGACATGTGATAGTAAAAATATGGCTTAGTATGGGATTAACACACTCTACACTCAAGACTTGAAAATTTATTTCGGATCTTGGAAAGATATTTTTAGGTGAAATTATATATTACTATGACTTAAAAATACCTTTGAAGATCAACGAATAAGTTTCCTAATATAATTATCTTTGAAATTTTAAAAATTCACTCCTTTTTCTCCGTAATAGTGGGGTGCACTCTGAAAAGATTGAAATGTTAATAGAAACTCTTAGGTCCTTGAATAAATTTGATTATTCCAACATATATATTTCTCTTCCATATTTCTATTTCCTACTTGTTTACTTTCTAAATCCTTACGGAGATCCCAGAATCATCCAGAGAAGTTTAGGTTCGTATTTTGATTTTTCATTTCTTATACCTAAAAACCTACTTTTGAATGGTCTATCCCTATAACACCAAATCTTTCCTAAATATTCCTAAAACACTTCCAAAACATTCAATTCCACTGAATACCACCTCTAGATGTTTATTATAATTTGTAAAATTATAGGATGATACAAAAAGTTAGTGTGAGTGGTATTTTCCATCATTTACTTATTTATTAGGTTTATTATAACCTCACTAGGTGAGTCATCTCACTTAGGTTAGAGCATGGATAATAGGTGTCATAGTAAGAAATATTCCATCATGGAATCTATCATATGTGTAAGTTGTGTCATATAAGTTTTATAACTCCCTTTCATAAAGTAACTCTTCTTCTCCATCATGGAAGTATAATTATTTATGAATGGGATTTACTCATAACTCCCCTATATGTACACATCTCTTCTTTATCTAGGAGCATGCATACTTGTTTCCATTAATGCATGCACATTTTTCATGTTTGAGTTCTTGTTTGAATCTTGAAGCTTACTCCATTTCATGTTTAGTTAGAACTCTTTGATGTGCGTGGATTCCTATATATCCTCATCATTCCTCCCTCTCGTTATGGTATTAGAGCTCGGGATCAAAATCGTTTCTCTCGCTACGGTTTCTTACTACTATCCCTTTTATAGTTTGATGTCAAAGTTTCTCAACTCCTTGCTTTGTGCTCTAATCAGTATATCTCAAGGGTTCTTGTGTTTAGTTTGTGTGCTTTGAGTTGTGCCTTGTTGATGTTCATTATGTTGAGTTTAAAAATATTACAGGTTTGAAGGTGTAGAGGTTTTGGTGTTTAAAAGGTTTGAGGGTTTTTTTTCAAAGGACCAACTCGGTCCCATATCTTGAGCTGGGATCCGAGTTTTCCTAAGGTTGTCAAATTACGTGGATTTCTTGCCACCTTGCATTGTTAACTTATAATTGATCGAGCTCATTTTTTTAACTCTCTACTTGAATTATCTTTAGGACTATGTTTTTGGCTCAACTTTGTTAGGTCCATCACCAAATTTTGGGTCTTCTCGCCACTCATGTAATAACTTCACTTGTTTCCAAGCTCATTTATATTAATCCTTGACTTGATGTTATTCACGGATCTACTTGCTTCAGCCATATCTTGATGAACATGGATCGCGTGTTGTTGGTTTCATCAAGGTTGTGAGTATTATGGAGCTCTATGCCATTACATTTTTTTAGTATGCGGAGGATCTCTGCCAATTCCCAACTCCTTGCAACCTTGTATAAACACATGTTCCATTGTTTGATCCTACTCGCACACCTTGACATGCCGGGATTCTCGCTTTTATGGAAAATCTTACCATGTGATAATTCCCTATATCTGGAATCTTCTCTCATTAACCATGTAACATGGGGTTTATAACTTGCATGAGCTTTTTGCAACCCAGGCCGATGACACCCTCATCACATGGAATCATGTCAAGCACTCGACGTGTGTGTTACACGCCTCTTACTTAGACGTGTTCAATCAAGCCCGTTAAAAAAATTAGTAGTACCATGAATCAATTTTTCAACACCCAAATTTTGTGAGTCGAGCTCCCATCTTGGCAATATACCACCCTAACTCACCAAATCACTCACCGAGTTGAATTTTCCCCTTCACACCCACAAGAATTTTTTTCCTCGCTTCATACTATATTTTTTAATTACAAAATAATAAATTATTTTTAGTTTCATCAATAATTAAAGAAAATAGTAAATTTTAAGGAAAAGATCTCTCTTTGGTTTTTATTTTTGGCTTTGTGTGCCCCCTTCCTTTGACCCCCTTCCCATTCTACATCTAGAGGGTGTTTTTTTGTTGTTCCTTTCTTTTAGCATTCTCCTTTATCCCTATTTGTTTTGTCATGGATCCCAATATAGTTCCCTTGTTTACCCCATTTAACTATCCCTAATGGAGAGAAGCCATGTATTTTGACTTGAAAAATAAAAACTCTTCCGATAATGGTGATATCAGCAAGCCAAACCTATAAATTCTATAGAAAAGGAAAAATGGTTTGACAAATATGATGAATCCATTGGTATTTTATCTATTTCTATGTCTCCTTAACTTTGTTTCCACATTACCTCATCAAAATCACCCAAATAAGTTGTGGATGCATTAGAAAAATGTTTTTGAAAACAAGATGAAATTAGAGGGTATGCAATGGAAAATGAGTTGAATATGTTGGAAGCACAATAATCTTAGAGGGGGTGAATCAGTCCTATAATTTTTTTACTTCATTAACCAAACCATACATTCATCAATTAAATTTTCCATACATCATTCATAACCATGTGTTCTTATTAAGATATGCAACATCAATCACAAGAGAATGAAATAAAGTACACAACATAAGAACACCATATGTAAGTGGGAAACCCTCATGGGAAGAAAACCAGCTGAATATTTTCTCGATATTACACACAAAAAGAAAATTAGTGAAGCATAAACTTCAAAAGGACCACCAACCCTAGTTTAGTAGAGCACCGCAGTAAGTACACCAAGTTGGGGGCCCAAAAAGTGGACAAAACCCAAAAAAGCAAAACACGTACACTTTCTATTATAACGCAATCACATTTTAAATTGTTAGGTTTCGGATTTATCAAGGCATAACATGTACGCGTTACATAATGCATACACGTTATGCCTACTATAAAGAAAAAAAGGCCCGAGCCACTATCATTTTATCTCCCTCAAACACAAGTTTCAGAGCTTAACCGTGCCCTCACATTTTTTCATTTAGGTGGATATCAAGCTCAAAGGATCATTTTTGGATCACTGGGAAGATCTGAATCGATGATGGCACCATGGAGAAGAGGTAAGAACAATTTGTTTCTCAAAATTGCATTTAAATATGATAATTATAGATTAAAATTTGAATTGAATACATATTTTTATTGTTAAGGTTAGAGGTCGAGGGAATCAACCACAACCAAACCCTACTATTCCTGTCATCCCTCCCAACACTCCCACAATTACTCAACATCCCCAAGTAGTCAAGAAGATTTAGCAGCCCACATAGTTGAAAAAAAAATTGAAATTCAGGATTTAATAAAAACAATGAGGGATTCACAATCTACAAACCCCCACCGCGCCCTCTTTACAAACACATTGGAAGTGTTAATTGTTCAAGTTAACGCAGCAATGACACAAATTGATCATTGGACAACTTACGAGAGGGTTGTAGGGTTTATTATTCCAAAAATTGTCATATGTGGATGTAAATAAATAAGAAATTTCAAAAGACCTCATATGCGCCTTATTCATGCACTCCCCACACTAATTTCCCCGTTATGTTGTCATGTAAATGGTTTTCCATCCATTGGTGCAATAATAATTGGATTAAAAATAGTTTTGGGACTGATGGTGGATTTTGTTTTATTTTCCACCTCTTAATAACAATGAGGTGCCACTATACTTTATGAGGAAACTCTATTGCGAGTTTATCCTCAATGATGTTCCAAATTATTTTGATTTTTGAGTTTTCCAAGGCCAAGGAAAAGGATTTTCACAGATCAACTAGGTGCACAAAATTCACCTATTCAAGAGGGTAGATTCCCCACACGTAAGCCCCCTCACCCCGAGATTATACCTCAAGCAAAGTGAAGGAGACAATAGATATTGATACAATTTATGTGCTTTAGGGGCTTATCTACGACCCTTGTTTGATATACAAGGGAAATTTTTTATCCGATTCTCGTAGAGGTACACAAAGTATTCCCTCAAGGAGTACTAGCATGAGGCCACATCTTTTCTCATCATGTGGTAGCATATGTTTGGGGCCCGAGGAGGATGATAATTTCATGCATACTGATTTTGGTGTACCCGGGCTAGGGGTGCACATGATAATGTTGCTATGTCGATGTCCTTTTGAGTGTGACATTTGGATTACATTCATCGGCATCACCTTTGTAGGTAAATTTTTTAAGTTTTGTTATGTGTGTTACAAAATTTTTGGAGTACTTGATCTACTTATATATGTTAAATTTTGAACTAATTGTATTTGTACATGTATATGCATTGATATTACGGCGCATTTAGAGGCACATCTTCATCCTAACCATAGGCCGTAAGCACCATGCCTACACATACATTCACAGAGGTAATTTAAAATGTTAATTATGTAAAATTTTCACATACATGTGTGTGTGTGTGTGTGTGTGTGTGTGTGTGTGTGTGTGTGTGTGTACACACACACACACACACATATATATTTGCATGTATATATATATATATATATATGTTAGTTTTGAATTCAAATATATGTATGTTATCAGTATGTCCATCTAAATCACGTGATATACATGTTTGATAAAGATGTTGACTTCACTAAAAACTCCACCATCTCTGCGATAAGTAGATAAAGGTGTTGCCGTTGCAATTTTGTCTACGCAAAGAACTCACCGAGGTATTCAAACAACACATAAATTTTGTTATATTTCTCATGTAATTCATATTATGTTAAATTACATGTTAGTAATGTATTTCATTGTAGCATTATTAAATTATGTTAATAATGTCCTTCATTGTGTATATGCAGGATTTACTCGCAACAAGTAAAGAGTACTGCTCATTTGATTCACAAAGCGTGGCGGGTAAAAACAATAGTTCTATATTGATAAAATTAGTTAAAATATTGTCAATATAGACATACATGTACTTAGTTTTGTTTTCACTAATTTTAATGTTATATTTTCCTATCTTATGTGTATGTAGGGAACTTCAAGCCCTCCATTTTGAATTCGAGGGCACGGACTCCTCCATATTGTTGTCTTCGTACTCCCCATTTGTATTGCAAGATTTCCCGATGACTCATCTCAGGCGTGAGATGCAAATTCAGCATGATCTTAAATTTTGTGTATTTATGTAAATAATTTCATTCTAGCATGGTCTTAAATAAATGTTGAAAACATATATAAATTAAGTTTTGAAAAGAAAACATTTTTGCATTTACAAGCTCATCTACAGTGAGTATTCAAGGAAGAGGACTCGTAGCATGGGCTTGGATGATCCAAATTCATCTCATAGATCTATATCTTCATATAAGGGAGGGCCTTCTTCGAGCAAGGCCAAGAGAGGGATATATTTTGATGAGTAGGAAATATATATGTCTTAAATGACATTGTTTTTGTATGCCTATGTGTCATTATCATTGTATGTATGCCTATATGGCATTTGAAATTGATGGTATATGACCTATTTTTGTATTTATTATGCACATTAAAATTCTGTTTGGAACCCGATAATTTTGTATGAGACCTTACATTTATGATATTATTTATACATGAAACTAATATGATGTGCACTTGACAATATTTAAGACATTATGTATTTTTTTAATTTATTAGTGATGTACATGCACTAGAATTTTCAATGTATAATATACATCAAACTTTGGAAATCAATATTTATATAATATATGTATATAAAGATTTACCTAATCTGAGTAATTATTCATTCAATTTATCAATGTGTATATGTGCATTTACCTTACTTACATTTCTTCTTATCATGCACTTACTACATTATTCTACGCTTCTTAGTGTTCTCCTTGTTAAAACAACCGAGAGTCGTCACAATTTGATGCCTTTCATTTTTTGATATTTTGAGAATATTTATCCATATACATTACTCAAATGCTTGAGAATGTCTCTAGATGTAATGGTATTACGATTCATACACTCAATCATTCTTGATTGTCTAATCCTGTCCACTTCATGTCATTACCTTTAAATCTGTAGGCATTTCAAGTTATTTGGAAATCAAATCACACCCTTCACTAGGCTTGATGACTACCCCTATCCTTTTTAAGGTGCTTTTGAAAGAATCCATGGGTTTATCATAACATAAATTATCAATGAATGGAAGGTCACTAAGCCATAGGCCAACTGACTCCCATCTAGAACTAAACAAGAAAGATTTACTAGGTGATTGATAACTCCCGTGTGTTCTTAGACATACCCCTATCAAATTCATTCTTAATCCAATCTACTCATTTAGGGCTCTTAAGGGACTACGCCTGGATGAGGTAGCCCAAAAGCACGGGTAGCGTAGGGAACCAAAAATAAACCTCCACTAGCATTCACTAGGCCATCTAGATGTGTTGGTCTAGACACTTTGGTCCCACAAGCTACCATTTGTACAATACAACATCGAACAACCTTACACTGACTCGGACTACAATATTTCACACGTTTACAAACAATAGAAATCAAGAGAACCAAATGGAGATGGATAAAACCGCAATAGTATTTCATAGAGGTCCCCGACATGGAGGTCTCGATCTAATGAGACATATCTAGGTGCCATGAAGTTTGATAAATCACCTGTCAGAGATATAGAATGTTTTGGCCTCAGGGTTCTTAAGGGACTACACCTAGATGAGGTAGCCCAAAAGCACTGGTAGTGTAGGGAACTAAAAAAATTCCTCCACCAGCATTGACTAGGCCATCCAGACATGTTTTCCCATATGATTTGGTCACAAAAGCTACCATTTGTAAACTACATTGTCCCTAGGGATCCATACGCGACTCAAATTACACTATTTCACGTGTTTATAAACAATAGGAAAACGAGAGAACTGAATGGAGATTGAGAAAAGTGTGAGAGGATTTCATAGACGACCCTGACATGGAGGTCTCGAATTTGACGAGACGTCTCTAGGTGCCACAGAGTCAAAGAAATTACCCTTCAAAGATATAGCATGTTTTGGCCTTAGTGATCTTAAGGGACTACGCCCATATGAAGAAGCCCAAAAGCACAGGGAGCATAGGGAACCAAAAAAAAGCCTCTACTAGCATTCACCTGGCCACCCCAGCGTGTTGGTGTAGTTAGTTCAGTCCCACGAGCTTCCATTTGCAAACTATAGCATCTGACAACCCTACATTAACTCGGATCGTAATATTTTACATCTTTGCAAACAAAAGGATAGCAAGAGAACTAAATGGAGATGAATAAAACCATGAGAGTCTTTTGTAGAGGGCCCCAACATGGAGGTCTCATTTATGACAAGACGCGTCTTTAGGTGCCATGAGTCCGAGAAATCACCCGTTGAAAATATAACATGTTTAGGCCTCGGGGCTCTTAAGGGACTACACCTGACGAGGTAGCCCAAACGCATGGGGAGTGTAGGGAACAAAAAAAAGACTCCACTAGCATTCACGAAGCAATTTGGACATGTTGCCTAGACAGCTTTATCCCATGAGCTACCATTTGCAAAATATAGTATCTGCACCACTACACTTACTAAGTTCATAGTCTACATAGTTGCATCATGTGGAAAAATAATTGAACATTGGTGGTTTCCTCCACCCATGCTTTCAGGCTACCTCATCCGGGCATAGTCCCTTAAGATCGTTGAGGACAAAACATGCTATATCTTCAACGGATGATTTCTCGTACTCCGTGGCACCTAAACATGTCTCATCGATCCGATACCTCCACATCGGGGCCCTCTACAAAATTGTCTATCTATTTTCTCCATCTCCATTCGGTTCTCTCGTTGTCCTATTGTTTGAAAACATGTGAAATAGTGTAGCTTGAGTCGAGTGTAAGACTCAAGTTAGATCTTGTATTTTGTAAATGGTAGCTTGTGGGACTGAATTGTCTAGGTAAACACTTCCAAATGGCTTGGTGAACACTAATGGAGGCTTTGTTTTGGTTTTTATGCTCCCGTGCTTTCAGTTACCTTGTTCGGGTGTAGTCTCTTAAGAACCTTGAGACCAAAACACCTTATATCTTTGACATATGATTTCTCAGAATCCATGGCACCTAGAGACATCTCATCGATCTGAAACCTCCTTGTTGAAGACCTCTACAAAATTTTCTCATGGTTTTCTCCATCTTCATTTGGTTCTCTCACCGTCCTACTATTTGCAAACGTGTGAAATACTATAGTGTGAGTCGGTTGCACAGACAAATGCCCAAACACTATAGTTTGCAAACGAGAACCTCGTGGGACCAAACAAACTATGCCAACACATCGCGGTGGCCAAGTGAACATTAGTGGATGCATTTTTATAGTTCCCTATGCTACCCATGCTTTCGGGCTACCTCATCCGGCGTAGTCCCTTAAGATCCATGAGGCCAAAACATGCTATATTTTCGATGGGTGATTTCTCAGACTCCTTGCACCTAGAGACATATCGTCGATCTCGATACCTCTATGTTGAGGCCCTCTACGATATCCTCTCATAGTTTTCTCCATCTCCATTCAGTTCTCTCATTGTCCTACTATTTGCAAAGGCGTGAAATACTGCAGTCTGAGTCAGTGTAAGGTTTTCCATTGCCAATCACTTGAATAATATAGGTGGTTCATACAATATAGGTGGTGAAATGAAAAGTTTAATAACATATTTTTACAATATAGGTGGTGAAATGAGAATTTTTTTTTGTTGTTCCTTTCTAATAATTAATTTCTCTTAGCTTCACTTGGCTTCGAGAATAATAAATTCTCTCCGATTACAAACCATGTAAAGGTGGAAGCCTTTTTGGTGTACTACTAACCTACATAAACATGTTAGTAAGTAATTGAATAGAATTTTAAATCATACAAAATTTAAACAAAATCATTTGAGTAAATCTTCAAATTAAATTCATGAAGAATAGAGTCTATCTTCCAATGAACCACAATGATCAACTCTATTCTTCATAGTAGCAATAATTGCTTCATGATCTGATTCACGAACCTTCCAAAGATTCTTGTTTGATGGCCAACCTCAATATTTGATCAATTTAATATTTTTGCAAGGACCAAATGTGAATAGTGAAGTATCTTCCGATGTACTTCATATCTTTCAAACAAGTAAATGTTTTATTTTTTGATAGGATATTGTCGAAGCCAAGTTCCAGTGACTACCACTAACCCAATAGGATACTCAAGGTCTTCCCCATCAATGACTGTGGAAGTCAATTTTTTTCCCCTCTACACAACGAGACAAGAAGTAGTTTGTTCCTCTTCATTAAATTACTTTGTAATAACTGTAAAAATATGCCCTATGTATCACAAAGTAAAACTATTCAATTAATTTAAAAATACATTAAGACTTGAACATTTAATTATTTATAAATCTAAAACATGGCATGTACATATATGTATGTACCTTTTTGCACTAGATCAAAGACTTGGTCAAATTTAGGTGATTTTGTCATTTGATCTAAAGACCCTGCAAGTTGTAATGCTCGTGGAACTTGATGTGTGTCGAGTGGAATTAGAGGTATACAATTCCATTCATCCACCCACCGTTGTGGACTGACATTCATTCCACACAAAATTAATGCATGATATACAAAAACATATCTTACACCTAGTATAAATAGTCCAAGAATTTTCATCTCAACTACGAATGAGTGCATATCACTTGATCCTACAACTATCATATAATATTAAAAGTTTTCCAGATGTTGTTCCTCTATCAACCAAAAATATTTACAAACCATTGATCTCTCTTGAGATTCATGGCCCATATTCTTGACACAATAATCAACAATGTTTTTGCATCCGTAAATTTAGCACCATCCTTGAACTTTAACTCTTCTCTTGTAAGCGCTCTTTTCACACATGCTCCCGCACCATCATGCTCTCATTTTCCATGACCTTCCTCGGTAAAAATCCATATATGTTGTACATTTATTTCTTTGTGCATCCTTCTTATACAATAAAACATCCGTGCATTCTTGAATTGTGATGTGCATTGTTCGACCAAATATAATGTTGATCGAAACTAATGTTCCTCTCATTCATGTTTGCATAAAACACCTAGAAAAACCTTGTACATATTCTCGTATAATGTGTCGATCATCACTCATGTAGAAATTATACTCTCTTAATATTTTTGATGTTGCTTAGTGCTTTCGGAGAGTGCATGAATGCTATATGAACGAAAATAGAAACTTGCACCGAGTGACTCGAACCTCCATTTGTGGGTCTGTAATGTATAATTCTCTACGAAGTCATCTCATGAAACAATAGTACCAAGTGGGAATGTGTCATTTCTTAACTTCAATTTTTCATCCAACCATCGAGTTCTATGTGTGTGCCTTGCATACTCATAAAAATTTCCTCTTTGAATTTGACCATATATTCTCGATACGTAATTATTTTCTAACAAGCTCACACCTCTTAGATTATTTTCCATCTTTTAATTGATATGCCACTGATTTATATTTGGTGAAATCAACCAATTATTTTGCTATTGAATATGTACTCTCCTCATGGATACAAATTTTTAGATATGGTAAAGCCACCGCATACATTGCACATTCCATTCAAATATGCTTTGTTATAAAAAAATTGTCTTGTTGATTTTTCACAAAATATTGTCGAATTTAGAGAGGGGGAGAGGTTGGGACAGCTCTTCCTACTTTCCCTGCCCCTTCTATATCTATGGGGCCCCCGAGGCCGACTCCCCACACCGACCACCCTCGAATATTTTTGTGGGACATTTAATCCACACTCCCGCAACATGATGTCGATGCAAAACACGACGTATTTGAAAAAAACATCATAATGCATTGAAAATTCAACATGATGCCTGTAACAACAAGTGGTATGTGAGTGATTGATTTTGACATAAAAGGGTTTGCTCATTTCAAAGAATCTTTGGCTAATATTAATTTGCGGATTTTCATTCTTAAAATTAGAGAATAATTTTGTTTGAGTCATATCTAAGAAATTTTTTCCACACGATTCATGATTACGAGAACCTATTCTTATTTTTAGTGTATCTCTTCTATTCGGTGACACACTTGTGCTATCATTCCAAAATTTTACAATTAATTATTTTAGAATATCAAATGTATTCTTTTCTTTTCGTGAAAGTATGCTAGAGAAATCCCAATAGTCGGTGTTATTGATGACTCAAGATGTTTGCATCTCTCTATTTCTTTCATTAGTGTTTTTCTCATTAACTTCAAAGCACTACTTATTTTTCTAATGAAGATTTTATTAACTATTTTATCGTTTACTATACAATTATTAAGTGCACGCCATGTAGCATTACTATCTTTGGTGCATCTTTTACCACCTATAGTTTGGTATGCTTTATGTATGTTTTCAACAATTAACACATTTATACCAAAAATATTAGATATTATTAACCCTAGGGTATTCATTATAGGTCTCATCTTAATTAATTTCATTAATGTAACAAATAATTGAAATCTTTATGTGTCATTTAAATTCTCAAAGTAATTATCCCAAATTCCACTAGCTTTTCTTCTCGCATTTATTTCAGACATTTTGTTAGGCACCGGGTTTTATAATGTTTTCATAAATTTCAATTAAGTGAATTGGTTTACTTCAAAAATGGAAGGAGGTGTTCTTAGAGGTGAAGATTCATTTACAACAATACTTTCTTCATTCGGTGTTTTCATACAAATTTGGGGGTTAACATTTGGATTCTCGGGTAAGGGTTTAACAATTGGATTCATATCAATTTCTTCATCCATACCAACATTATCATTCAATTTAATATCATTATTCATTCAAAAATCATTATTCTCTACATTTTCATTATGCATTTCATCCCCATTTTATAATACATGAGCTACATTTGATATAGCGGATGTACCTTTCCTTGCTCAAAGTTTTTGCATTCTCTTCAATTTATTTATTCTCTTCTCTTCCAATTACTTTGGTGTCTTGTTCTTGACTTTCCTCTTGTCCTTAGCTCAATGTTTATCACCCATGATTAGAAAAAATCAACTAGTGGGGTAGGGGAGAAAATGAACTACTAAAAAATTGTGCAAGAATGTAGAGAAAATTGCAAAAAAAATAAAATGTTTACAGAATTCCCATGAAAGAGATGAAAGGGACGTTGGGGGGCCATAATATATAAATAAAGAAAAATGTGTACGCATTTTTATTTTCTCTTTTTCCAAGCCATGCCTCAAGGCTTGGGATCCGGTTTGGATCCCCAAGCACGAGGCGTGGACTATCATGAAAACACAAAGAAACAACATGTTTTTGTAAGAAAATGTAAAAATGCCACTTCCTCTATGATAAATCAAAATAAAACAATCGATCCATTTTAAAAAAATTATACCATGATGTAGAGAAGAGTTTCTTCTTTCTAAAAATATAATTTTTCAAATTTTAACTAATATAAGGTTTCCATATTATTTATTTTAACTATGCCTTTTTATAGTTAATTTTTGAAGTGTAAATATGTCTATCTTTCATGGTGTATCTTTTTTTTGGTTGATCGAAATTTAAAAAAAATATACTAACCCAAACTAGGCATAATTCTATACATATTCAAAAAAAAATCTAATTTTCGATATTTTTTGAGGTAGTTAGGGTGGGGGGCACGGTCGAGCTCCGTTATTTTTCAAAACATAAAATTTTTGTACTAGAAAAATCATAAATAAAAAAATATTCGCTATAAAAATCTAAAAAAATGGATCCCAAACTAGATGCTCCTAGATATCTTTCTACTAAAGGGTTTTCAAAAATACTAAATGGTGCTCAAAAAATGGTGGGGGGCACAAAAGTCACTCTATTATATTTTTTAACAAAAATAGGAGCATCTGTTGGTATTTTAGTTGTTTGACCCACTTAAACTTATATGTTTTCAATAAAATTTAGTAGCTTAGAAACTAGACTCAAAATGCTACGATTCATATTTCTACATCTTCCAATTTTGAGTGTAACTATTTCGAAAAACTTGTACAAGTTGAAGTTTGTTTTTTTTTTTTTCAGAAAAATGTGTTCGCTTAAGACCCCCTTTTGGCTCCCCAACTTGGTGCACTTATCAACCAACCCCTAACTTAGTGTAACATCCACTCCAAAGGAGCCTATAACTCCCTAATATGATTAAACACCAACTAAACCACCTTAAAATTATGATATATAATTTTTTTCTACCGCAACCGATAGAGATCTCTAATTCAGCTCATACACACACCTTCAAACCCTTATTCACACAACTTGCTCTTTCTTCTTATTCTTTAACTTGTCTTTCCTAGAAAAAATTTCACTCATGAATTAAATCAATATTTAACTTGAAATACATTTTATCTTCCTTAAAATCAAACCCTCATACATACAAAAATCTCTCTCTTAGGTTACACTTTTTTACCCATGCAAGACTAGCTCACAAAGCCTCCTATTCCTTCTAACCCAAGAGAGTCTGGTCCTTAATCACTAATTTGACACATATAACTTTAAAAATTCCATTAAATTCATTATAATGGTCTCGAATTTCCCATATAGGTTGGTCATGCTAAAAATCACTCATCATGCACCAAAATCATCAAAACCCCATCACTAGGATGAGAACAATCCACTCATGAAAAAAAAAACATGATTTTTAAAGCTCCATAATTCACCACACATGATTAATATAACAGAAAATCATCATACATTATCACACATTTACTTTAACTAATCAAATATTTCGATTAAGAGGCCCAAAAAAGTGGTTTCTGTCACCCTGATTTTACCTTTAGGCCTTAAAAACACTCAAGATGAACTCAAATATGGAATGTAAAAATATATGGAATTCTTAGGACCTTTATAAAACTTATATGATATTTAAAACTCATGTCACATCCACATGACCAAACCACAACTACTTTTTCTTAACTAAAATAAGATGCCCAAAAACTAGTTTTGAAAACTCAACTAGTTTAAACCTTTTATGATACTTTAAAGGCCTCTAAATTCCTTAAATATAAATAAATTTCATACTTATTCACTTTCCAGGTGATAAGAAGAATCAAATCATCCATTTTATGCCTCAACTAACTCAATCTTTTAGCTTGAACAAGAATATCTTGAAATCCAATTAACTTTCTCCATCACAAATTGACCGGAATGATCAACCTATTCACCTGATTAATAGACAATAAATACACCATAATAGCACTATTTCAATTGAATTTCAATAACATATTTTAAATCCTTTCAATATTAAGTGGAAGTCCTTAAACAAATCTAATATCTATAAACTTCTTTTAAACCTTTATTGGACATAAGAACTGCTATGAGCTCAACATACTCTATCACCTCAAAAACCACTTCCAATCTCAACCAAATCATGGAACACACTTAGACATAATTTCTAAGAACTCTGAAACCTTCACCAATCTAGAATAACTAATAATCATCACTTTACCTCATTAAGCTACTTGGTACCTTGCTAGATCCAACATCCTTCAAACTTGACCCTATAAGAACAAATAATAGTTTTTTCATACCTCATCTAATCATCAATTTTGATACACCATATGAGATACCTATAAACCATGATCACAACACAACTTGAATGGATTCATAAATCCCCCTGGAGATCCTGTAATCTCTTTTTTTCTATAGAATGCTATAAACAACCCCAAAACCAGTCCTCATAGATAGGGAACACTTTTCATTTTTTCAGCATCACCATGATGTAAAAAATTCATGGACATATATAAAAACTCTAAGGCTAAGAAAAATTCTAATTTATTCATTACATTATTTGGGAAAATTTTCCTTAAACTGGAACACGTCAGAAACAATCTGTTTCAAACGGTTCCTACATACTATCACCTTTTCTATCTTACCTTTAGGGAAATATAGAAGAGTCCTCTATAACATCCAATCATCAAATTTTCAAAATAAATCAAAACTTGATTGGTATACTCACTCTTATGCAAGATGCTCCTAGCTAGGGGTTTTCTAGGGTTTCAAACCACTTTACCTTCTTAACGATCACTCATAAAACCACCTCATTATTTTTATTAAAGCTTAATAACTGAACTAATCAGCTATGCTAAAGAGCTTAGATCCCAATGCGCAACATACAATCCACAATGAGCATCATAAGGTCCATATTTGTCTTAAAAACACATTAAAACTTACCCGATTTCACCAAAACTTGCATATCTTCAAAATTATTTAGCACTTTGACCTGAAACTTATCATGAAGCATCATAACAACATCCTCTAACTATCCATGCTCACCACCTCTCAGATATTCATCTCAAACTCTCTATCCATTAAGACTTACTTGTTCTTACTTGTCTTTTTCTCACATGTTACTTCCAAAGAAACCCAAATATGCAGCATACCTCGTGTTCGACTTGAAAATATCCATAAAACTTAGGTGTACTACTAGTATTTTGTTACCATGCTCCAAAAATACTTTTCATCTCCAAATAGCATACCCCCATCTTGTTCTCAGTATGCCCTTGGGCTAGAAACAAGTCTACAATGAACTGAATCAACCAACACAACCCATTATATGACCATACTAACCATATGCAGACTGAAATATGCCCGTGAAACATCATACCATCCATGATTGACCTTATGAAACTATATTAATCACTTGGTAATACTTAAACCATGACTTAGAATACTCAACTATGCACCAAGACATTATAGATATTCACCATACTTGACACAACCACTCAATATTCATGCTTCACACCTCAAAAAAAAATCATGGAGACTCACATGAGCACATGACACCCTTTTCCATCAATATACTTGACATCAATGAAAAAAATAAACACACAATAGCAACCAATCTTCCTCATTTTCATTAATAGAAACCACATTTAGAAACATTGATGTAAACTAATATGACCAATAAACACAAGACAAAAATAACATGTTTTTGATGTCTCTCTCCCCCTTTGACATGTATAAAAATGATAAAATGACTCTAATACATGGAAAAATGATAAAACAAGGTTAAACACAATGACAAAAATGTAAAAACATAACTTACTTGACTCGAAATGTCCCCAAGGTCTAGAATCTCTCTTCTATGACTCTAACAGCAACATAAGAAGATTTTATGGAAAAGTTATGAGGTCCAAAATATCTCCCCTTGAAGTATTACACCTGATTTTATGATTCATTCTTATTATAAATATATTTCTATTTTTTTACTTTCTCAAGACCATAGATTCTCCCTTCAAGGAAAGTGAAATGCCATTTAGGGATATGAAGCATGAATCACATATTTAGTTCAATTTTCTCAAACTTATCCATGCTCTAGAGGCTAACATACCTCATAAAATCCTTCAGGTCATTCCCTTGGACCAATGACACCTTTCTCTACTAGAATAAGAATTTTTTGAGTTCTTACCTTATTTTCATGACACGTGGAGTGAAAAATCACTATGACCCTTTCTTGAAGGTTTTTTTCAGTATTCTTAGACTTATTTATATAAGATTGTACTTTATTGGGTTAAAACATACTTACCATTGAATAATAGTTGCAAACAAACATTTTTCCTGCCTCTCTCACCTTCTTGCATATTACATTCTTGATCATACACAAAAGTGAACTCGTCTATATCTAAAATCAATCTTAGGCTAGTACCTTTCAATTTGTACATCTACAAAATTTTAGTATTCTTTAGTAATCTTGCTTTCTTGTATTTTATCTGAGATATCCCTTTGAAACTAAAAAAATGTCACCTTAAACAAGTTAGTACCTTATAGTTATTTTTACCATCCTTGAGACCCTCTTTCATTTGTACAAAAAATATTTCTTCAACTCGAGAACACTTTGCACACCTTTACTACCGAGCATTGGACTCGGTAATACATTGTTCCTAAGAGAATTAAAAACCAACCTCTAATAGTAACCTTCATTTCTCAATAGATTTGGCATACCTATGTGTTCCATCATCAAAACATAATATTGATACCATTCATACTTGCCTCCTTTTAACACCATACATGACTTTGTAAACACAAGAGACGATCCAGAACTTTCCTTCAACTTTATGAATCATTATCACCTAGACCACATTCTTGCTTTAGGTAGTTGGACCATCTTCATGAATGCAAAAGGACATACCTAAAGTTTTCAAGCTACATACATAGATTACATGAAAACACTATAACTTTGGCATTTCAACTACTGATCCATCTAGAGCATTTTCTTACACAAGATGCAACACTTTTGGAGACATAGTTCATAAAAATTCACCTTAAAAGCTCAGTAACCTGTAACTCACTATTAGAGTTTTCAAACCCATTTTCAGATCTATATTTGAATAATACCTTGAATAATAGGTATTGATTTGAAATCCTTCCACACTTTGTACCATTTTAAAGGTTTCTCTTGTACTTGCATAAGCTAATGAGTACACTTTGTGAAGTACCTTATTCAATCACGATGACTTAGTTATGCTTAAACCTTAATTTAGTTTTTAAATATCCATAGATACCCTTATATGCAGTCTTGAAACTAACTTGACATACCTTCACAATATTTTTCTTAATATCACAAACACATACATCCATATCACCATACTACAAACAACTGAGAGCATTGAGGGAGGTTTTTCAATACAAACCCTAATTATTCATTGTGTGATACTTAATTCTTCACTCTTACATAAATCATTGTTTTTAAGCCTTTCAAATAAGTATGTCTTCACACCATGCACCACTACGAGTTAATATTTTTCATGACATTACTATCTCCATTTTTATACATGTAAAGAGACTCCATGTCTTCATTGTTTTTCACTTGTATACCTTATATAAAGCATACCTAAATCCTTCTTGTGTAATTAATCCTTATTAACCTTCTTGGGAACTATCATAACACCAAAGCATTTATAGACCCTGTTACTTGGATTCAAAGGATAGCTAGACACCATAAAACATGATCTAAAAATTTTGAGTGACTAATAAGTACACTATACAACTACATTCCTTCTTACATCATATAAACCAAAGACATAAGTAGAAACACGTCTACATACCTTGCAATAGAGATCCTTTGCACATATTATATTGTGAATACACTTAAGACTTATTAATGTCCTTCATAACTATAAAAATTTGATTCATTTTCTTGTAGCATACTTCTCTAGCTTATATAGTCATTGTAGCATCTTATAGCTTTGAAAATCCACTTGGAACCATGGTTTGTTTGAAAATATCTTTAACTTATTCAAGTACATTCCTCATGCTAACATTCCAAAGTTGTTAGTAATTTCACCTCCTAACTAATGAGTAACATTGTCTTGCTATGTATCTTGCAGTCTCTAATTAGACCCTTACTTCGAGTCATTACCTCTATACGTTATATAACATTTTTGAAATATAAATAATGTCCTTGATGAAATATTAACACTTCTCATTTATTAAAAGAACACCATCCTCCCCTATGGTTTTATAACCAACTCAAACCATCTTTCCTTGAATTTTATTTACACTTACATTCATCTAGAATATTAAAACCTTTTATTAAACTATATCTTCATACTTTACAAGGTCTATGGACCTAATATTTGGGTCAAAGCATACAAGTGTGTCCCACTTTGTGGCCATAAATATTTAAAAATTGACTAGTAAATAAATAATTAAAAAATACTATAAAAATTTAAAAATCGGGTAAATTCTAGATGCCAAATATAGCCTCTTAAAAATGCATGTTTGGTCATTTTATATGTGTTTGGTCATGTTTTGGTTGTTAGACAATTTTCTTCCAAAACTCAAAAAGTGGGACACGGTTATATGCTTTGACCCATTTAAAAATGGTAACCTTAATTTTACTGCATCAAATATTCAACCTTACAAACATTATAATTTTCTTCTTATCTTTTGAATGGTATACACAATCATGTACACACAAAAAACTATCTTTCGATATAAATATTTCAAGATATATATAAAATGGAAACACACGCTCATGAAGATACAAAATCTTACTATAAACCTTGAAATACAACCTCATATCACATGATATCCATTTGAGAAAAATATTTATACAATAACTTTTGAAAAAAATACCTTTAGTTGATGAATACTAATACCATGGAAGGAAAATTCTGGGAACACATAAACAGCTTATACTCGAATGTTCTCGACAGAGCCTTCAAACTAGATAAATTGATCTTAACTAGAATTATAAGATATATTAACTTTGACATGATGCAACATATTTTCATGAGGACACATGAATTTTACCATCACTCAATAGATCATCACATAACTATCATTCAATCTTAACTTTCCGTAATCTGCTTTGAAATACTACTACAATCATAGGAAAAATGCATATCCATTGAGATGCATACCCTTTTGGTTCAACATGAATATTAACAATCCTAATTACTTATGAAAATAACTTATAGGATTCACGAGAACACCGAGACATATATATTGTTAACTTTTAAAATATTAGATCATCAAACAATCAACAACTTGAGCACACATTCCAATAATCGTACTAGACATGACAGACCCAAGACACTATCAATACTTGAAAAACTATTCATGACATAGCACTTTGGTAACACCATGATGTATGAGATGAAATAGACCCTATTTATGATCTAACACTATTCTATACTCAAACTAAGATGTTTGTTACACATACCAACTCAGTGCACATCATAACCATACTTTGATAGATCACTCATAGTCATGATAAAAACAAA
Organism: Taxus wallichiana var. yunnanensis; assembly: GCA_018340775.1. Taxonomy (NCBI): domain Eukaryota; kingdom Viridiplantae; phylum Streptophyta; class Pinopsida; order Cupressales; family Taxaceae; genus Taxus; species Taxus wallichiana. The sequence goes on along the minus strand of CM031242.1, from coordinate 473,591,264 downwards.
AGTCCTTATTGTTGAAGACAAACCTAATCCTTTGACAATACATAATCTTTTAATTTATCCATGGTTCTATGACAACATTTCTTGTAGAAGAAATGATGCTCACAGAGTTTTATCAAATACCTTAGATAGAAGCAGCCCCTTTTCCTTATTGGAGAGTTAGAGAAGACATGATTAATTGGCTCGTTTAGCTGAATGAAGACTTCTTCATACATATAATATCTGATAATTAGATTTTATTTGGGCATGTAACCTTGTATTCCATCTTGTAATCATTTAAGGCACACACAATATCATCTTCATCTTTCCATTCCTCTATCATACTGAAATGTTCCTTATAAAAAGCTATCATTTCTTTAAGATGTTCCTTAACTTATTCAAAACATTCCTCCATTATTAGGGTTTCAAAATCTTCTTCCTCTACCTTTGCATATACATTTAGAACATCTAGATAAAAATCGTATTCAATATCTACATCTTGATCATCTTTGACTATTTTATCCTCATCTTTAGGGATGATTTTCTCAAATTCAATAGAAAAACCTGTTATGTATCCTTCATGAGACTTATTATCAATTAGATTGGAAATGGGAGTACAAACACCAAAAAAATTCTGAAAAATGTCAAATGCTAAGGTTTTCAAACAAGCTCTCGATTTGATCATTGCATTCATTTCAACTTTAATTAGATTATCTTCCATATTTGTGCTTCAAGAGGATCTCCTTCAAGTTGTCAAATTTTTTTCTCAAATACCTGCTTTGATACCAATTGTTAGAGACAAAATGGAATGAGAGGGGGTGAAGTATTCATATGATGATTTTTACTTGATTAACCAAACCATACATTCATCAATTATATTTTCGATATATCATTCATAACCATGTTTGTTTATTAAGATATGAAACATCAATCACAAGAGCATGAAATGAAGTACACAACATAATAATGCCATATGAAAGTGGGAAACCCTCATGGTGAATAAAAACCACTAAATATTTTTTATATTACACAAAAAATAGTGACGCTCCAACTTCACAAGGTGCACTAGCCCCTACTTTAGTAGATCACCAACCCTACAAGGAGCATCAACCCCTAATTTAATGAAGCACCCACTCCATAAGGAGGAAAAAAACCCTTAATACAACCAAGTACCAACTCAACCACATTGAAATGATGATATATTATTTTTTTCTTCTACAAATGATGGATATATCTAATTAAACTCACACACACACATTCAAAACCTCATTCACAAAACATAGTTTTTCTTCTTCTTCAACTTTTCTTTCCTCTAAAAACTTGCTCTCATGGATTTAATAAGTATTAAAATTTAAACAAATCTGATCGTCCTTCAAATCATACCCTCATACCTGAAAAAATATCTCTTGTAGGTCACACTTTTCACCCATACAAGACTAGTTCACAAAATGAGCTCAAACTTCCCTTTCATAGCCTTCTTTTCCTTCTAAACCAAGAGAGGTTAGTCCTTCATCAATAATTAAACCCATAAAAATTTATAAATTCAATTACATCCATTACAATAGTCATTAATGACCCATATATTTTGGCCATGCTAAAAACCACTCATCATGCACCAAAAACCTAAAACAAATCCCATCATCGGGATGAGAAAAGCCCACTCATGCCAAAATTATGCTTTGTAAAGCTCCATAACTCAAAAAAATGATTAATATATCATACCATAATCATAAATAGTCATACATTTACTTTATCTAATCAAATATTTCATTAAATGGGCCCACTAGCTCATATCCTTCACAAAACAGTTGTTTCCAACACCCTGATTTTACCTTTTGGCCTCAAGACCACTTAATATGAACTAAAATATGTCATGCAACCACTCTATGGAATTAACAAGACCTGGAAAACACTTATATGCAACTTAAAACTCATGAAACATTCACATTCTCAAACCATATCTACGTTTGTCTTCACCAAAATAATCTTCCCTAAATCAAGTTTTACAATCTCAACTAGTTTACACCCTTGATGATTCTTTAAAGACATATAAATTCCTTCACTAGAAACAAAATTCATCCCTCTTCACTTTATAAGTGATATCAAGCATCAACTCATCCATTTTATTCATGAACTAAATCTATCTTTCAACCTAGCCCAGACAGGTCCCAAAATCTAGCATACCTTCTCTTTCACAAATTAACCCGAATCACCAACCAAATAAACTCATTATGAGAAAATCCATACACCATAGGAAATATATTTGAATAAAAATTCTATAGAATATTTAAAATCCTTACAAATCAAGTTAGAATGCCTTCAATGAAGTTAGTCTTTGCAAACTTGTGTTATCCATTTGTTTCACCCCGTAAAATGGAAAAATTAACAAATCTGAGTGTTGACGAGGTTGATGGATGCAACTCTTTATAGCTTACAAGGTAGTAGAGAAGGTCCAATCCTATTGGTGGGGAAAAGTGGTGGATGAAAATATCCCGATAACGTTTTATATGCTACCCGCTTGGTAGCATGTACGGATTCTATCGGCCGCAGTATTTTATATGGTACCGATCGGTAGAAATATTTGCATACTACGAAGAAAAATGAAACAAAGGCACCGGTAGCATCTTTAGGTGCTACCGATGAGTAGCACTCAAAATTCTACTAGTCGGTAGCATGTATGGTTGTTACCGAATGGTAGAAAATTTGAGGATCTAGTTAATGATAGTGACGATTCCGATGGTGGTTTTAAAATGCTACTTTCTAGTAGCATTTTTGTGCTACCATCCAGGTTGCACAATGAGATGATGAAGAGAATTCACGTGGCAATGGTGTCGGTAGTGTTTATATGGAGGCTAACGAATGACACCATATTTTATGGTACTAACTGTAACGGAAAAAGTAAGTGTTCATGGCATGACGAAGAGGGATGCTAGTACCTGCAAAAACATGTCACCAACTGGTTGAAGTTATGCAATTGGATTATACTAGACAAAGGATTATGTAACCGGCCATGAAGGGAATAAATTATACCATCTCGAGAGTGAAACGGTGTTCTACCGCCATGTATAGAAGCAAACCAGGTATAATGGAATCTATACAAAGTTATTCAACTACTAGTTAAATGAGGTTTGGTTCCCATGACTACCCGTGCAAGAAAAGTACCAAATTATATGGCCTCACATACCTATTTAATGAAATTATTTATTTTGTGAGGAAATTTTGATGATCTTCTTCTAGATATTGTAAAATTCACCTCATTTTGAGGGGAGACGTTATGGAATGTAAAGGAACTCTATCAAAAATTATTCTAGCACTCTTGTGAGTTACTGGCCTCAAATTCAAGCATTTTGTAAAGGATTTTTGCCTTGTACCTATATTGTAATGGATTGTGCATCATTTTAAGAAATAAATTAATTTTTTGTTGCTTTTCACACCCTAGCTTGATTTTTATTGTGTTATTTGGCTTCCATTATACTTGTAGGTATATTGTGCATATTTCTACCTCCTCGCAGGATATAATTTCATTTTGCCCCACGAATATGGAGATGTAAATGTTGTTTTGACTAAGGCACTTTTGTCTGCACTCTCCCACTTTATTTATTCCCTATTTTTTACTCACTTAGAATATCTCCATTCTCTTATTCTTGGTGTTATCTCCCTCCTTAGAGTAGGAATTTCATTTTATACATCTCTCTCTTCCTGGTCCCTTGGAATTCTAGGTTAGTGTTAGAATAGTTGCATTTCCTTTTCTAGGAGTAGTTTTAGCATTAGGAATAGGTAGAGGAACCAAACTTCTTTGGAGGTTTGTCTCAATTTCAAGGGTCCCACACCTTGAGACAATCTGATGTTAGACAAAAGATAGGGATCTATAATGTGAAAATCCTAGGGTGCTAATTTTTTGACATAACATTTTTAGCAAACCCAATGGGACAAGTTTAAGGAGATTTACATCTTCATTTCAGCAAGTGGATGTGCTCTTCTGAAATCTCATCCTTTGGAGGTTGTGTAACAACACATCTAGTGACCACAATTATAACATCAACGGATTTCAAAAGTGTTGCTTGGTCAAGTTAATGAGAATAATTCGAGACAAGGCCTAGGACAAGAGAATAATGGATTTTTGAATACTTGTAGCTATCTCCAGTGTGGAGGAAGAAGAAGAGGACAAGTTCGGTGATCTCCATCTCCTTCAAACACAACTCTTTCAACACCTCCACCTAGTAGGCCATTTCTTCAATCAACTAGAGTTCTTAGACCAATTAGAATGGCTATAAAACCACCGCTAAATCCATTTTTCAATTTCATGGGCGTAATTCCTCTTACCCTCAATGCAAAAATCTAATTCTTGTGGTAGCATTTAAGAATATACCTCATTTCACCAGAGAGAATCATACAAATCCCATTGATCACATATAGGACATTGCAAATGTATTTTCCATTCATGAGATTCTTTATATGCATGTGGCAAGAAATCTTCTTACCTCTTCTCTCAAATGGAAAGCTTCACAGCTTTTCAAAACCTTGGAAGCAAGGTCAATTCAGAACTGAAATGAACTATGCTTGGGTCTTTTTAATAAGTTTTGAGAAAGGGGAGACAATTTGTCTCTTTGGGAGCAGGTGAATACTATCAAAAGAGCACAAAATAAGTAGATGTGTAATTTTAACTTCATATTCCAAAGGATGTGGGACAAGATCCCTATTGTTGTGAGTCCAACTATTGAACATACATTTCTCTATTTCCTTGAATATTTAAATTTTGATATATATGTGATGATATAATCTATAGGAGGGATAACCTTACCAAGAGCTTATGTCATATTTATTAGAGCCGAGAATTTTCTAATTCAAGCCGTGAACTTGCACCTAGGCCACCTATGCCTATTTATCAAGAAATGGGGAATGTTAATTCTAGTCAAACCTCTACATAAGATCTTATTCTTGCCATTATAAATTGGAGTTCCAATGACACTTCTACATCTTCTTCTAGTACCTAAACTAAACTCCAAGAGGTTATAAAACAATTGCGAGAACCTAGGGAGTGAGTTGGTGACCCTCAAGAGGTAACAAGATAATAATTTCATACTGTATCAGCCTCAAGCTCAATCAAATAGGCCTCCATATCAGCCTAGTAGACCTCATGTTCAAGCTATAAAAAAATCAAGGACAACCCCTAGCTGCTAGACCATTCCAACCATACAATCCTAATATACCTTCAACCTCAAGAGATTTGGTTCTAGTCTAGAATAATCTTGCAAAGGAATATAAATGGTGTTTTTCTCTTATTCTAAACCAAGCCTTGATGGTATAAATTATTGGTGTTTCCTATGAAAAAATGAAGAAGAAATTTAGTAGCAAGTATCTACTCAAGAGGCACCAAAAATGATACTTCACTAATGAATTAACAGACAAAGGATTTCTACGGTATAAATCAACCTCCTTCTTTGGGGAAGAAACCAACACACGGTCTAAGAAAAAAATATAAAGGGAGGAAAATCATCAAACGCAGTGCTACTCAACCTTCTATCACACCCCAAGGAGTTGGTAGTTCAAATCCAGTCCCAAGCTCACAAAATCAGTCTAGAGCACCTATTGTAGAAGCTCATGTACAAGAGAAGGTAATTCAAAGAAAATGTCATAGAAGGTCAACCTACCTCCATTTAACATCATTGACCACATGAATAATTTTTTTAATTATTTCTATGTGGGAATATTTGATAGTTCTAAGACAAAGGGACCTTTTGCAAGTAACCATAGCTAACTTTCCCATCTCAAATGAGTCACCCAAAGATCAAGAAAAGGTCCTCATCAATGAAGTGTAGCCAAAGGAGGTTCAAACAAGAATAAATATAACACCTTCACCATTTTATGTATCTCTAATAATTCGAAACAATTTGTACAAAATTGCATGATTGAATTAGGGGCAAGTAGTTCACTGATGTTAAACAAATTACGGATCGAGTTAGGACTCAAGTATGAGCCTATTTATAAAGGAGTAGTATAATTAGATGGAAGAACAATAGGAACCGTTGGGGTAATAAATTGTTTAAAGCACACATTGCATGCATGTCCTAATGTCTCAGTTCAACAGAACATATCAGTCATTGATGTACCCCTGAAAAGGGATTTCACACTAAAATTTGTGGGTACCTATCAGCTGATTAGTCCCACATGCTTTTCAGAAAAAGGTATGGAGATAAAGCTATAATCTAGTCTGAGCCAATTACCAATTATCACATTGAGCCTTACATGACAAGTCCAATAATTTCCAACTACTCAGCCATTGATCAAAAATATTTCCCAAACACCCATGAAGTAGATACTAAGGTTGGAGGTAACCCTTATTTGACACTTGATGAGTGGGATCACAAGAAGCATGGATATGATCCATACAAGGAGATGGAAGAAGTTGAACTAGGAATCTATTGCCTACATGAGGAGAATCTAGTCCTTCCTAGCATTACCATGTTAGATGAGGAAGATGAGAATGAAGATTGGTAGCTATTATTCAATGGTTCAAGGAGCAGGGGAGTAATGTTTATATCTCCCAAAGTTATGAAATATTACTCCACTTTCATATTTTAGTTTTGTTTCTCAAATAATATGGCTGAATATGAGGCATTGATGCATGTATTACATAGGGAAAGGAAAAGAGGTATTAAGAACCTATAGGTTTTTAGGGATAATGAGCTGGTTGTAAATCATATTTGAGGGCTCAATGCTGCCAAGAATGAACTCCTCGAGATTTATAAGAACCGGGTATGGGATATCACTAAATATTTTGATGAATTTAATATTCGGTCTATACTTGAGGAAGAAGAATGAGGCTACGGATAGCATTACAATAATTAGAAATTCAGTTGATGTTTTTGAGGATATCAAGAAAGACCAAGTACAACCTCATATCAAGGTAGTTGTGAGGCTAGTAATTTTGGACAATAACAAAACTCAGCAGTTTTCGAGTGACCAATAGATCATTAATTTCATATAGGAAGAAGTTGAATTCACCACCAATAACTAGTACAAATTAGAGAAATATTATGTGATCAAGTGGTTCAATTAAGGATGAACAAGATTCCAAAATTCTTGGTGACATTGGAGTCAATCTTCAATCCCAATGATCAATTCCGAGAAGGAGAATGAAAAATTGGCAAGGTGAGTATCGACCTAGAAAATATGATTTCATACAAAGATTTCCAAGAACTCCCAGATGTCTTTTCTTGGAGCTATGAGGACTTAATGGGATTTAATCCAAAGTTGGAGTAACACACTATTGAACTGGATCTGGAAGCTAATCCTACTAGACAAAAATAAAGACTAGTAAATCCTCATATTGAGCCTCTCTTAAAGAAGGAACTGAACAATATCATTAAGGAAAGCATTATTTTTCCAATCAAGCACTCTTCATGGGTTTCTAATCTGGTACTATTCAAGAAAAGAAACAAAGAAATCAGATTGTGTGTGGATTTTAGAGACTTGAATGGATATTATCTTAAAGATCATTATCCACTTCCTTCAATGGAGTAAATATTGCAAGTGGTAGCTGGTTTGGAAAGGTTCTCTCTCCTAGATGGCTACTCGGGCTATAATCAAATTATGGTGAAAGAAGAGGATTGGTTCAAAATAGCCTTCACCAAAAAATGGGGGACATACACCTATAGGAAGATGAAATTCATATTATAAAATATCAAAGATACATTCCAGAGGGCAATGGACATGGTGTTCAAGGGGCTGTTAAATAAGACATTTCTTGTTTATCTTGATGATATCACAGTTTTTTCTAAGAACACATCAAGTCACCTCTACCACCTCAGGAAAGTGTTCCAAAGATGTAGCAAATTTAGATTGTCTCTAAATCTAAAGAAGTGTATATTCCTAGCTCATAAAGGTAATATCTTAGTAAACATGATGTCTAAGGAGGGGATGAAAATTGATCCATAAATATTCAAATCTATCTATGCACTACCATTGCCAAGTAATAAGAAGGATCTCCAAATTTTCTTGGGAAAATCAATTTTTAGGAGGTTTGTTCCTAATTTTGCTAATCTTGTCAAACCACTAATATTAATGTTGAAAAAGAACATGGATTTCAAGTGGAATATTGAAGGAAAATAAATTTTGAATCCATAAAGTAGGCCATTGCACAAGCTCTAACCCTCATAAATCCATATTTTTCAAAGGACTTCACTCTATATGCTTTTGGTGGCATAGATGAAATATTTGCCATACTAGTACAACTAAATCAAGAAGGAATAGAGGATTATATTAAATTCTATAGTCGGGCCTTGATTATTCAGAAATGAGATATTAATTCATTGAAAAACATGTCTTTGTTTTGATAAGAAGTTTATAGAAATTCAGGTATCTAGTGTCAAATAACACAATTCATCTACTACTTACACATGTTGTTGTAAAGAAATTTCTTTTAAGTGAGAACCTTAATGAAAAAATATCCGGTTGGATAACCAAGGCTCTGAGAATATTACGTTGATATTAAGATAACCAAGTTGGTATGGGGTTCTTGAAGTTGAGTACGATCATTGGAAATAATCTTGCACAATAAAAACACTTGAATAAAATAATATTAGAATAATTTTCAATTCATACCGGATATTTCTTCCTTTACATTGAGAGGTATAAATACATAAATGATATCTTATTAAATAGGAGTCATCCTTTATCCAAAATATCTCTCAACCTTCCACTAATCTCTCTCAATCCCTTAGTTATCTTAAAAACTCAACTAATCCTAAAAATACCAACGTGAGTTGTTTATGCAACAAAGCTCACAACTAATATATAAAATATATGTTATTAATATGAGATATATTTTCCCATATTTAATAACATTACATTTTATCTATTCACCCAAATATATTATCTCCATGATAATATATATTAGATTAAAACATTCACCAATGTAAACACTATAATATTCCTAACAAGTGTAAGGGTATTTGTGAGCAACGTCTTCAAATCAACATGATGAGTCAAAAATGTAGAAGGATTTATTTCAGTGTTACAAGATGATCAAGGAAATTTGCAGGGGGTGTTCTCATATCTTGTTGGACTCAAGATATAGTCCACTTCCTTCAAACAGGTCAATGTCCTCAAGAATTGAGTAAGACCAAAAGAAGGTATTTTAGGTTTCATTATATTCCATTTGCATTAGCTGATGGTTTTTTTGTTCAAAAGGGATATGAATGGTGTCCTCCTAAGATGAATAAAAAATATCAGATAGAGAGGGTATTACATGAGTTTCATGATGGAGAAACAGTGGTCACTTTGCCTCAAAATAAACACCTCTTAGAATATCGAAGGTTGGTTATTACTAGCCCAATATTTTCAATGATTGTCACTCATGGATCAAGAAATGCAAGAAGTGTGCCTTCTTCATAGGTAAAGATAAACTAAAATATCTCCCATTACACCCCATCACTATAAATGAGCCATTCATGCAATGGGATTTAGACTTTATTGGGGTGATCACCGTAAATTCTAGCCTAGGTCACAAATGGATCTTGGGAGCTATAGACTACTTCACTAAGTGGACAAAGCCAATTTCACTCAAAAAAGAAAATGAAACCAGCATTCTAGATTTTTATGAAGGTATTGTGATGAGCTTTGGTGTCTCTTAAACTATACTATCAAATAATGCCTTTGCTTTCCTTGGAACAAATATATTTCTTTGGGATGTTAGAAATAATATCTATTTGAGAAAATCTTTTAATTATTACCCTCACAAGAATGGCCAAGATGAGTCCACCAACAAGAAATTGCTAAAGATTATAAGGAGAAATATAGATGAGAACAAGAGGACTTGGCATACCAAATCGAAATCATCCCCTTGGGATGATAGAATCACTCTTAATAAGTCAACTGGTTATTCTCCATTCAAGTTTGTCTATCGCAAGGAATCAAGGCATCCAATATCGGTAGAGTTACTAGCCTTAAAACTTATCAAGTAGATGGAATTGTCATAATTTTAGCCCATGGAATCTAGATATGTGCAGCTTATGAAGTTAGAGAGGAGATGATAAACTAAGCTATAAAAACAATCGAGAAAGACCAAGATCAAATTAAGAGGATCTTTGTGAAGGGTGAAAAATAGAACCTTCTACGAAAAATACTTGGTCCTGAAATAGGATGCAGATAGTGCCAAACTAGGAAGACACTCCAAGTTTGATGCAAAATATAGTGGCCCTTACTTGATTTCGGGTTGTAAGAATAATAGTTCATTCCATTATATAAGTTGAACGAAGAATAATTATAGATTCTTGTCAATGGAATCTACCTCAAGCATTGTTACTAAAGTGAAGTATATTCCTTATACATATTAGTTTAGAATTTATAATTCCTACAAGTGTTTGTAGCACATTTCTTTATTGTAGTGTAGGTTTTCTTTTAGATAAGTGTTTTTGTACTCTTTGCATAATGCACTTGGGACGTGTATGACTTTCTTGTTTGTATATAGTTGTGATTTGTTACTGTTGTAGTTTCTAGTTCTAGGTAGGGAATTGTGATGAGAAAAATTAATCTCCAACCCAAGGTTTTAAGAAATGGCAAGCCCCAAGGGTGTTTCATAGATTTTAAGGGGTGAATTCTTAGGTTTTAGATCAATTTCAGCAATCGAATGACTCCATGCCCAATGGATCCTTCGAGGTCACTGGTCTTCTAGAACTAGCAGGAAGATCACCCTATAAGTCACCAATTGTTATCAATTTTTGCACGCCTAAAAAATGGAAAAGTTAACAGATTTGAGAGTTGATAGTTGATGGATGCAAAAATTTGTGATTTAAAGGGTAGATTGCGAGTTTGTTTCGAGTTTCGGTGAAGGTACATATTGATTGGTAGGGAAAAGTGGTGGATGAAAAGCCATTTATAGCATTTTATATGATACTAGCTGATAGGAGGAAAATATTCTACTAGACAAGAGTAAACAATATGCTACTAGCCAATACCGTGATCGATGGTACATACTAGTCACATTTTATATGGTACTATCGATAGCGAGATTGGTAGGCCATGTAGAAGGAAAATGACACAAAGGCATCGGTAATGCTCAAAATGTTACCAGTCTATAGCATGCACATATAATATGGGTTGGTAGAAAATTCACGGACTTGGTTGATGACATTGATGGTTCTGAAGGTGGTTTTTAAATCCTACCACCCGGTAGCAATTTTGGTACTACTGAATAGTTGCACAAAGGTGATGATGAAGTAAAGTCACGCTATAGTAGGGGTTCCGATAGCATTTGTATAGATGTTCTTGACTAACAAAATATTTTATGCTAGCGGGGGTAGTGGAAAAGGAATTGTTCATCATATGATAGAGAGGGATGTAAGTAGTAGGAAAAACATGATATCAGCCGGTTTCATTTATGGAACTAGACAACACCAGACAAAGGATTCTACATATAAGTGAACCAAGCATTACTTGGAATTTGTACAAAGTTGTTTAACTACCATTTTAATGAGGTATGATGCCCATGACTACTAATGTAAGAAAATTACTAGATTGTATGGCCTCTCATACCTATTTAATGAAATATATTGGTTGGTAATGAAATTTTGAGCATATTCATCTATATATTGTAAAATTTGACTCATTCTTAGGGGAGACATCATGGAATGTAAAAGAACTCTATCAAAAATTGTTCCATCACTCTTGTGAGTTGTAGGCCTCAAATTTGGGCAATTTGTAAAGGATTTTGTCCTTGTACCTATATTGTAATGAATTATGCATCATTTTAAGAGATAAATTGGTATTTTGTGTATTTTCTTTCCCTAGCTCGAGTTTTATTGTGTTATTTTCCTTCTATTATACTTGTAGGTATATTGTGAATATTTTTACCTCCTTGTAGGACCAAAATTCATTGTGCCCCAAGAATATGGAGATGTTAATGTTATTTCACATTGTGGGACTTCATTCGCCCTCTCCCACTTTGTTTAATCCTTATTTTCACTCACTTATAATACATCCATTCAATTGTTCTTGGTGCTATCACCCCCTTATCTTAGAAATTTTATTTTATGCACCTCTCTCTTACCTGGTCCCTTGGAATTCTAGGTTAGTATTAGAATAGTTGAATTTCCCTTTCTAGGAGTAGTTTTAGCATTAGGAATAGGTAGAGGAACCAGCCTTATCTACAAGTTTTTCTCAATTTCAAGGGTCCCACACCTTGATACAATACCATTTTAGCTAAAAGATGGGGATCTGTAATGTGCAAATCCTAGGGTACTACTATTTTGACATAACTAGTTTTTAACCCTTCTTGGACTCAAGAACTGACTATGAACTCAACATATTCCATCAACTCAAAAATAAATTCTAAGGTCAACCAAATAATGAAACACAGTTAGACATTATTCCTAAGCACTCGAAACATTAACCAATCAATAAGAACTCAGTTCGTCACTTTACCTCATCAAGATACTTGGTACCCTATTAGATCCAACATCCTTCAAACTTAACCCTAAAATAATAGATCATAATTTTTTATAACTTATCTAATCATCAATTTTAATAAACCATTGGAAATAAATTTTAACCATGATCACATCACAACTTTAATGGAGCCCTAAATCCCCCGTATCTCCCGACATCTCGGTTTACCTTAGACTGCTCCAAACTACCCCAAAAATAGTTATCATAAATAGGGAACACTTTTCACTTTTTCTGAATCAACATTACCAAAAATCTTCATGGAAATATATAAAAACTCTAGGGATAACCATAAATGATAATTTAATCATTACCTTCTTTGGGAAAATTTTCCTTAAACTGAAAATCTTCATAATAAAGCCATTTCGATGGGGGAAACATACTCTCACTTGCCTTACATTACCTTTCTAGAAATATGGAAAAATTCTATACAATATCTAATCATCACATTTTCAAAATCAATAAAAACTAGGAAGGTATACTCAATCTTCTCCAAGATTCTCCTAAGCAAAGGTTTTGCTAGGGTTTCAACCCACATTAACTTCTTAACAGTCATTCATAAAAACGTGATGATCAAACCACCTCAATAATTTTTAAAAAGATTCATAATTGACCTAAGAATCTATGCCAAATATCTTAGGTCAAAATTCAAAGCATACAATCCTCAATTATCATTATAAGGTCCAAATTTGTCTTAAAAACACACTGAAACTTACCCGATTTCACCAAAACTTACATATATTAAAAAAAAATTAGAAGTATGACCTAAAACTTATAATGAACCATAATAAAAACATCCTCTAACTGTCCACACTCACCATCTAGCCAAAATTCATCACATACTCTCCATCTATTAAGACTTAGGTCTATTCTTACTTGATTATTTCTCACCTTTTGCTTCCCAAGGAGCACAAATATGCGTCATACCTCTGATTATTGACCTAGAACTAACAATACACCTTAGGTACACTACCAATATTATAACACCATGATACAAAAAGAATCATAAGCTCTAAATCTCATACCTCCATATCATTCTACATGTCACGGGCTAGAAACAAGCCTAAATTGACCCGACTCAACCAAAACAACCCATGAACTAACCATGTTGGCCATATGTAGACCTAAGGAAACACATGATACACCATACCATCCATGCTTGACCTCATGCCACTCAAATGTTCACATGGGAATACTTAAACCATGACTTAACATACTCAACCATGCACCAGGACACTATAGATCTTCACTAAACTTGACACAACCACTTAATCTTCATGTTTGACACCTAAATAACACATTATGGAGACTCACATGACCACATGACACCATTTTCCATCAATGGAGTTGACATTAATGACAACACAAACACACAATGACCAACAAATTAGCCTCATCCCAAGTATTTTTCACACACTTCAAGAATTCTTCTTTAAATTAAAATCTCTCATATTGTAATTAGTAGCTTGTTGAATAGAAAAAAGAACCACATTTCATTATTTACATCCTTGCAAAAATTATCCCAAATATTATATTTTTGTGTTTACCTTCCTTGTAACAAAAAGAGCACTCGGTAAAATTTGGACTATGTCCTCACTTGATGAGTTTACTACTGATTTGATTTGGGAACAAGATAAGTTGATTTATATGGGAACTCTAAAATCCACAAAATATCGGTCTCTCATTTCTAGACAGAAAAATTAAAGGCTTCAAAAATAAGAAAAAAAACAAGGATCATGAGAAAAAAAGGACCAATCCAATAAATTGAACTCTTCCACTTCCTCTTCCAATTCAAAAAGTATTAAAGAATGGATCAAATGCGGGTAGTCTTTGCGGTGGAAGACATGATGAAGAAAAATGTTTGAAGAAAAATATTGACCTCCTCATGAGTCTTAGTGATAATAAAAACATCGTAGTTCGATCGTATCTCAAATCATCTTCATCAAATCATGAATTTTATAAGGAAAAAGATAGCGAAAAAGTGAAAGTAAAAGATAAAGTAAAAGTAAAAAAATTAACCAAGGAGAAACAAAAGGGCGAGCTTCGGATCAGTTTTCCACCTACTCCTACATGGGTTATTGATCCAGGTGCAACTCATTATATGGTCTCATCGCTTATTGAGTTTTCTTCATTATAGACATGTGACATGTCTTCTATATAGCTTGGTGACAACACTACTACACAGGTTTTCAAGAGAGGGTCTATTGAAGTGAGTGGTGGTACTTTTAACAATGTTCTTAGTATCCCTTCACTTACAACTAATATTATTTAGATTTATCATATCACTCACCTTAGACAAGGTGTGTAATATTATTTCACTCCAAATTCAGTCTATGTTAGAGAGATACATAGTGACACTATCATTGTAGTTGGTATAGTTGATCATCACACTTGGATTTACTCCTCTCACTTTGTTCCTTCTTTATATTCTTCATCCGACTCACCTAGACTTGATGATACTTTCGAGCCCACTTCTGATGTTGATAACATCTCTTATATCATAGTTGATTGTCATAGTGATGGGGACCATCCTCCTCCATCCACTTAACACCTACAACATCTCAAGGAGTTGTCTCTTGATCCATGTACTTATTGTCTACTACAACATCTTAAGGGAGTAGTACTATGATTCAGGGCTCATCGGGCATCGAGCACACTTCTTCATAGTTTCAGGACATGCCACCTTCCTTCACCATTGCTTAAAGTTCACCTTTTCTTCATGGAGTAGCTAGAACTTCTACCTCACATGTGGATAATTTTTTCTTAGATTGGAATAACACATTGTCACTTCGAGGATCCTCTTCTTCTTCTTGACTCATTAGAGGGTGGTTTGTGTCGTGTTAATTTTCTTGGGAAGTTGTATAACGCTTCCTCTTCTCTCATTCTTTTTCTTAGTTATTTCGGGTAGTTTTTCTATTTCTTGTAAGTGGATATTTTTCCAAATGGGTTTTCCTTCACTACTTGATATTTTTAGTGTACATGGGTACCACATTAGGCTTAGTTTTTGAAAGTAATTTTTCATTTTCTATTTTTTTTTCTGAATTTCCTTTCCTCATCCTATTTTATGATGATTGTGGGGAGTTATTTTGATTGGTATTTTCCATATTTTATCTATATATTAGGTGTATTACCATGTCACTAGGTGAGTCATCTCTCTTAGGTGAGATCATGGATCATAACTGTCATAGTATTTATGAAAAATTCCATCATAGAATCTGTCATATTTATAAGTTGTGTCATATAGAAGTTACATTAGCTTTTTAGAAATTAATTCATCTTATCCATCATGGAATTTTGATTTGTTATGTATGGGAGTTACTCAACACTCTTGTATATGTATACCTCTCTTCTTTATCTATGCGCATGAGATACTTATTTCCCTTAAGGTATGCACATTTTTCATGGCTAAGTTCTTGTTTAAATATTGAAGCTACTCATTTAAATATATTAAATTATAAAATTCATGTGTATATTAAATGAATTATGAGAATGTATAAGTTCAATATGATCATACAAAAGAGACAGAATGACTAGGAGAGGGATTTGAGAAGGCTTTGGAGAAAATTTTGACATTTCTCTTAGTTTTCATGTTTCAAATTTTGAATTTTTGGGCTATAACTAATACATGAAAATAGTTGGCTATGACTTAGGGACATTGGAATATAAGGGAAAATAGATAACATTATTCATGGGTCATTGTAATCTCTAATTATTTAACTAACGTGTTCTTCTCGCTAGTGTCATTATAAAACCAAGGTTGTGTGTCTAAGGCTATATGCAATGAATCCCTATACAACCAGCTTATGTTGTTAGGTCTTTTGTTGGGGGTTCTCTTTTAGATATTCCTTCATTTTCTAATAATCAATGAAAACTTAATGCTAAGATAAAGAAATGACATTGTTGTAATGAAATGAATTTACTTGAAATACCTTGTTATAATTATAATGCACACACCAAATTAATATAACTGGATTTAAATTACACACACTCATAATTGAAATTACATAAAAGGAAATAAACACTCGAATGGAAATCATAGTAGAGAAATTGAGAAAATTATGACTTATCAAAAACCACATTCATGCATAAACATAAACAACCTCTAGTCACTTGCTCTTCCTTGGGAAAAAGGTGATATAAACACCACAAGATACTCATAATGATATCCACTTATATTAATAAAAAGAATTTCTATGACATATTCAGTGCATCTAGAAAGTAAATACTAACTGCTATGAACTATATTGTAGATTATCAATATTATCCAACTACTAAATTGTTCCTCAAGGAGATGTCTTTATATAGACATAGTCAGTTACATATCATGCCAAAATTGTAGGCACTAAGTTCTTCCACTAACAACATTTGATTAAGGTTCATAAAACCCTACAAAACTTCTAGAAACAAGACCCATGTTTATAGGCCGTTAATGGAAAAAGTCTTCCATGATTACATACCAACTTCAAACTCATACTCCTTGACTACACTCCAAAACTAGTAGTAAATGTTCATTATTATCCTATTCATGTTACCACATTTCACTCATAAAGGAAATTAGTAGGAAGTTATACGGTTAACAAGTTGCATGAACAAGAGAAAGGAAAATGCATTAAAATCACTAAGATATAACCATATAAAGCATCCCCATGCACAAGTAAATAATTTTTAAATGAAAAATTATCAATCATATAAATGATATAAATAAATCAAATAATGTACTCATCATCTCCCCTACACTTTACCTGTTTCATGTCCCAATGCAACTCATCTTTTCCTTCCCTTTGGCTAAGCTGTTGAGCCATGTCATACTCCTCAAATTGATCAAGCACATTGTTTTTGTTCCCTTACATCCCCGAGTATTTGAAATCACTTGTACCCAAGCTGTGAAACTCTCATGTGATGGTGAGGGCAACATTATTTTTCTAGGTTTTAGTTGGATTCGGAGAAGAGGTGGCCTCACCTATAGTCCTACCCATTCATCATTGTATTACTTTTCATTCTTTTCTGATAATTTCCAAGTTATTGTGATGAGTGCATCACTTCGTATTATACTCCAACTTAAAATTTGAGGGGAGAGAATGTCTCTATTTCAAGGGTAAACTCAAAGTATCCCACCTTCTATCACAATCCTACATTACTACCCCAAAATGTTGCTGATAATACGCGTCATAATCCTACACATATTTCAATAGAACTTTTGAGGTATTATCCCCAATACCTTCCGATAGTAAAGAGATATGAAATTATTTCTCATGGCCACATCATTGTGATGAGTAGGCATAATGTAGAACCCGAAGGTGTTATCTGTTTGATTGAAAGTGTCCATTTGTTCACCCCGCACAAATTGATTCCTAAGTAGTGACTAGAAGGATTTTAGATAAAAATCTCCCACAAATAGATTAATAAAGAAGTTAGGAACATTGGTGATGAGCATGTTGTGGAGGTAGAATTCACATAGGTGATTACGTATGTCGGGGATTGTCTTCATAAATTTATAGAAAGGTTTTACCATTAGGAGATTCATAATGTTTTTCACTACACAATCTCGGTATCTACCAAGAGTAAAATTGTTCTTGAACAAACATACTATAGGTAGAAGAAAATTTCCTACATGCTAAAATTTTACAGGCCAAAGAACAACTAGAGTCCAAAAGAGATTATAAATTCCTTTTCTCATTTGTGTTGGCCTCAAACTCTTCCTTTAATTTCTTGTTTTCCTTTTTAACTCTTTATTTTGAAAACATAATTGATTAAAATCATCCAAAATTCTAAGGTATATATCTTTTTATCTTTTGAGGCTACTAACTTCTACATGTAAAGAAGTAATTTCTCTAACTTTTTCTACCATTCTCTATGTGAATTAAGTTCACAAAGATATTTTTTTCTTGCATACCTTTCAATTTTTCCTTGAGGGAGGAAATTTCTTCCAAATAACCTTTTTGTACATAATCTTCAAGTAACTCATGGCTTCCACTCTCCATTGCGACCAAATCTAGAGTTGGGGCCTATGTTTGAGTACGAGAGGGTATTTCCAGAGCTGCTGAGTGGATTTCTAAAGATGCAGGCATATTAGACCTCTATGTGGTAGGGATAGCTGTGGTGAATGGAATGTCTTGAGATTGGTTAGTAGGGACAAGTGAAGGTACTAGCCCTTTCTTTATCTTCCTTAATGGGAGAAGAATAATCATCAAAAACTTCTAGACAGGAACTTCTAGGTCTTCACAAGGTAAAAAACCACATTGGCATTAACAAAACAGAAGAAAAAAGTGGTAAAGAGATCTCGCCCTTAAAATTTTGAGGCATAGAAGATGGGATCCCCTGACTACCGAGTTCCTCCACATTCTCCTGTGAAGGGAAAAAGGATGACTTGAGCTTGGGTTGAATAATGGAAGATGGTCCGTTATTGAATTTCCTTGGTTTGAAACCTTCCCCTACACTTATCTATTCGATCCTTCGCCTCGATCACATTTAAACATGATGTGAGTAGAGCAATTGAATAAGCCCTATATTTTTTAATGTTGCCTTACCACCACCACTGTTTTTATTTGTTTCTAGCCTTGATGACTGTATTGACTAAATATCTAGGTAAGTATACCCTCGATTGAGGGTTTGTGTAGCCATTCTTTAAATGAATTAGAATTTTGAGTAAATCCTTTCCAATAACGATGGTTGCCTATCATAGATGAAGTATATATTGACCCATTTAGCTACTTATTTCCAAATTTCAGGTAGGATGTCCAACTTAATACCCTTCTGAACACCATTGGAGGTGAGGATTACCTCTGGAAAAGCTTCTCCATCCTCATGAAATAGGGGAATTAGGTCCTTAAGAGGAGCATTTGTCATAACTTTGAGACCAAAATCGATAAACTAGATAGTTCAAAAACAACCCGACTATTGATTTCTACTCACTTTCCCCCAATGTGTGAGTAGGTGGCTTCAAAATTTACTAGGAAATCATCTAAAAATTTTCATCAAATCCTTTGAATTTCCTAATGAATTCCAGCCAACCGACATCATAAAATACCTGGGAAATGACAACATTATGGAGTAGTGGGTCTGAGAGACTGGTTCATATTTTCTGTTTTGTCCCATAGTGTAGATGAATCCAGATAGTGGAAAAGAAAAAAACAAGGTTATTTTCAAAAAAAGAGAGTAAAACCAGAAGTGATAATATTGTGTTCAAATCCACAAGGCAACAACAATAAGTGATTAATGAGTCATAATTTGAAATACACCATAATCTTGTAGTTGTTTGTAGTCGATGAAAATTTCGGTGGTACAAAAATTTGAAAGGACCAGGTATGCATGGGAAGTTTTAATGCATGGTACAACACATATCCCATCATTTTTAATAGCATTGCCGCATGTAATTCCTATAAATCACTACATTCTCTTCTTAAAAACTTGACACATGCGGTATCATCGCAAATTATACTTCATTACACCCCACTCGTATCCTAAGATTTGGAATGATATTCGAATAAATGCATTGAACATTGTGTAGTGATTTAATCATGCTAAATAAATACAATGGGGAATTTCTTCAAAAGGAAATATCCATAGTGAAGTAAAATTCACTTACCATTACCCGCTTAGCTCTCGATATCTCAGTAGATTTCCACATCTTACACTCTAAGATAAAATGTAATTAGTGTTCATTCAAATAATGAATATTTCCACCTTGTTGAAAAAAACATCTAACTAATGGAATAATATTGAAAGCATGATCATCTTCCCTTATTCAAATTCGAAAAGTAATTACTCTGATAGGAGGAGACAAGACCTCCATTGAATCCATTTCCTCACATAGAAACATATCTTTATTAAAGGTTTCCTTATCCAGAGGATGATGATACATCCTTAGTCAATGTCCATTCACGGAAGAGTTCTATCTTCATCAATTGGAAATAATCACACGATTCATCATCAAACACTTTTTCGATCCGGTATGGTCCCAACCATCTTGTCCTCAACTTTCCTTGAACCATTGATACTTTGAGTCAAAAAGTAAGACCCAATATCCCTCAATTAAATTCCTCTATTTTATATGAGTATCATGCCACACTTTTCTTTGATTTTTAAGAATCTCGGTTTTTTGCCTCCATCCGCATTTCGTCAAGCTCATTTAGGTGTATTAATCTCTCACATTGTGCTTCCTACAAATCGACACCAACATCCATTATTTTCCTCCAAGTTTGTAATTCAAACTCAATGGGTAACAATGGATTCTTCCCATACACCAGTTTATATGGGGAGAAACCTGTAGTGGTCTTCCAGGTTGTATTGTACTCCCAAACCACTTCGAGAGTTTTAGTACCCAATTCTTTTTGTCCGCATTGACCACTTTGGTCAAAATGTTCTCAAGTTCTCTATTGGTGACTTCCACCTACCCATTGGATTGGGGGTGATATGGTGATGATTTCTGGTGCTTGATTTGGTATATTTCTATAAAATATTCAATCATGTTAGACACAAATTGAGGGCCTTGATCAGATACAATTACTCTAGGGGTGCCAAATCTTAGCATTATATGATTGTATAGAAAGTCAGCAACAACATCCTCATTGGAAGATGTCAGTTCTTTAACCTTAGCCCATTTCATGATGTATTCAGTGCACACCAACATGTATTATTTCCTAAAGGATGGGGAATCAAAATGTCCAATGAAATCAATTCCCCATTTCTCAAATGGTCCTAAGACCACTTTAGCATTGAGAGGCATTTCAATGGATATTGTGGGCTTCGCCATTCTTTGAAATACTTCACTATACCACACATACTTCTTAATATACTTGTGAAGAGAATGCCAATAATACCTAGCTCCAAGGATCTTATGAATTATCCTCTTCACTGTGTAATTTCCTCCTCCAGGGTCATCATGACAAGCTCACAATATGTCATATACTTCATCCTCATAAACACACCTGTGAAGAACCATATGAGGACAAAATTTGAATAAAACTCCATTACACCACTTCCAATGTGCACTATTTTTAAAATAATCTTCATCGCTCTTTATTAGTAAAATAGATAGGAAAATTCCCTGTAGTTAGACAATTTTCAAGATCAGAAAACCATAGAGGATGAGTTGATACTGCAAACAAATGTTCATCCAGAAAATGATCCTACACCGCTTCTTCATCACCCGAAACATTCAATATTGAAAAAAAATCCGCAACAACATTAGGTTTTCCTAACTTATTAGTAATGGTAAAATTAAATTCTTGTAACAAGAGTAACCATCTAATAATCTGGCATTCAAATACTAGTTTATTCATCAAATATCTTATGGTCGAGTGGTCAATATAAACAAATATTTTGTACCCAATAATGTAATGTCTAAATTTATTTAGGGAATAAACAACAACTAAAAATTCCTTTTCCGTAGTGGTGTAGTTTCTATCCATAGGGGTCAGATTCTTGCTAATAAAATAAATGGCATACATATGATCTTCTTCATATTTTGTCCAAGAATAGCTCTAATGGTTGTATTAGATTCATCAATGTGAATATGGAAGGCCTACCACCAATCGAGTCCTCTCAAGATTGGATTGGTGGTTAGCTTCTCTTAGATAATCTCGAATTCCTACCGAGGTTGAGGAGACAATTCAAAAACACAATGTTTTGTCGCTAAAGAAAACATATGTGTAACAATTTTACTAAAGTATTTGATGAACCACCTATAATACCCTGCATGTCAAAGGGAAATCTTGATTTCATGTTGATTTTTTTATGTAGCAAGCTGAGTAATTACTACAATCTTTTTGGGGTCGACCTATATTCCTTTGGAAAAAATATGATGACCTAAGACAATTCTTTAATTAACCGTAATCAGAAATTTATTATGACTCAAGGAGAGTATATATGCTAATCACATATAGTTAATACTTTTTCAAGATTATTTAGAGATTCAAATAAAGTAGATCCGTCAAAAGTGAATTCATCCATATAAAATTCAACAAAGTCATTTGTAAGATCTACAAAAATGGCCAAAACTACTTTCTGGAAAGTATCAAGTACATTACAAAGCCCAAATGGTAAGACTTTATATGAAAATATAGCCAAGGAAAATTGAAGGTGGTTTTATCTAAATCATTAGGTGCAATACAAATTTGGTTATACACATTAAACCCATCCAAGAAGGAGAAATATTTGTTTCTATAGGATTTTCTAGAACCTAATCAATAAAGGGCAAGGGAAAGTAGTCTTTCTTGGTGGATTTATTAAGTTCCCTATAGTCTACATAGATTCTCCCTTTACTATTTTCCTTGGGAACTATAACTAATGGCGACATCCACCGACTATTAGATATAGGATAAATGAATCCTACCTTCAACAAAAATTTTTCTCATTTTTTACTATGTCTCTAAGTGTTGGACTAATTCTTCATTGTGGATTAGTTATGGGTTTAAAATCCTCAATGTAGATATGGTGAGTGTAGATGATTGGATGAATCCCTTTCATATCACTATAATCCCAAGAAAAATCTTGGGAATGCTTTCTCAAGATTTCTAAAACCCTAGTCTCTTGGCTGGCCTCTCAGTTATTACTAATGGTCAACTCTTTTCTTATGTTAATAGTCACTTTCTTGGTATCTCTCAAAATAATGAACTTTTCATCAGCAATTAAAGAATTCAAGGGAAAAACATGAGGCTGAAGCATGTGTGAAAAATTCATATTTTCAAAAGACATAATCTAGGTTAAAGGACAATCAAAATCAATGATTACACATTTAGCATTATAAGCATATGTTTCTTTACAATCTCCATCGGAAATGTCACTTACCAAGATAATAGTATCTGATGTGTTTAGAATATATTTTTCTACAACCTCAATTCCAATTTTTATAGCTTCAGATTTTGATTTCTATAGCCACAGTGTCCTCTTCATCAGACATTTTGTATGACTCAATAATTTATGTCATGTGATTTTTCTCTTCAATGGTGGCTAGATAAGAAGAACTCAGAGGGTTAGTATCTAAATAATATACCCATATAATCTCACAATAAAACACATAGGGATGGGTAGCAGGATATAATGAAATAATATTTTATTTTTTCCTATTTAAAATGGTCATTTTCCCTACACCTACAATAATATACTGCAACAACAATAGCCAACCAAGGTCTTCCTAAGATGACTGGATATCCCAACTTCCAAGCTTTAGGTTGTAATACCTTAAAATAGATGTGATACTCCAAATATTCTACCGAGACCATTATATCATCAATCACTCCATTTGGTATGGCAATAGATTGATCCGCGAATTGTAGAATGGTATTGGTTGGCTACTGATCCTAGTGAAGACAAAAAACTGAACATATATGTAGTTATAACATTGATGCTAGCACCAAAAGCCACCAAAAAATTAGATATTGACTGACCATTAATACAAATAGAAATGAATGGACTCCCAGGATCCCCATATTTTTGTGAAATAAGCTTTCCACCAATAAGATCAGCTGGATTCCCTTCCACTTTGACCATTTTTGGGTATTCTTCTTCCTTCCTAGTGTCTTTATACACTCATTTCTAATGGTATCGTTTAATTTAGGAATACCCCTTATTGCGCTCAAAGGTTGGACCTCAATGTTCATCTTTTTCAACTCTTGAAAAATGAGCTGCATGCACATTCTTATCTTTTCCTTGACCATTCCTAGTGTCTTGCATTTGTGGAACATGTTCAGTTTCTTCATTTTCCTCAGGTGTCTCTTCTTTCTCATTTTCTATAGGTATTTTTGTGATAACAATAGGAGGATGATTCAATGTTCTCCCAAACCTTAGTCGCAAATTATTGATAGTATTAACCTGCATTGTATCACTCTTTTTGGCTTCATTATTTGAATTTTTTTGCTGATTTTTAGGGTTTCTTTACATCTTTAAATTTGGAAGTTGAGTTTTTAATTTCCCATGTTGTTTATAGTTTTTTGAGGGGTCATTAAATCTTGTTGTGGTTGTTAAACCATCCTTTGTTGATAAGAATTCTATTTATTTGCCCATTGTTGGTTTTGATTAGAATTCTATTGAGGTGCCCATTATTGGTTTTTCCATGGATTTACATTGGCTAGTGGTCTCCAAATTTGTTGATTGTTGGAATTCATTAATGGTGGTGGATGTGGGTAAGCCATCTAGTTTGGTGGTGTCCACTCAGGTTGCCCCCAAGTAGACCGAGAAGCCTAACATGGCCATGACATCCTCCGGTGGCTCGATTAGGTCAAGGAGCATACACAACCTGATTATTTTGCCTTTGAACAAATTTTACCTTTGTATTTGTGTGAGAGACAACATTCAATACTTCTTTCAACTAAGTTAAGAAAGTGCAATTCATAGTATCGTGATCAACAACATCATAGATAAAACACATTTCTATGACATCCAAAAGACTCTCTCTCTCAAGGAATGTCTCTTCATGCATTTAGGGAAAGATATGTCCAGAGGTTCTTTTGTAGAACTAGTCTTGGATTTCATTCCACCCATGGTTGATTTTAATTGTGACAAGATGTTTGTTTTCATGTTAGCCATTTCCTCTAGAATTTTTGAGGCACATAGGGCAATCATGGATGCTTTTCTTTTCCTTATACCTTCTCATAAACTAGAGTAACTTTTGCATAGCTCATTTATTTTTTCCATACTAATTTCATGCACATCACTTCCTCCCATAAAATGGAGGGAATATTTTATTTCCTCATCAAGTCCTTTATAGAAAATAGTCTTAGTCATTTCTGCATGTAACTCATAAGCACTCCTCGATGGAGAAAGAGAAATCTATCTAGATAATCCTCTATATTTTTATCTTTTTTTCTCTTTATTTGGAAGAAATATTCTTTCCTATCCCTTCCCCTATATTAGTCTTGATATTTATCCAAAAAATATTTCTCCATGGCCTCCCAAGAATGAATGGAGTTAGGGTATAATCCCATGAACCACCTCATAGAATATTCCTTGAGATTGTAAGGAAAAATTTTTAGTTTTGATTGTATGTTATGTAGTCATATGTATGGAAAAGAAGTTTTAATTCAAACAAGAACTGATCGAGGTCTTTTGTAAACATGCCATAGAAGATAGGGAGGATGGATGGTGAGATATTTTTCATAGGTACATCCTCATAGTCATCTAACATAATGGGATAGCTAAAGGTTCTACCCAAGGGTTGATTCTCATTATTCCCGTTGTCTCCCATTTTTGAATGTTGTTCTGGTTCTAAATAGGATGATGCAAAATGTTCAGAATGTATTCTAGGTATTGGATTAGATTTAGTGTCACTTTCAATGTTCCCTACTTGTATTCTATTTTGAGATACTCTTTGGATATTATTTGGTATAAATCTTCCTTGAATGTCTCATGGCTTATGCATCAAGATTGGTTATGTAGACAAGGCCTAGGACTTCTACTGGTTGCATAGATTAACTCCATTAACACCCATAGCATGTAAAGTGAATAAAATGGTGTGTTGTGCTTATGGTGTCCCTAGAAATGATGCCAAAAATGATGGGTTGTTGTATTCTCCAATCATTTAACTAACAATTTCTTCTACTAGTGTCATTATTAAACCAGGGTTGTTTTTCCAAGGCTATATGTAATGAAGACCTATACAACCAACTATACTAGTGGGTATTTCATTAGGGGATTATCTTTTAGATCTTCCTTCATTTTATACTAATCTACTAAAACTTAATGATAAGCTACGAAACAACATTGTTTTAATAAAATACATTTACTAGAAATACTTTTCTAGAATTATAATGCACACACAAAATTAATATAACTGAATTCAAATAATACACACTCAATTGTGTTTATAGAATTAACACAACACACTCATAATTGAAATTTCATAAAAGGAAATAACACTCTAAATTAAAATTATGGTAGATGAATTGATCAAACTATGAGTTATCGAAAACCATATTCATGTGTAAACGTAAACAACCTCCAATCACCTTGGTCGAGTGGGCCCTTTCTCTTCCTTGGGAAAGAGGTGATCATAACAACACAAGATACTCGAACGATATCAACTTATATCGATTCAAAGAAGTGCTATAACATATTTAGTGTATCTAGAAAATAAATACTAAGCTCTACAAACTATATTATAAATTATCAATATTATCTAACTACTAAATTGTTCCTCAAGGAGATGTCTTTATATAGACACAGTTAGTTACATATCATGCCAAAATGGTAGGCACTAAGTTATTCCACTAACAACATTTGATTAAGGTTCATAAAACCCTATAGAATTGCTAGAAACAAGACCCATGTTTATAGGACGTTAATGGAAAAATTCCTCCATGGCTATTGCATACTAACTTCGCACTCGTTCGCTTGAATGCACTCCAAAACTAGTATTAAATGTTCATTATTATCTTTTTCATGTTACCACATTTCACTCAAAAATACAATTAGTAGGAACTTATACGGTTAACAAGTTGCATGAACAAGAGAAAGTAAAATGCATTAAAATCACTAAGATATAACCATATAAAGCATCCCCATGCACTAGTAAATCATGTTTAAATGACAAATTCTTAATCATATAAATGATATAAATAAGTCAAATAATGTGCTCATAAATTATCTTTCTCATGGGTAAGTTGACTAGTTCATTGTTCAAGTTGGGAAATAGAGTAAATTCCTCAATAGTAAGAAAAGCAATGAACACACAAATGGAAAATCCAAACCACCACAATGAAAAGGGAAAACACACAAAACATAGAAAGAAATCACACAATAGAAAGGGAAAGTATGTTACATGGGTGGGAATTTTATTGAGGCGGGGAATAATATACACACACCGAATAATGGGTTGAGAGGTACGTACCATCATGGAATAATAGGATGAGTTCAAACTTATGTAGCTTGAAGATATTCATCTTATCATGCCATGCTTTATCATAATGTATTTTTCGTGGTTTGATAAGAAGGAAAGATAGCAAGATTCCATCTTCATACTTATATTGCATAGATAATACTCTTACATCCAAATACCACTTTGTAACATGTTTGGAACTCTTATTATTTGCATTCTTACTTGATGTTTTGTGTCATTCCTCCATGTTCTCAAAAGTAGAATATATGATTTTATCTTGAAGGAATTCACCATCACTAAGTGAAGGTTGCATAACAAGATCATTTCCAAAATCGTAGGGGTATCTAGAGGATATGAGCACAAGTTGTCTCTTAATCCATTCACAAGGCTCTTTCATGTTCTCACTTTGTTGTCATGAATAATTATCTTCTATACAATCCAACTCAACATTGTCCTTGATATTATTTTCTATGGTGAAGGTGTTATCTTCAAGACTGAAAATATTCATAGGATATTGAGTAATTTCCTTTCCTTTCTATTCATAGTCTTCTTCATAAAAAGGAAAATTGGAAGACTCACTTTCAAATTCATACTCATCTACCAAGGCTTCAAAGACATCATTGAGCTTA
This sequence comes from Taxus wallichiana var. yunnanensis, assembly GCA_018340775.1. Taxonomy (NCBI): domain Eukaryota; kingdom Viridiplantae; phylum Streptophyta; class Pinopsida; order Cupressales; family Taxaceae; genus Taxus; species Taxus wallichiana. The sequence goes on along the minus strand of CM031242.1, from coordinate 473,563,403 downwards.
CTTGTTTGATCTACTCCATTATGACATTTTTGCATCAAAAGGAGAAACACAACTTAAATCATACTTATCTTGCATTTCCATGACATAGGTCATGATCTCAAGACTGAGATTAGGTTCTTCAATTTCTTACACAATATTCAAGATGTCATGCATACATTTTTCTTTCAAAGCTACCACATACTCATTATTTTCTTTAATTGAGAACTATTAAAATTGGACATCAAGGAAAATATTAGAAATCTTATCCTCACATAGGTAATCTGACTTGTTTGAAAAATACTCCTTGTCTTGATTCATATTTATTGTCATCTAGGGGTTACCTTCTTGCAAGTTTAGGCATACACTGGTTTCTTCATTTTCAAATAGAAAGAAGAGATCCATGTTCCATGTGAAGGGTACACCTTTCATTTACACATTCATCAAACCATCCTTATGATAGGGGAAGAATACAACATTGGGGATGCAATCTGAATATTAACTTCTACTCCATTCGAACATCTCTTATAGATTGTTCTTCTTCATAGTGGAAAGGTAAGACTTCGTAATCACTATGGTGATAATCATCATACTCCTTTGGTGAGGATGGTGAAATCAACTCCTTAGAGAGGTCATGTCCAATTTGTTAATCTACTTTTCTTTCAAGAAGGAAATTGGACCCTTAAATTTTCTCCATGTCATGATTGGAAATTTTTGAATCAAGTGAGGAACCTAAATTGGAAAGAAATCCATAAATGATTACCCCAACTTTATCCTCCCGAAGACTTGATTCTTAGATGAAGGACTGATTTCTTAAACAACTTCATGGTTGGTGGAGTCCTAAAAAAGCATTAGATTATTAGTCGTAGAAATAAAATCTTCGTCCTTCGTATTTATTATTCCTCTAAAGGGATGTGCCTCAAGAAAAAATGAATTTATGAATGTAGGTTTGAATGTCATGCTGTATTCATTATACTCCAAGGTGATGAGTTAAATTTAATCGGAAGGATCAATACGAGGAAAATAATGAGAAGAAGATAAGAATATTTTAGGAATATATACATCATAATATGGAGAATCATCATAATCTACTTCCGAAGGATGAATCTCTTCTTCTTCTTCATCATTACTAAGTTCTTCAAGATATTCATACATTTTTTCATAGCCTTAACAAAATTTAGAATCGAAGATTGGTTTGGGAATAAATTTTTTTCTTCTGCAACACTCAAGAATCTTCACAAAAACTCTCTTTTAAGGGTTTTCATTTCTTCATCTCCACATGTAATAAAATCATCCAAAGGAAGAGAAACAAACATAAAAACTTTGAGTTTCTCGATCAATACGTGAAGTTAATAATATTACCTTTGTTGGATTCTTCACTATTATTCCATTCATACAATATTTCATCTCTTCTACATATTTCTCATCAAGCTCTTGGATTCTTGATCATGAACAGTATAATTTCCATTTTATTTCCTTTAGTAATTTTTTTCTCGAATTCAAGCCACAAGGATTTAATGTTAGGAAGTTCACAAGTAGAAATTTTCTCTATCCTAGACATTTTTTCATGACTATTGTGGAAAAATCACCAACCTTATTTCCTTGGTTAGTTGCAGAACTTTGTTTGAAGTATGATACTTCTTCGTTGTGTTATAATTCTTACCTTTTCAAGATTTAGTCCGAATCATGGCGGATACAAACTTTACAGGTCTTGGTGGTCATCTTCTTCTTCAAGATTATTGTCACTTATTGGTACTAAACACCTATATCAAAATTCATCATCGCGATGCGGGAAACGCATGTGACATAGATTTATTTCTTAATAGATTCACCTTGAAAATATAATTTTGCTTTAAAACCTGATTTATTTTACTTTTGGAACATATATATATATATATATATATATATATATATTTGTAATTTCTAGATATATTTAAGGGTACACTAGGTAAGATATCTCCCTAAAGGATTTTTCATAACTTGTTAGCGAAATAATTTTTTGTTCTACAAATTATTGATTTTTCACCAATAGTATGTGGCTAAGACCCTCCTTGTGTATGGGGAGGCTCCCATTATTGAATGTAAATTGACCTAAAGATGTGGTATGACTAATAGGCTAAGGATCACACATGAACACTCCACCGAAACATGTGGAATTTTTTTATATGGATTATAAGGGAGGAATTTCCAGTGAAGATAGGAAAAGGGGAGTTGAAGAGCTACGAAAAAAAGGAGAAAATCCTTAATATTATAACTAGACACGAGGAGAGTTCACATATGACAACCAAATTAGGGCCACATTTAATTAGAAGGATAGAATAATCAAAACAATGATAAGACCAAAAAATCATAAACACATAATTTCATTGTCTCATTTATCAAAGGTGCGAGACGAATTTCTTAATTTTATAAGATTTTCATGTATGTAAAAGGTAAGTGCAGGCAAGTTGGGGGACAAAAAAGGGGTCATAAGTGGACGCCATATTCCAAATAACAACATAATATCAACTTGTAGTGATTATTAGTAATACATACACTCAAAATTAGAAATAATTATATTAATATGAATCGTAGCATCCAAAATCTAGTTTCTAAAATACTATTTTTTTTAAAATGGACAAGTTTAGCTATATTAAACACTCAAAATTCAATGACTTGGTATTTTTTTAAAAATGCCTATAAGATTGTAGTCCGTTTGCCCACAATTTGGATGACCAAAAATTGATATATATTTTTCTCCTTTGGTGAGAAGTTAGATGCCGCTATCTATCTTGGGATATATTTTATTTTGTATTTTTTGAGCAATATTTTATTTTTTATGATTTTTTTCGTGAAAGTGGTATGAAAACATAAAGAAAACAAAACACTTTCCATTTGCCCATCATAACTTTATTAAAAATACTTAAATCAAATAATTATTATTTTTAACATGTATATAATTTCACCACAGTTGGGATGGTATAATTTTTATCACATTCTGATAAGTGAAACAAAATTTGCAGTCTTAAATGTAGACATAACCATTCACGGGAAAAAGTGTCTTAAAGACCTACTATTAGTAAAAATTAAAAATGACATTTATCCTATTATATTCACTTTAAAATCAATATTTCTACAAAGCTAACAGTCTCCCCTACACGATGGTACCATTTTTATGACATATTTTTGACTTTTCGGCATGGTTCAAGTCCACGGAAGACTAAATTTGATGTTTTGTTGTTTTTAATGTAAAATTCAGGATTTGATGTCCACTTAATTGTCCCCCAACTTGGTGCGCTTACCCTAAAGTTTGAAAGAGATAATAGAGAAACATAAGAAAAGAAATAAAAGAATTGCATATTTTATTACTTAACGTAGAAGTGGTAATCTCAACAACATATATTAAATTAGAAAATGTCCACCTCTTACAAAGTGGAGAAAACATTCCAATTTATAGCATTACAAATCATCCTTTCATCTACCCCCACATGAATTTTCATGTACTCGACAACTTTTGACCTTTCATATTTCTAATAAAGAAAAGTGAACCCCTTTTTATTAATTAAATAGAAGTTATTACAATGCTTGAATATAGGTCGTATTTAATTGAATAATAAAATATTAAAAAAACTCTTCTCAATTATAGAACTAGAACATGTCGGGAATTATTTTACTAATTTGATGAAAAGAAGGTTTGAATGATGGGCAATTTTGATTCATTATCCTTGAGGGAGACTTTCAAGATTGGAATCATGTCCTTTGAATTATCTATTGAACCGAGTTTCCACAGTGCCACCTAACATTATTTTTGGATGCAAATGTACCTCAACACTTTGATCCATATATAGGGAGCATCATTGATTTTGTTGAATTGACCGAGCCATATTTTTTATCTCTCAAAATGTCGAAATAGATTTTTGATGTTGGCAAGGGAATCTAAGGTATCTTCATTGAAGGAAAGAGGATCACCGACCTCTTTCTTCACCAAATCATGGAAGGAAACTATGAGTTATTATGACGAAAAATTCTCAATGAGTGAAATGAATCCAATTTTTGTACATAGTTACATACCTCATTGATAATTTCAAAAGCATTTTATCCACTAGAGTCAAGTTCAAAGATGACATATTTTATGATATCTTTGCTATCATGTTGATTTCTAGGTGTTTTCATTGATGTAAATTCTCATTAATGAAAAAAATATGATAGATTAGAATCAAAGGATTCCTAGTAGGATGGTGATATGGAGTTTTAGGTCTTTACATCATGGCATATGTTGATTTAGTGAGGTTGGCTTGGTCTAGCAAGCCTAGTTGGGTTACTACTAGCTAGCTTTGGATGATGGAGAATGGTGATTTGAGTTGGTTATTGGATTAAGGAGTGTGATATAATTATGGAGACTATGTTTGGGGATTTTTAGAAACTTACATGAATTTTAGAATGAAGATACGGGTTGAAAACTTGATTGTAGGTTCTCATCTAGACAAGGTCTAGGTGCTTGGAGGCATCAAGATGAGTTATAGGGCCATGAGATATTATGGAAGCATGAAGGGGTGTCATATATGTTGTTATAGGTATATTAGGACCTTTTGGACATGTCTCATTCGAGTTATAGTGTTGGCTTAGTTGACCCTAGCCTAAACCATATAAAATCCTTAGGGCTAATCATGCAAATGAGATGGGATGAGAATATGGAAAATTGTTAGAGATATTATGATGATTGGAAATGGTGCACACAGGTGTCCTAGAGGTGCAAGAAAACTTTGGACTCATTTTAAAGAATATTTTGTACGATAAGTTATTTTTGGTGAAACAGGTCAAGATAAAAGGTGTTTTCCAAGTCGAATTCGACATTTTGATGCTCACCATGAATTGGGTGATTTTCATGGGACCTTATGGATTTTTAGGGTTGATTATACATTGAACTAAGAGGGTTTCAAAACTTATTGAGGTCCTTTAATCGTTATATTTTATGAACGAATGTTAAGAAGGTAAATAATATTTTATGTGCTTAAAACCCTAACTTAAAAGTGATATGAAATATTTTCTTCATAGATGCCCAAAGTTGATTTTTTTTCCATTATGATGATTTGATGATGTAGAGGAATCCTCTAAGTTTCTAGAAAGGTATGATATAACATGTGGTGATGAGTGGACTGCACTCAAATAGGAATTTTTTTAAATAAATAAATTTTGGGATAGGGCTATCTCAAGGAGTTGTAACAGATCATGGTGGCGATTCTAAATGTCAAAGTGTACCCTATTTGTGAGGACTAGTCAAAAGGTAGTTTTGGGGCAGTTTCAAGAAGTTTTTAGAGATGGACTTAGTTGAAGGTCTTCCACTTGGACTTGGAAGTAAATATAATATGTTATGGAAAGAGGATTCATGTTTATTTCTAGTGTTATATGGTTTGTTTCATAATTATGAGATTTGATGGGTCATTTAGGTCAGTTTGTGATAAATAAAATCTTCTAGTTTTAGGAGAGAACTACATTTGATGAAAGAATGAAATGGATGAGGCATGTGATGAATGATTTAATGCTTGATATAAGTTGGAGAGTGATGAGGAATTAATTTAGTTCTTATTGATTTCATTTTGAGGTCTTAGAAGTGATAAAAGGGATTAAAAGAGTTGATTTTGTAAAACAGATTTCTTGGCAACTTTATTTCATGAAGAGGAAAGTAAGTGTGATTTGCACATATAGATGTTTCAATATATCTGACATTAAAGTATGTGATATAAATGTCCTAAGTATTCCAATTAGTGGCTACATGTCATATTTGAGTTGTTTTTATGTGTTTCAATCCCAAAGGTGAAGAAAGGGTGTTGGAAATAACTATTTTGTGATGGATATGAGATTGTTGAGTTGTGTTATGAAACAGTTGATTGGTGTAAGATAATTAATAACCATGGATGATGTTTTTATGTCATATTACACATTTATGATGAATTTTGGAGCTTGACTAATCATCATTTTTGTCATTTTTTGTTTTATCTCATCCAAGGGATGGGGGTTTGAGCTATTTTTATACATGTTTGGTTGTTTTAGGGATGACTGACATATATGTGTCCAATGTGAACATTTTAATGAATGTATTGGATTTTTTTAATGATGTATTTGTTTAAATAAATGAGGGATATTGAATTTCTTTATGTTTTTGAGTTGAAAATGATATAAAGCAAGGGTTTTAGTTCAAATATTAACTTTTTGATTTTGAAGTAAATGTGTGACCTATGTGAGTGTGTGTAATAGGTATGAAGACAAAGTTTTGGAGTTGAGAGTGTTTGTGATAGGTTGAAGAATTTTTAAGTGTGTGTGTTCAAGGGTATGAGAACAAGATAGGTGAATAAATAAAGAGAAAGAATGAGCTACGTGTATGAGGTATTGAGCAAGGGTTTGAAGGTGTGTTTGCTAAATAGGTGATTTGCATCATTTGTTGCAATAACAAGACGTCATATATTTTCATAAAAAGGTGGTTGAGTGGGTGTTTGATCATCTTAGGTCATTGTATCCTCCTTGTGAAGTTGGTTCTTCACTAAAGCATGGGTTGGTTCTCCTTGTAGGGTTGGTTCTCCTTGTAGGGTTGGTTCTCCTTGTGAATTTGGCGATTCACTAAATACTTTTGATTTGAGTAATATAATAATAATTTTCAATTGGTTTTATTCCCCTTGAGTCTTTACCACTTATATCTTGTGTTATGGTGCTCTCTCTTGTTCACTATTATTTTATTACATGTTGTATGGTGATTTACACACATTAATGAATGGATGAATGGTTTATGGTTTAATAAGAAAAAATATATTTTTAAAATTTTTTTGCAATGATTGATTCATCCCCATCTCAATCCATTGTTCTTCCAACAAACCATATCAGATTAGGTCCTTTTGGAGAATTTTGATTACTTGAAAAATAGATCCTTTGAAGAAAAAAACGGTGATTCAATAGAGTGGTTCATCTTCTTACAAGGAACCCTTGTTTTATGGAGTGAATTATGATTTTTGGAGTTTGAGGGTGAGGACTCAAATCATGTCCATGGGATTTGATATTTGAAAATGTTAGAGTAGGTATTTACCTTAGCTCATGTTCACCTAGGTAATTTATTTACCTTTATTGTATTTATCCTCGCCCACTTATGTGTGTGGATATTTCTTTTATCTTATTTAGATATTAAGAGATATTATCTAGTTGTTGGGTATAGTTCTTTCCTTTATCTATGGTATTGACTAGATCCTTGATGTCTAATTCTCTCCTAAATCTATGGTCTTTACTAGTTCTTTGATGACTAGTTATTTCCTTGATTTATGGCTTGATCTATAACCTTGACTAGTTCTTAGATTGTTATTCCTTGCCTATTTAAGCAAGGCCCATTCTCAATGTATTGAATTGAGTTCCATAATAATATATGATATTTTTTCTCATTTGTTTGTAAAGGTTTTATGTAAAGTTATTCGGCGATTTAGTGGCAACTACAATAAATAACAGAGCAAAATAGTAAAAAGCTTGTAACTTTTGATCGGTAACTTAGTTTTGAGTGCCATTTTTTGCAAAAGTGCTTGTTTTTTCATGATCTTTCCATTGGATTTATTTATTTTTAGAATTGAAATATAATTATAAAGTGCCAAATATGGAGGAGTGTTGTAATCAATTGTGGATGCATTTTTAGCCGAGGCCGACGTCCTAAACTTTTGGGAGTTGCAGTTTGTACCTATCATGGATTTTGAGAATGATATGATTTTCTATGAAGTATGTGGACTTCAAGAGGATATTGTAAAATTTGTGGAAGAAAATAGATCACTCAAGAAGTGAAATTCTCTTCTACAATCACTCATTCACGATAAGGATACAATAATACACTCCCTCCGAAACAAAATTGCTAGCCTACAAAGATCACCATCATATTGTGGACAACCATATCCATCCTCCTAATCCACTTGTAGTTGTTGCTCTTACTTCCCACCGACATTGATCTACCAGTCTTTGAGCTTGAACCTTCTTTTGATGCTTTTAAACCCGTGACGCTTATTACTTTGCATGCTCTTCCACATTTGTTCCTATTACGATTACCACATGTTGTGTATCCTATTTTTGCTCACCGCATGGATTTTTTGAGAAGCATGACACTACATTCAATTATCGCATGCTCTGTTATATGGATCTCACTCGTAGAGTCACCGGAGACATTCATAGGGTATTGTTTCCTCTATTCCACATGTTAAGTGGAATTCTCATCACGACATTGGTTTAGAGTAGATACTTCATTGGGATCACACATTGATATAGCTCCTTTTTTCATTCGCTCGTCTCTTTATGAGGATCATGAGCAACACATGAGTTTTGCACCTTCACTCAGGCTTGAGAAACTTGAGATTTCAGTTGTTAGCCATGATCAACCCGAGATTTCATCTGTCATCACCATGATCAACCCGATACACATTCTGATGTTCTTTTGCATGCACCCATTGTGCATTTTACACCAAGTCATATGTAGGCATATTCTTCATCCATTTGTGTTGATTTGGGGTGGATATTTGATCACTCATGGTGACAACATAGGCATTCATTGAGAGGACTCTATAGGCATGGATCCTCCACCATTCGGCCTCTTGCTTCACTTTCTATAACTTCGCATTGTGATGCTTCTTTTATTGATTATTTTTCTTTAGCAGGTGTAGTGTATCTCTCTTGTTTGTTGAGAGATTTTGTATCTATATTTTCGACACTTTTGGCATGTTGATAGTATCTCTTATGGGGATCTATTCTGGTGCATTCCAGTGTTAGTTTGTTAGTGTTTGAGTAGTTGTTTTGGGTAACTCATACAGATTTGTAGCATCACTCCACCCATTCAGTAGTATGGGAGGGTGTGGTGTTGATCCTGCTTCTTTGGGTTTCGTGTCCTTTCCTTGTTACATTGGATTTTCTTGGATCGTGACACTCCAGATTTTGTGTCCTTTCCTTATTGCTTTGGTTTTATTCTTAGATCATGGCACATTTATTTGCAGATACTTGATCGAATTATGTTTGGTGTTTTTTTTACACTTTCGACATCACTCTGTTGACAGTCTCCTTGTATGGAGCTATTCTGGTGGAGCCCAGTGTCAGTTGTTTTTAGTTTTGTGATCGAGGAATGGATTTAGACCATAGTGCACACCAAACTTCTTTAGCATTATATGAGTTTTTGAGTCGAGCTTCTTGGGATGCGTTGGAGTGGATCTTTACTCTCTTTACTTTGTTATTCTTGGTTTTGGGTACCTTGCATGTGTCCCTTTTTTCTAAGTTATTGTACATGAGTACCTCATTACGCCTAGTTGCAGGACTCGTCTTGTGGACATGCCACATCTATTTTGGCTCGTAGCTTCACTTGAGGGGGTGTTAGAGTAGGTATTTACCTTATCTCATGTTCACTTAGGTACTTTATTTACCTTTATTGTATATATCCTCACCCACTTATTTGTGTGGATATTTCTTTTATCTTATTTAGATAATAGGAGATATTATCTAGTTGTTAGGTATAGTTATTTCCTTTATCTATGGTATTGAATAGATCCTTGATGTCTAGTTCTCTCCTAAATCTATGGTCTTGACTAGTTCTTTGATGACTAGTTATTTCCTTGATTTATGGCTTGATCTACAACCTTGACTGGTTCTTAGATTGTTATTCCTTGCCTATTTAAGCAAGGCCCATTCTCAATGTATTGCATTGAGTTCCATAATAATATATGATATTGTTTCTCATTTGTTTGTAAAGGTTTTATGTAAAGTTATTCTGGTGAATTGCTTTCATCTTATTGATCGTGGTGTTTGATTAGCATTTGTGTTCTTGGCTTGGTACGATCTATTTATCATTCCTTTCAGAAATCTTTGGAAGATGGCTATACTATTTTTGCTACACCTCCAACTAGTAATGAAAAAAGAAGGCATATAGTGATGACTCAAAGGCTATGAATTTTATTATGTGTCATCTAGGAGAATCTAAGATTGTAAAGGTGATTCATTGCAAATATTCCAAGGCTATATGGGAAACGCTTCAAGTCTTGTATGAAGGTCACTACAAGGTAAGAATTGATAAGTTGCAGACTTTTACACATCATTTTAAAGGACTAAAAATTAATTATGGTGAGCCTATTGCTGCATATTTTCTTTGGGTTGAGAAAATTTTCAATGCCATGAGCATGTTAGGTGAAGACGTGAAGGAAGAATTTGTATTTTAGAAGGTTTTGAGATCTCTAACACCTAAGTTATTAGGACCGAGACATTAATAATTGTATAGAATATTAAAGTAATCAATCACACATCTAAACATTAAGAAATGTAAAATAATTAACACAATAACACATAACACATGATATAACATGGAAAACCCCAATGGGGTAAAAAACCATGCTAAATTTTCCATTTTATTGAGAAACTTTTTACCAGTCCAAAACTCCCTTCCTTGGTCTTGCTAGATGTTTTTAACCCGAATAAGTACATCTATCCAAATATGGCCCACTACCATATTTAAATAACTTGAAGGGTTATAACCATTAAGTGACGGGGTACACCCTAATTTAATAATTAGTTAATTAATAACTAATGAAACCTAATATAGAGTTTATATTAAATAATAAAGAATAAACTATATTCTATATTATTTAATTATAAACTAAATATTATGAACACTTAATATTATGTTCTAACACTCCCCTTAATATTAAGCGGGATCCATATACCAACATTAAATGTTTATACAACAGGATTTACAAATCCATAAACAAAGAAAACATTTAGACTAGCATATGTCTTTTTGAACAAATTACAACACCTTCATCATGGTCAACTTACCTTTTATTACAAAAGGATTTGGAATCCATAAATAAGAAGTATGATTTAGGCTAAGCATGATTTATGGACTAAATCCCACCATTTCTCATGGAAAACTTTTTAAAAATGCATCACTAGGATCCTTTTATAACTTAAGAACCTCCTTTACAAATAGATGCAACACACTAGACTGTATTACCATAAAATATATCAGTTTACATAGATCATAAAAGATATTTTTATAATTTTTTATACCAAAGCAGAAGTATAGAGGAGGAGTTAACAACTAGTCAGCCATTACGAGGTGACATTGTCATGCACACTCCCATTCAATAGAAACTTTGAAAGGCCAAGCGTTGCACACACTTGCAGTATTTTATAGCACACAATGGCTCATAAACATATCTACAATATAATATTCAGTCTAGAAGTACTGAAGATATCTATCACCATAGAGTATTTTATCTCAAATAACATGCATATGAACTTCAATATGCTTTATTCTTTGATGTTTACCCAAATTATTTAGCGAGAGTAATACAACTCGACCACCACATAGAATATGAATACTTCTTTTAGTTTCCATTTGTATCTCTTCGAACAACCTGCTTCATCCATATGTCTTCTTCATTTCTTCCATTGCACTTCTATACTCGCCTCGAAAGAATAAATGGAGATTGTTGGTTATTTTTACTATATTAAGTAATGGTTCCTACACCAATTTTTTTAACACATATCTAGTATATTTTATATCTAACACAACATCAACATGGTTAGAGCCACAATATCCATATAGATATCATAATAAGCATATAAATCGTTATTGATTTAAATTTTAACCATCTATAAAATTTAACATTAGTTGTATAGTAAATAACATAACAACTAACCATGTTAAATATGTTGAAAAAAATTTCAACATACTATTCTTTTAAAATATGTATTAGATGTAAGGAGTATTGGACATCTCCAATATAAATGCAAGGACATCCCCAAGTGTTATTTGATATGCATATAATGATATTTTGGTATTCACATAATAGGAAATTTAAAAAAAATATTTTATAAAAAACATATCTATCTTCGTTATCTTATTCTGAGCCTTCAAAAATGAGATAAGAATTCATAGATAACATATCTGAACAAAGAAACAAATCATACAAGAATAATCACTGTTTTTACTGAAAACATAATCCACTAATAGTGAACACAAATCATGGATTAAAGTGGATTTTGATGTAAAAATTAACCATGTAAGTACCATTTAATACATTTTATAGGTGATAATTTTAAGCCTAGACATGTCATGATAAGGTTTTCATGTCAAAAATGAAAACAATTCTATTTTTGAATTAAAAAAAAAAAAAAGTGAAGCAAAAATTTAAAGCACATATAATCCATTTTGTGTATGTTTTCAGTTGTAGTTACTTCTAGTTTATTTTTACAAACCCATCTGAGTTAATTATGAAAGAAAAAACTTCTTTTTCAAAAACATATTCAAAATAGAATATATATTTTTCATTTATATGTAGTTTATAAAGCTATTATATTAGCACTATGATTATCATCATCATCTTAATGTTGATGTGATTTATTCCATTTTTTTTTTTGAAATTTGACAATTTTTTTCGATTTATAATCTTCTTTCTTACGTCCAAATTTCCCACGCTATGAAATTTACCATCAAAACTAACTTTTAAGTTTCCTAGTTTCTTATTTTTACAAGGATTTTTAAAAGTTGCTTTTTTATTCTTGTTGAACCTAGAAGGTAATTTTTTTAATTTTTGAGGAAGAAGGGCCTAAGTGGCATTCTATTTTGAATCAATGTTTGTCATAACTTTCTCTTCTTAAACCAAGAGAGCACTAAGGGTTTGTTAAAATGGGATGTCTTGTTCTATTTGATATGTAGAATTCAAAATTGAACTAAAATTTCTAAATTTTTCATGAATATTAAATTGAATAATGAAATAAAACAATTTATCTTGAATTAAAAGTTATAGCTACACCCATCTAATTGAGACTTAATATTTCTTATTTTATCCTTGAAATAATTAATTAATTTTCCATCTCCCTTCATGGGCGTTTTAATAAGTTTTAAAATAGATTTAACGATTTTGAATAAACACATACCTTCACATCGATTCCAATTAAGTCCAAGCCTCACTCGGACTTTCCTAATTCCCAATATGAAGCAAAAATAATCATCTATGCTTCACAAAATTATGTACATCAATTATTTTAGTTTTTGTTGATATGAAACAATAAAGTTTCTTGTCTTCCGCTTAGAGCCTTCTTATTTCAATTCACAATGCCCATAGTTTCATGAAATCATGAATTATGTATTCAATCGACTCTTCCAAATGTTGTAATTATTCCCATTCAACGTTTGATATTTATCAATCGAAAACTAGTTAGACCTCATTTTTGTGTAAATAAAATTAAATAATTAATGAGGATTAAAAATCAATTTTAACAGAAATCCTCATGTGATTGTTTAATCATCGCAATCAAACAATCGATCGGTTTACCTAAAAAAAAGGTCATATAAATCATATAATCTACACACAAATGTATTACTATGATATTAAAATTTGTATTATTTTTCTATCGAAACAAAGACGACGATTTAGCCGTTGTGTCACAAAAAATATCATTTCAAAAAAAAGATTACATTATTTTAGCTAATGTTTTTCATTTTTCAAAGGGAAAAATACTAGTTTTAATTTAGTTCAATTTAAAAAACAAGGAAAATAAACTATATATATATATATATATATAAACAAAATTGGAGTTATGCTCCTTTATATATGAAATTTTTCATCAGCTCGGCCGAGTTGGTGAGAACAACTTGGCGAGTTATTATTTTCATTGGGTGAGCTTGTTGAATAGCTCATTTGAGCAATTTGTATGTTACATAGTTAATGTTTTCACATGGGAATTCAATCCACCATCCACTTGTCTTACCAAAATGATCCAAGTCACTCATGTGGCATTCATTTTGGTAAGACAAAGGACTAAACTTATAAATCCTTTCATCTACTCTCTCCATTCCCATGTAGGACTAATCATCCCATAAGAAAAAATGTACCACGAACCATGTAGGAAGGCTAAGAGGGGTAGGAAAACATGTGGCGCAATGAGAATGGAGGAAGGTAATATTGTGTAGACCATGACACTTGGTACAAGGAGAGGATGGTAGGTGGAATGGGGTCGACCCTCTTCACATTTAAATACTCAAACCAACAAACTATAATAAGTTATTATATTTTAATTTGGCATACGGTTTTACATAGCTTATCACTTAGATATAGTTTATATGAAAGTTTAGATTGAATGGGGTTGACCCCTTATAGCATGCATAATGTTTATTAGTTTTAAAACTATAGAATAATGTATCGAAAATTAGATGGGGCATGTATGTTATAAAGTATATAGTTTAAACTATACACCATATACCTATAAATTATATAGATGTATAAAATATGTACTATACATTTTATTTTTATGTTTTTGAATAAATCATAATTTATAAATAAGGATAGTTTTAAACTATAGAATATGATTTATAAAAAAATGTAATAAACCCTTAAAAGGGGCCCAAATGACATGGGAAAAAAAAAATTATACCAAAATTACCACAAATTTACAAATGAGACAATATTTTTCACGCTCCCAATGAGAAAATTTGAAATCCTATTTCCATGGAGCTTGTCTCCTTTTCTTTGATTTTAAATTTTGTTTTTACCTTTGAATAATTTGATCCTGCACATGAAAACTATATAAACCATAGAAAATATTTCAAAAAAATTTCTCACTTGGTCTCGTAAATTATTTTTAGACGCCGGTAGAAACACAATCACCTTTCACCTTTCCACATACATATCTCCAAAAACTTTCATGTGTTGGAGAGGGTAGGGGAGTTAAATAAATTGGTAACCAACTAACTATCCAACTATCCCAACTAACATGACTTTTTGATTAATTAAATCGATGGCCAATACCTAACCTTCTGGATACACTATTTGGGCCGAGACATTAATAATTATATAACATATTAAATTAAATAATCACACAGATAAACATTAAGCAATGTAAAATAATTAATACAATAACACATAACAAAGAATATAACATGGAAAACACCAATGTGATTAAAAACCATGAAGAATTTCCATTTTATTGAGAAACTTTTTACCAGTCAAAAACTCCCTTCCTCACTCCTCCATGTTTTTAACCACAAATAATTACACCTATCCGAATATGGATCACTGCCATATGTAAGTAACCCAAAAGGTTATAACCATTAAGTGATGGGGTACACTTAGATTTAATATTTAGTTAATTAAGAACTAATGAAACATAATATAGAATTTATATTAAATAATAAACAATAAACTATTTTCTATATTATTTAATTATAAACTAAAATTTATGAACACTTAATATTATGTTCTAACATAATTTTTATTCTAAAGTGTTTGATATTGAAGAGGCCAAGGATTTGAATACTTTGAAAATTGATGAATTACATGGAACTTGTATTGCTTATGAGATGATAATTTAGAATGAGAAAAATATCAAGAAAGAGAGCCTTGAATGTTGAAAAGAAGGAAAAGGATAAGAAGTCTAAGTTTGATGATGTTGCTCATGAGTTGGATGATGATGAATTATTTTCCATGGTTGTTAGAAATTTATAATTTTGGAACTGTTAAGTACAAAGGTAAATTTTATTTTAAATTTTTTATTAGTGGTAAAGTAGGTCATTTTTTTGCTAAGTGTCCTCATAGGCATGAATGTGGTCATGAGAAGAAAATTTAGAAGTTTAGTAATGATAAGAAGGTTTTCAAGAACGTTGACCACAAGAAGAAGGGTAACTATTTTTTTACATAAAATAAGATGTACATTCCTCTGATGCAAGTAGTGAAAGTAAAGAATCTTAATCTCATCATTGAGATGTAGGAGATGAGGTCTTGTTAATGAAAAAAATATGACATGAGATCAAATAGTTATAGTTCTATTTTTTTAGGTGATTTCATATAAGATTCTTGCAAGGATTTTGAACAAAATTAAGGTGAATTTGAAAATGAATTATCATGTGTCCACGATGAATTAAAATATGCTAATAAGAATGTCAAAAATCTATAGACTTAAGTCAAAGAGTATGCAGACAAAATCATTGAGCTAGAGAAGAAGCATTAGGTTATTAAAGAGAAGCTTGATGAAATAGTAACAAAGCTAGAAATGTTCATGAGTAATATGACATTAAAATTTACATCCAAGGAAGAAAAGTAACTATTTTTAACGAGAGAGTTTTCTGATGCACTCAAAAAAAAATATCATTTTAGATATTTAATAAGAGTACCAAATATCTTGATGATATTCTTAGTAGTCTGAAATAAGAAGGTAATAGAGCTAGTTTAGGTTTCAAAGATGACTCCAAAAGAAAATAAATGAAGCGAGAGGACCTATTTTCAAGCAAGGAAGTTAGTGAACCAATAATCAAGGAAGGAAATAAGGATACACTCATCAAATCCAATGTGAAGGCAAATCCAATTAGGTAGCCCAATGCCTATATCTATGAAATATATTTTAGTGGTTATTGTTTTCCTTGTAATTTATTTTTTCATAGAGATAAGAAGTGTAGAAGGTCTGCTAGAGATAATAATACTTGGAGAAATAGTAAGAGTGAGAATGCTAAGAATGTAGTGTGCTAAAATTTTCATGTAAGAGGGCATGTTTCAAGATACTTCTTGTCTGATCCACATAGTCAACTTGAAGGCTATGAAGGGAAGATTTCAATTGTGTGTTTTAGCTATAATAAATTTGGTCATATTGCTACGAGTGTCACTATGGTTACTCAATGAAAAAAAATTTGTTGTCAAGGTCCTAGGGGGAAAGTAATAGCTTTTCAGAGTTCTATTTTGCATGTTAATAGTCATGGCTATGAGAGCCGAGAAGGTGAAAAAATGATCCACAAAGAGCTGATGTGAATGATAGAAAAAGTGTTAATCAGAGTTCAAATAAGAAGGAGAAGAAGGTGTCTTTTAGGTGTTTAAGAGGTATTAGGACATCTTCAAGTATTTATTTTAGGTGCTCATGATGTTATATACCTTGATTGGGCTTCTTAGAGGTGTATTAATCCAAATGAAGAATTGAAGAAAGGGGGAGTTGTCTAAGTTGATGTGTGTCTCTTCCTAAGTGTCAAGGTATGTTGTAATAATCTTTTAATAATTTTTGAGGTCCTACTTGATTTTTCAAGTTGTGAAAATGGTAAGGTTTTTTTCTTGAGGTATCTAAGTGTGTACAATCATGTTCTCAAGTTTGTATTTGTCTTCTCGTGACGTGTTGTAATTTTTTAAGGCTCCTATTTTGTATGGGTAAATTTGTAGTCTCAAATTAAGTCAATTATGCTATGGAAACTAAATGTAGACTCATATTGTTGTCTGAGTTAGTGATCAAGTTGGTTCTTTGCATAAAGGTATATTTTACCTTGTGAAGTCGATTCGACTCAAAGCATGATGTGTTATAGGATTGTGACAAGAAATAATGTCTTTATCAAGTTTTTATAGTAGTATGTTTAGTAGGTGAAAGTTGTGAAATTGTCTTAAAATATGGATTAAAGTAATAAAAGTATCTTAGAGAATTCATATTTATCAAAGAGTCTTTATGGTAATTTATAGTTATTTGTTGTCTTTGAGTATGTGAATCTTGAGGTCATAAGAAACCATAAAATTCTTAAATATATTTTTCTAAGTTTTATGAAAAGAAGAAAACCTTGTTATGACAATTCAAAGTTGTTATATTGTGTTCTCAATTTTCATGATGTGTTTATCGTCTGTGTTAGTCATATGTTGGAGAAAGAGAATGTTGATGAGATCAAGTCAAAAGGTGACTTGGTAAAGATTGGATGGTGTTTTTGATGGCATGAGAATCTATAAAAGTTTAATTTATATGGTGAATCATGTTATGGTGTCAATATGTGAATGCACAATCTTCAAAATCCAAAATGTACGATTTATGTCACTATACGAGACTAATGATGATACGGTAATAAATATGGTCTTCTTGAGTGTGTATAAGGTCTCAAACATGGTTTGGTTATATGATTGAAGTAAGTAAGAGGTGTCTAAGTATGGATAAATTCATGAATATTTGATTTAATATCAAGAGATAATCAAGTTCTATATACTGGATACCGGAAACCCTATTTAGGGTTTGGCAAGTTTTGTGAAAAGGAGGCCCTAAAGGTTGAATCAAGAACTAAAACCTTTGAACATATATTAGTAACATGTTTCTCCTCATGATTTCCTATGGTTTATGACAATCTTGATTCATAGAGTTGTCTCACCACAAACCTAATTGGTGACTTACCAAGTGAAGTTTGATCCTTTCTCTCTAAAGAAGCTTATGGTAAAACTTAGCACACCTAAAACATTAAAATGGGGACTCAAAATGATGAATAGTTTGTAATTTGAATATTTTTATCTTGTATAATGATTGAATCTATCACTAGGTAGGGTTAGTTTATTGCATAAGTAGTATGGAGAAGAAAAAGTGGGCTAGAGTCTCTTAATGTGTAATTTGATCTTCAAAATGTTCTGAGTCATTAAAAGGATCTTGATAAAGATAATAAACAATGTCAAGATTTTTATTATAATTTTAGGTCAAATGAACCTTTTCAAAATCATGTCAAAGACTATGAATGTTTTATATGCTTAATGAAGTTTGGATGAAAGCACAAGTTGGATTAGGATTGTGGTTATGTCTTGAGCTAGTTCATGGTAAGATGATGTAACTCATGAGATCATTTTCATGTCAGAGGTGGTCAAGGATGATTAGATAGCTCATAAATATGTGTAAAGGTAAGACAAAATATTGAAGTAAACTTAGAAAGGTCTGAAAATATAAAGGATTTAGTTAATGAATTATGTTTTCTTAAAGTCAATATGATTTTTCTCTTCTCATGTATGTATATTAGATGATCTTCATGTGTAATAAGCTCAAGGGTTCAGAAGTTATAAAAATTATCTAAAAGGTCAAGTATCATAGATGTTGATAATAGAAGTAATTACAAGGTTTTATATGGGTACTCAAGACTATAATGATTTTTTTAGAAAGGGAAGCTAGTTGAAGTTCTTATCTAGAGAAAAATGATATTTTTAGAGGTCTAAAAGGTGACGAGAAAGAGATTTCTTAAGATTATATGTATTTTTTTCATCCCGACCTGAATGCATCTTGATTTAAGGTATTTCAAGCCATGATAATATCCTACATGTATATGAAGTGTTCAATAGGTAGAGTATGAAGTTGCTACAAGTATATGGACTTTGTAAAGGAAGAATCTAGTGGCTAGGTTGTCTATTAAGGTCTATATGACAAAGTGAAGTATATTAAAATAATTAAGAAATTGATATCTTACATATAGGATGGATATTTCACTATAATAGATATTTGTTGGTATGTGAATAAGGAAATGATATCCGTGTCCTGTTTAGCTCATCTAGACAAGAAGAGTCATTAATTTGTCTACAAATCAAGCATACACAAAGTGGTTAGAATGTATTGTATGGCAAGTGATGGTGTGTATAGTTGCTCTACAAGAGTTAAATGGTTTAGTGACTTAATAAGTTCAAGGTTAGCATATTTTTAAGTTTTAAAGGATTGAGTGAGTGCTTCATGGTTGGGTAAAAGTGTTTGAGTTGTTTCTATGACTTGAAAATAAGGTAAGGAGCTTATTTGTTTCTCTTTATACTAAAGATGGATGGTATGCGTCTAGGGGAGTGATGACAAGTTGTTCCATGAGGTTTGTGTGCTTATATATTTGTGTTATTTGGTCTATAATGCACTTAAAAGTTGGTTTAGGGAACTCGATTCCAATGTTGTGCAATGTCAAGAGATAGAAGTATTGGAGTCAAGTTCCGAGTCTTATCATGTTGAGATAGGTCAAACAAGATGTATGGATGATGTTTCTAGTATTGAATTCATCATTTTTGTAATGTTAATTATTTGGATGCATCAATTCTAGGAATGCCACAATGTTCCCATGGTTAGAAAGAAGTCAATTTTTTTTTTTTTGAGAAATAAGTAATTTATGAGCTTGAATGAAAACTTAGGTTGATGTTTCTAACCAATAGTTAATCCTATGAATTTGAGAAAATTGAATTTCATGCAAGTAAAATTATGATTTTTCATTAATGTAAAAAGGGGGAGAAGTCTAGGAGGTTTTCCATCAATGACAAATGGGGAGATTGTTGGCATGTCGAGTTCTAGGTTTTTTCATTGATTTAAAATCTCATTAATGAAAAAGAGGATGATGTATTAGAGTCACATGATGTATATTAGGATGGTGATATGGAGTTTCAGGTGTTGGCATTATCACATAGGTTGATTCAGTGAGATTGGCTTGGTTTAGCAAGCCTAATTAGGTGACCTAGTTAGCCTAGGTGATGGATCATGGTGATTTTAGTTTCTTGGTGACTTGATTAATATGGAAGAAGCATGGAGAGTATGTTTGGGGAGTTATTATACACTCAATGAGTTTCGGGATGTAGGTACAAGTTGAAAACCCAAGTGTAGGTGCTCATCTAGACCATGTCTAGGTGCTTGGAGGCATCAAGATGAGTTATAGGGTCATGAGATCTCATAGAAGCATGAATGGGTGTCATATATGTTGTTATATATATGTTAAGACATTTTGGAGATTTTTCATGCTGATTTATAGTGTTGATTCAGTTGACCCTAGCCTAAACCATACAAACCCCAAGGGCTAGTCATGAAAATGAGATGGGATGAAAAGATGGAGAGATATTTGAGATATGATGATGATTTGATATGGTGCACTAAGGTTTCATAGAGGTATGAGAATTGTTTTTGAATCATTATGAATATGATTTTTCAAGATAAGTTATTTTTGGTGAAATAAGGTCAAGAAGGTGTTTTACATCTCAAATTCCACCTTCCGATTCTCACCAAGAATTGTGTGATTTTTATTGGACATTGTTGATTTGAGGTATACATTTAAATTTAACTAATAATATTTCACAAAAATAATGAGGTCATTTCATTGTCACATTTTTTAGAACGCATGTTAAGAAGCTTAACAACTTTTTGTGTGCTTAAAACCCAAGCTTGAAATCGGTAGGAAATATTTGTTCATAAGTACCCATAATTAATTGATTGTGATAATATTATGATTTTATGATGTATAGTCTTCTAGGTTTCTATAAAGTTATGATAGATCATGTGGTGATGGGTTGACCCCACTCAAAAAGGTAGGTTTTATGAATAAGTTAAGTTTGGGACAAGGTTGACCAAAGGAGTTTAAAAATAAACGGATTTTTTTATAGAATTGGAGTTTTTATTGATGTACATGATGATTTAATAATATGGTGGTTCTTATAAAAGGAAAATTGTACCCTATTTCTGAAAAATAGTTAAAAGGTAGTTTTTGGCAATTTCGACGCTTTTAGATATGGACTTGGTTGTAGTCTTTCTACTTGGATTCGGAAGGAAATATAATATGTTGTGGAAATATCATTAAGAGGATTTATAATTTTATATGTTTTTTTCATTATTATTATATTTTATGGGTAATTCAAGTCATTTTTGTGAAAGGAGGTTGCCTAGTTTTCAAGATAGAACTATATTTGTTAAAAGAATGAAGTGAATGAGGAATGGGATGAATTATTTAATTCTTATATCATTTTGAGATTGAATAGGGATGAAATTTTTTCCTATTTAAGTAATTTTTATGTCTTTGAAGTCACAACAAGGGTGCAAACTAGTTGAGTTTGTAAAATTGGTTTCTGGGCATCTTAATTTGGTGAAGAGGAAAGTTAGTGTGGTTTGAACATATGGATGTTTAAAGAGATATATAATGCATGAATTTTCTCTACGAGTCCCAAGGATTAAAATTATTTATTACACTCCATATATGATTTGTTTTGGTATGTGCTTGAATCAAGGGTGAAAACAGGGTATTGAAACAAATGTTTTGTGAAGGATATGATCATGGTGATTTGTATTATAAATAATTTGATTGGTTAAAAATAATTAAATACCATGGATGATGTTTTTATGTAATGTTACACATATATGGTTAATTTTGGATCTTTAATAATCGTGCTTTTGGAATTTGTGGTTATAGCTCGTCTAGGTGATGGGTTTTGAATAATTTTCCACATGTTTGGTGGTTTTAGGCATGGCCGACATATATGGGTACAATGTGAACATTTTAATTACTTTATTACGATGTTTTAAAGATTTTTTTGTCAAAATAAATTAGTGATACCAAATTTATTTTTTTTGAGTTGAGAAGGGTATAAATAAAGGGTTTGAGTTCAAATTTGAACTAGTTACTTGAGAGGGAAAAAGTACGACCTACGTGAGTGTGTGTAAAAAGTATTAAGGAATGGTTTTAAATATGAGAGTGTGTATTTCAATTTGAATAATGTTTTAGATTTTTTGTGCAATGGTATAAGACCAAGACAAGTGAATAAAGAAAGAGAAAGAGAGAGCTAGGTGTATGAGGGTTTGAACAAGGGTTTGAAGGTGTGTGAAATTAATAGGTGATCTACATCATTTTTCCCAGCAACAGTACATCAGATATATTCATCCAAAGGTTGTTGAGTTGGTTTATGATAATATTAGGGGTTTTTATCCTCTTTGTGGAGTCAATGCTTAACTAAACTAGGGGTTGGTGCTCCTTGTTAAGTTGGTTCTTCACTAAATAATTTTCATTTGAGTAATATAATCAGAATTTTTAGTGTTTTCTATTCCCTTTATGGTTTCCCACTTATATATTTTGTTATGGTGTTCTCTTTCTTGTTCAAGGTTATTTAAATTCATGTTGTATGATGATTTGCACACATTAATGAATGGATTAATGGTTTATGGTTTAATAAGAAAATATGAAATTGTTGAAAGTTTTGTAAGGGATGATTCACCCCCCTGTCATTCCATTGGGCTTCAAATAATCATAACTAACATCCATGATGTGAACCCAAACCTGGGAAAAAATGTCAGCAATTGGTGTGAATAAATTTAGGAAAAACTATGATCATCTCATCCAAGAGGAGTGGAAATAACATACCTAAGCATACTAAGAACCTCTAGAGCACTATCTTTCCTTTCTAAAGGATCTTCTTTATTTATCTCTCGTTAGCCTTCCCTTTTCCCATATGCCTTTGTGCCTTATTTATAACCTCGGGATCAAATATTTTGACTAGAGTAATGTATTCATAAGGGTTTAGAGGTATTGAATTGGTCTCTAAGAAATGTTGGTTGTAGGAACCGAGTGCATTCACACGTTCCTCTAATTTCTCAATTTTTATTGTGCTCTTCATTTCAACCAAGAATGTGGGTAGAGAATTATGTAATTTTTTTCTTGACCCATTGAGATGGGGTTAAACTTGTAGTCCAATGGATTCATATCCTCATTGGGATATAAATTATTAGGTTGGGAAATTTCCACAATCTAGTCATCGGAAGTTCCACTAAAGAGATGGGAGGCCACCTAGACCTTCTTTCTTCATTTGGACCTCAGTATTTTCGATAGCTCTAAGTTCCAAAATTATAGCTTGATGTGTTGTTCTTTGTTCAATTTCAAGAAATTATTGAATTCATGGGAATGGCTCATCAGGAGTGGACATGATGTTGTTCACGAGAGCATTTTCAGGAGCTTGATGTAGGATCACATCTTGTTCATCATGGAAACGGTCTACCACTGGGGAAGACATACTTGGATACTCCTAAAGATAAGGAGGCTCGATGGATTACCCTTTCTTAAGTCAAGGGGATCTATGGGATATATGAGGAACCTTATCTTATTATGAACCCTCGTGGAAGATGGAACCTATGTGCACCCTCTTTTCATTATATTTCGTGTGAAGGATCATGCTCAATGGACATTGGTTATCTTTGAGATGAGGTTTTATTATAATGATTCTTCCTCGGGGGAGTGACAACGTTCTTTCTTAAATGAAAAAGGATGAATTATTTATTCTTCACATAGGATGGCTTCAATAGTTTGATGAATTGACTAGCTCACTTTGACTTGTTTCTCGAAGAGATGATGATGGATTCAGGACACGATTTTTATTATTTTTTCGTGGAGTTTCTTATTCAACTTATGATCATGATGATATGATTTGATGAATTTTAATTCCAATGGGGCTCTTAACTCTTTCCAAAAAAATCTAACCACACAATGTGTCCGACTTTCACCATTTGCGCCTCAATATGCCTATCACGCTCATTGACACATATAATCGAATGATGCTTTGAGATCCTTGTTGATTGTTAATTTTCCTATTTTAGATATGGATTAAATTTACAACCATGCGAGTATGGAAAAAGTGTCTAGACAAGTTAAAATGAAGGCAACATCAACTTTCTACACTGAAAACTGAAACTTTCTATTTTGGTAAGTTTTTTCAGAGCTACTATTTTTGAGAAATTTTGATTTTTACACAAACCTTGTTGTCTAAATGTGTTTATTCACTTATATTACTTTCATTGACAATTATTTTCTATTTTTAGAAATTTTTATTTCAGATCTTGCTATTTTGGTAAAGTTACTCGTTTTACCTTGTTTGTTGTTCATCAATGTTCTAGATGTGTTTACTTTGAAGCTTGCTATTTTTAGAGGTTTAATATTTTTAGCATGTGAGTGTACAAAACACTTACTATTTTTAGAATGTTATCTTGTCGGTTTTGGATTGAAATGAAATCACCATTGTTGGATTCGGCTCTTCTTTAAGAGCACATTCTCCAATTTTCTCAAGTATTTCTTCCGATTGAACTTTTGGAAATAAAAAGGAAAATTTTTGAGGTAGAGTTTCAGATGCAGCTTTGAAAAACCAGGGCATCATCATATATGTAGAAAAATAATCACAAAGGTGTTCTGAGGAGATTCTTCCACTAAAATTTTCATTGAATATAATTTTTGGTTGAAGAGTTATGAAGAAATCTCCTTTTCCAAGGTCATTGTTGTTATGGAATGGATTTGGAATAATATATGTTATACTTTGTAATTTTTAAATTTTTTCTGAAAAAATAATGGCGGACAAGTGAAAAATGAAGAAGGAATGAATTTAAAGTGAGATATTCTTCACTTTATTGCTTACTTATTAACCATGGTTTGACTATGGGTGAATGGAAGCTGAGTCAAAAGACAAGTTTCGCATGGGTGCCCATTTTCGTTCCCTAGGAGGAAAGGGATAATAGGGGAAAAAGTGGCACTTTAAGCAAGATGGTGAGAAATGTCATAATTTTTTGTAATTTACATGAGATGGGGTTATCCAGAGTTAATCACGGGCGGTGAAAATAAGTCATGTGACAAACCATAGAGGAGCTTACATGGGAGGAATAAAATTTGTCCCATATGTCCCCTTAGAAAATGTAAAAGCAATACATAAAATGGTTCCTTAAGAAAGATGTTGACAAGTGGCAATATCCGGTGTAGTGTGAGGGAGATGAGTTTAGCCAATTAAGTAACTCGCGAGCTAAATAGGGTCACATGACGAACCACAAAGGGATTGCACTCGGAAACCATTTTTATCCCTTCTATCCCATTGCGAAAGGGAATATAGGGATTTAAATTTTGATATGAGTGAAATCATGACATGTGGCAATTAAAAACTTGGGTAAATATGAGTCAACACACTATACACTTTGGTGAAGACTTGAAAACTTCACTCCCGGATCTTGGAAGGGTATTTTGAGGTGAAATTTTATATGATTATAACTACAATAAAAATAATAATATCAATGGAATAGGTTTTCGAACCTAATTCCAATTGAAACTTCAAATAATGGTTCCTTTATCTTGGGACATCAAGTTGTACATGTAAAGATTGAAATGTTTTGAGAAACTCGTAGGTCTTGGAACATATTTGATTATTCAAAAATGTAGGGGATTATTATATATTTCCATTTCATACTTGTTTTCCTTCTCCTTATGGATATCCTAGACTCATCTAAAAAGTTCAGTTCATATTTTTATTGTTTATTCCTTACACCTAAAAACCCCACTTTTACATAGTCTTTACATAAACCACTGAATTGTTCTTAAATCTTCCTAAACAACTTCCAAAACATTAGATACCCCATAATACCACCTCCTATTTTTTATGATCTACTAGAAGCTTCCAAGAAGATGAAAACATAATTGACAAAATTTTCCTATCTTAGCTTACAAGAGAGTTAGTCTTTTGTTGCACTTCAATGAATGGAATGATGAATCTTATCACACCATTTTAAAATATTTCACATGTTTATTCAATAAATTAGGAGAACCTTAAAGGTTGATATGATCATACATAGAATATAGAATGACTAGGAGAGGGATTTAGGAAGGATTTGGAGAAAATTTTCACATTTGACTTACTTTCATGTTTCAAATTTTGAATTTTTAGGATAACAAAAATGCATGAAAACACACTAGCACTAAAAATCATCATAAAGGTTGATTGTTTGGTGTCTTGATGATTCCTACCCTATTGACTGCAACCTCTGTATTCATTATTGCTTTCATTGCAGCTCCTCCAGTAGATATTGATGGTATTCGTGAGCCTGTTTCCGGTTCTCTTCTTTATGGAAACAATATTATCTCCGGTGCTATTATTCCTACCTCTGCAGCCATTGGTCTGCATTTCTATCCCATCTGGGAAGCAGCTTCTGTTGATGAATGGTTATATAACGGCGGTCCCTATGAGCTAATCGTTCTACACTTCCTACTTGGTGTAGCTTGCTACATGGGTCGTGAGTGGGAGCTTAGCTTCCGTCTAGGTATGCGTCCTTTTATTATTTTTTCATACTCAACCCCTGTTGTAGTTTCCATCGGTGAATGAAGCTTTTCTAATAGAATTCCTCTAGGAATATTTGTTACTTCTAATTTCATGAACATATTCTAGGCTAAACACAATATTATTATGTATCCATTTCAAATATTTGGTGTAGTTAGCATAATTGGAAGATCTCTAGCTAGTGTTATACATGGTTCCTTGGTAACTTTTAATATGATCATGTCACATATAATAAATTTTCTTTCTATGTTTTCACGAGAATAAATTGTAGCACTAAACAATTTGCAGAATGGGGAAACCGGAACCGCTACGTTGTTCCATATACCGATCTGCATTTGCACTCATTTCTAGAAAGGGTATGTATTCTTGTGCGTAATCGTATGAATAACATCATAATGTCTTCCATTGTCACGTCACTGCAAACTATTTTATGTTGTAATTTATTTCGTGAACTGGGTTCCTCGAATATTATTTCTTTTCTTGACTGATTGATGGTTCTTTCGTCGTAAAGGTAAACTTGTTTCCGCCATTGATTGGTCATGACTTTAGAATTAAGAGGATAACCCGGTAATTGTTTATAATTTCTTGCATTTGAAGGTGTTCTAATGTTGACCTGCCCTCAAAGCTCATCAAGTAAGGGGTCAACTTGGTAAGTTGTTTACATTCTTCACCATGCTTGTAATTGCCTAAAGTGCATGAGGTAAAGGTATTAAGTTATTAGTATTCACCATGCAAATAAGGGAACTTATCCGTAGACTAATTTTATTACATGCAAGTTTATGGGGTAAATCATTAAGGATTAGTTTCTATTATTTTATCATATTGACCATACCAAAGTTAAAGTCTTAAATTTTTATATTCAAATACTATAAAATCCTCCTTAAAATGGGAGATGATATTTTTATTATTTATTTAGGTAAGACTATTGATGTGAGTCGCTGCCAATTTGGAAGAAGGAAATCAATAAAATTTAATAGTATTAAATGCCTTGAAAACTATGAGGATTCATGAGGAAGCTATTGTGTATGCCTTAATTCTAGTCTTTCATTTTTTCAATCATGGATTCCTTATCTTCGTTTTTAGTTCCATGTTGCATGAATTATGGATGTTGTTGTTAAGAGATAATTTGGGCTCGAATATTGGGAATGATTAGTAGCTTGAGGGTTATTATGCATGTGGATTTTGAAGAACATAAATTTTTAGTTGAGATGACTGGTGTTTTGATGAAAATAAAAAAGGAAGTTCATTTAGATTTCATGTGTAAAGTCAAGAGGCAACTTATATTTTTATGGAAGCTTTTGATAGAAATAAGT
Source organism: Taxus wallichiana var. yunnanensis (assembly GCA_018340775.1). Classification (NCBI taxonomy): domain Eukaryota; kingdom Viridiplantae; phylum Streptophyta; class Pinopsida; order Cupressales; family Taxaceae; genus Taxus; species Taxus wallichiana. The sequence goes on along the minus strand of CM031242.1, from coordinate 473,535,526 downwards.
GAAATATTTATTTTGAGAGTTTCTAGATGAGGAATCTTAAGTGATAATTTTGTCATACCAAGAGCCTATTTTAAAAATTTTTGCGAGAAAATACCCTCAAAATTCGAAGAACCACTTAATTACCAAGAATGATCTTTTCCTTGTCCCTCGTGAAAGTTTGTCCTATTAGTGTAGGTTATTATTTATTTATTAGGATAGTTCTTACACTTGTGTTAGCCCTACACTTGTTGGGTTAACTTGTTTATGTGTACTACTTGTGTTGAGTTAGCTTCTCAATTATGTGGAGTTAGCTTACTAGTCTTTTGGAGTTAACTTAACTACCAGTATCAATTAGTGGGAGTTCTTCACCACTTATTTAGGTAGTAGTTACACTTACCTCCTCCTATATGTACATATTTCGTATTAAGTAATTCAAGTCATTATATTGTAATGTATTGAGCATTATGGATTATGATGGATTTCCATATATAGTATTTTAACTCTTTTGTTTTGCAAATCTAATGTGGTGTGTTATTATCATCTAAGATTACAGCTTGGAACAATCTTCTTATGGTTCCTTTCATGGTATCAGAGTGATAGATGATGTAGACATCCATCTGTAAGTTTTTCTTTGCAAGCAAGGGTTTATTATTTTCATGTATTCAGAATTTGTTAGTACTTTTTTGTAGCATGCATTTTTATGCAAAACGGAGTGTGTCATTTGATTTGAAGGTGCCAAAACCCTAGAATTGATTGTAAACTTGACCATGTTTTGAGACAGTCAAATTTGGACATTTTAAGGGTTTTTTGGCACATTTCTCAAAAAATCCATACAATTATGTACAAACATATTTTTGACTCAAAAATTATATCGGTTTTCTGGGATTTTCAATAAACTTTCTAGTTTTCTCTCTATTTTTGATACAGTGCGAAAATTGAGATATTTGCAGTTAAAGTTTGTATTAACAATTGTACTTTGTGGGTGCATTCTTGTCCATTGGATATAAGTGTGTACCTTCCGAATTATCCTCTAGATATTTCTATTTTGGATGCAATCTTTTATCCACTAGACATAGATTTGTACCCTCTCAATGCATTCTTTTATCCATTGGATATAAGCGTGTACCTTCTAGATGCATTCTTTTACCCTCTAGATATTTTTGTTTTGGATGCATTCTTTTATCCACTTGGATGCGAGATATGTACCTTCTTGGTGCTCTTTTATCCATTAAATATAAGCATGTCACTTTTGAATGCAATCTTTTACCCTTTGGATATTTCTGTTTTAGATACATTATTTTATCCATTGGACGTAGATATGTACCCTCTGGGTGTATTCTTTTATCCATTGGATATTGACGTGTATCTTCTAAATGCAATGATTTACCCTTTGGACATTTAGGTTTTGGGTGCAGGCTTCTATCCTTTAGTCGTAAGCATGTATCATGTGGATGCACTCTTGTACCCTTTGGAAATTTGGGTGTCACGTGTACCTTTAAAAAAACATCAACATTAAAATATAATATTAATAGAAAAACCTTCTAGAGCTCATAACTTTTAATCCATAGCTCAAATTAAGGTAATTTATTTTTTGAAACTATGTATTTATTTGAGATATACGTATTGGTGACATTTTTATACACATATTTGAAATATACAAGGTATTGTTACTCATTATAATATTTACATGCACTCAATTATAAAGTGTCAAATTTGGGAGGGCGTTGTGATCACTTGTGGACACAATTTCGGTTGAGCCCGACATCCTAAACTTTTGGGTGTTGCAATTTTGTATCTATGGGTTATACATTTATATATCTCTTATTTTTGAGATATTTTGGATTTGTATTTTTGACAATTTTTTTGGCACGTTGAAAGTATCTCTTGTGGAGGAGCTATTCTGGTGAAGGCCAATGTTAGTTTGTTAGTGTTCGAGTAGTTGATTTTAGAAACTCATACAAATCTATGGTATCGCTCTACTCATTCAGTAGTGTGGGAGGGTGTGGTGTTGATATTGATTCTTTAGGTTTCGTGTCCTTGCCTTTTACTTTGGATCATGGCACTCATATTTATTTGGATCTCATGTGCTTGTCTTGTTTCCTTGGTTATTGTTATTAGATCATGACACACCTATTTGTAGCAGTTGATCTTGCTTCTTTCGGTTTCTTTTCCTTTCTTTGTTACCTTTGTTTTTCTTAGATCCTGGCACTCCTATTTATTTAGATCTTGTGTCCTTTCCTTGTTTCCTTTGTTGTTCTTAGATCGTGGCACACTTATTTGTTGTAGTTGATCAAATTATGTTTGGTGCTTTTTTTACGCTTTTGACATCACTCAATTGATAGTCTCCTTGCATGGAGCTATTCTAGTGAACTTGAGTGTCGGTAGTTTTGAGTTCTATGATCAAGCAATGGATTCAAACCATAAATACGTACCACACTTCTTCAAAATTGTACAAGTTTTTGGAGCCAATCTTCTTAGGATATCTTGCAGCGGGATTTTTCTCTCTACTTTGTTATTACTAGTTTTGGTACCTTGTGGTGTTCAATTTTCCCAGTTAATGTACGTGGTTACCTCATTAGGCCTTGTTTCTAGGACCTACCTTCTTTTTCTCCCACCTAAGCTATGCTTATAGGAGGGTGTTAGTGTAGGTTATTATTTACCCTTTTATTTTTTTATTAGGATACTTTTTATACTTGTGTTAGCCCTACACTTGTTGGGTTAGCTTATTTATGTGTACGAGTTGTGTGGAGTTAGCTTACTACTTGTATTGAGTTATCTTCTCGCTATGTGGAGTTAGCTTACTAGTCTTTTGGAGTTAACTTAACTACCCATATAAGTTATTGGGAGTTCTTCACCACTAATTTAGGTAGTAGTTGCACTTCCCTCCTCCTATATGTACATATTTCTTATTGATTAATTTAATTCATTGTGTTGTAATGTATTGATCATTATGGATTATGATGGATTTTCATATATGGTATTTAAAATCTTATGTTTTGCAAATCTAATGTGGTGTGCTTTTATCATCTGAGATCGTGGCTTGGAATAATCTTCTTATCATTCATTTCATGTCCTATTTACTATTTGATTAATGGGTTTGTGCATTAGATCTCTAATTGAGTTATTTTGGGTGTTCTTGGTTTTTCCGTGGCCGATTGATCTATATTTATGTATTCTTTATTGGATGTATTTGAATTCTTTTACAAGGTATGAAATGTTATCTTGGGGTTATATTAATATAGATTGGCATAGTAATGTCGCTGCGATCTCTGGATGTAATATTTGAATACATATAAATTATAAGGTATTACTTATTTCATAAAAAGGATATCGGGTTCGAATGTGGGAGCCTAGAAGCCATTCTTTAGAATAATATATGGGTTTTGTTTAGAGGCTCATTCTAGGCTAACTCACTAAAGTGTGTGAATAACTTGCGATTATAAGTAGCTTCGATTTTATCTCGGTTCCTACTGTGACTTTATTTTGGCTATGTGAAATCTTTGGTTATGATTAACCGTGAACCGTCCTATTTTTATTTGATCAATTCTAGTATTTTTATAGAACCCTAGATAGGGAGGTTGTAGTTCGTTACTCTAATGTCTCGCTAAGAAATGTGTAATTTTTTATTATAAGAAGTATTGTGAAATTCCTCTCTTCGGTTAGCTTCCTTGTACCTTTTTGGTTCCTTCGAGCTCTTAGAGCTTCGATATTAATCAAATAACACTTACTTGGTAGTTGGTAGACTTTGAAAATAAATTTTCAAAGGTGTTCATTAATATTGTAATATTGTTGGTTGTTTAAGAATTTCGATAAGAGTAGGAAAGCTGACCCTTACCTTATAACTCCAAATATGATCAAATGAAATAACAGACTATTGATATTAAATCCAACATTGAGTAACATTTGTATATGCTTGGTATTGCAATATTATGTTTTCTAATTATTTTTATAGGTTTCATTTATGAATCTTTATCTAGTATGGACTTAGGGATTTGACCAAGAGGGATGTCCTTGGTTAGTTCTCGTATTTAATATTATAGGAAGTATGATACTTCGTAGCCATGATGATAAGGTTAAATCTAAATTTTTATTATATACAACTATGTAATCTAAGAATAACTGGGTAAGACATTATATAAGACACCACTAAGATGATATACAAGGCATGAAGGAGTGGTTATTGTGCCTGAGATAATACCGTAGATTGATGTTATATACTTTATTTCTCTTTAAAGTTGATATTGTGAATGGTTATGTTATTACAAATACAACAGATGTAAACTAATAAGGGTGATGTTTAATGTAAAAATGTTTGATTAATTTTATATTTGAATACAATGACATACCTTAGGGTACTAAGATATGTAGTATCTTGTTGTTGTTGTATGAATGATTATATGTAAATTGATTTAATAATGTAGTAATTTGATTACTCAAATATTATATTGTACAAGTAGTTGAGATGGAGAAAGGATGTATCATGCCATTTTGTATAAAATTTACCATGTTTTAACCATGCAAGTGGAAGGGATCATCAATCGGTAATAAAGGGATGTTCTCGCTTAATTTGATTATCTAAAATTATACTTATGGATGAAAAATGCATTCTTGTATGATCTAACTTGAAAGTTATACTTGGCATTTGTGTTAGGATCCGAGGCAAATAAATTGTAAGGACTAGAGTAATTTGTGATCTTCCATATTATGTCATTTTGACTTTGAAAATTGGGATTGTCAAATATTGATATGAATAAATATAGAGGATATCCCGAAGATTACGATTGTTCCGAAAGGTTTATTCATATGATCTTATTTAATAAGTAATATATGATGATGGTGCTACCCGTGACTCTATTTTATGAGTTGGAATTTTCTTACATGTAAATAATAAGTATAATCGAGATCAATATAAATAACAATAAAGAGAGTTGACAATTAATACTATTATCTACATAACCTTTGAGAGTGGATAGGATGAATCATACTGATCTCTTACTACCTCAACTTAAAAGTATTTTTAAGTATACTTGAGGGTAAAGGAGGTAACAAATACATAAATTTAAGGAAAAATGAAAGGAAGTATACGTATGGAAATATATATATATATAATTCATGTACTTATTTGAGAATTGTGTTTGATTTTATACCTTTGAGATAAAATCAATCCAAGAGATTTATAGATTAATTGGAAAAAAATATAATAAGAAGAGATGTTAAGAAGTTTAATAAGTAGATAACTTCTCATGATTATGTAATAGTGAAGTCCTAACTAATGGTTGTTGGTCATACCATTCATTAGTAACCAATATGTTCAATTAAGCTATAAAGATAGGTTTTAAATGGTGAGGGAGCTCAATACACATGGTGGGTTGTCAAAGAGGCAATTATCAATTATGAATTATATCTAATTACATGTGATACATTGACCAATTTGATTAAACATTTAATAGATTAAAAGTTCCTTTGTGATGGAAACACACTCACCCCTCAAGGAATTAATTTGATTTCACATGGGGATAACCACAAAAATTTACTAAGGATCAAGACTACAATCTAGCTAATAGGGAAACACATCTAGTGATGCTTGACAAGATGAGTCCTTTATAGTTACACCTTGATTGTTGACTTGTGAAGGTGATCAAAAAGGTGCAAACCAACTTGAGTTAGTGCAACAATAATTGTAGCTCCTTTTATATTAGTAACCCTCATATGGATGTTTAACATACTTACATTAAGTTTCATGTTCCCAACATCTTGGAGGTGAACAAGTACAACTACATAGATCTAGTGTATAAATTAAATCCAAGTATCATAGACAACATGAGGGGCGCATCACTTATTTGCATTAATCGAAGAGGATGCAACGATATGTAATCAAGTACAAAGATACATTGATATCTCATGATATAAGGTGTAGAGGTATTTAAGTATCTTAAATAAACTGAATGGACTGGAAAATAGGTTTAGACTTAAATAATAGCTCAATTTATTAATTGTGAACATAATAAGATGGAAGAGAATCTATATAACTGAATTAGGTGATGGAAAAGTTCCTAACGATGAATGTGTTATCGCGGAACCAATCATGGCATACATGTCTATGAAAATTTAGCCAAATTAGTGTAAGTTGTTGATTACATTGTCCTAGAGTCACCAAGGATCTAAGTGTAGGATGCCATATGGGATTCAATGACGGATACCTAGGTAGACACTTAGAATGTAATATTTGACTATCTTTGATAGATGAAGAAACCATTAGTATACTTTTTATACACGCTCGTAAAGAGTAAATGCACTTGCAAAGAGTGTTTGAGGGGGATTGAGTAGGATCTGTATACTCTCATGCAATTGCACATGGTTTATGATAGTTATCAGATGGATTCAATTTCATATTTATAATGGGTCTAAATATATTGGTATTTAAATAAATGAAGCATAAATTAAGATTAATTTTTTTTTCCCTTGAATAGAAGTGAAAATTTTTGTTGTTACTGAGATTAGGGAAACCATAATGTAAAGAAGAATGACTTCTTGAAACATTCAATAAGATAGAAGACTCAACCACAACCTATATACCAACCTCTGCCAATTAAGGATCATTAAAGTAGCTTAAAATTTACCTAATCTTGTAAATTTAATAAACATAATTTGAAATGTCTCGAGATAATCACTCTATTATGTATTATACCGTACATTAAATGTTTGTACATTTCTTCAAAATGCCTCAACTTCACAAAACCTCTATTACTCTTACCTTTCTTACACTTGTCTTAACTAGCCTTCTTGGTCTTAATGTCTAAATCAAATAAATTTTACTCTTGATATATTTTATGGCTCTTCCCAATACCTATACCCTAGTTAGTACCTTCATTCATTGTCAATTAAATCATCAAATTGAATGCATTTCATACAACCTGTTCTTCCACTTACCTTTCTAAATTTTTCCTTCATTTGCTCTTCACTAGCTCTTAGTACAATTAGCCATTTTAGCCTATTTATACTTAACCAATGTTTTATTCTCATTTTCCATGTTTCAAAATCTAAAAAAATTTATAATCCACTATCAATTTGATTAAAAAGATCCAAACTCAATCTTTCACATATCTTGTTCTAAACTATCACCTTGTGTTCTCAAGACCATGCATTCTTCCTAGCCCATGTCTAGGAGCTTTCAAGCATACCCAGAACCAAATATTAAACTTTTCCTCTTCCCTTTACCATCATTGTAGTGCATGCCAAATTTTATAAACTAACTCTCTACCTACTTATTACAAATCCACTTTCTCTTTATTAGTTCATAACCTTCCTTCTAGCCCAAATTTCCCATATTTTCCCCATATCTCCATGTGCATGAAGTTTCTCACCACGCTTTAGACATATTTGGGCACCCATTAATCCCTTCTTTCTTCTCTCAAAGTTGTAAGCTTGCACCTTGTCTTTAAATATATCTTCCTTTGTAAATTGGTCTCTCTTATTATGTCGAGGGCTAGATTCACCATCCTCGCAAACCACATTATTATCTCTATTCTCCTTAAACAAAACAATGGAATTCCTTTTTCAACAGATAAGAGATATGGTCTCCATTGTTTCCACTAATTTTTAGGCTTGAATTCAAAGTTTGTGCATTAAAATCACAATACCCTCTACAAACCTTAATTGTATCTCTCTAAGATCCCAGAAACTTCCATAAGCTATAAGAATCATAATATTGGTTTTAGGATCTCAAAATTATTGCATAGGTTGGTTTCCACCTTAGGGACGTGTAATGTCCCAAAATAGAATTTTTTGATCCCAAATGGATTTCAAGCCAATCCCAAACCCCAAATATAATATATAAAAGATACAACAAATTATTTATATGTAGATCTGAATTTAACTTGGGAAATGTGACTAGAGTTAGGTGAAAAACCCAAACAAATAAGCCAATAAATTATAACTTCTCCACTCCAATCTGATATACCAATTTTATAAAGCCAAAATATGAATTTAAATCCATATTTCAGAGGCACAATGGGCTAGAAATAAATCTATAAAAATCTACAGACTATCTACCCATAAAAATAAAAAAAGTGATATCTTTTGCACATCACAGATGCTAAAAATAAGCTGATTTGATTTATAAAATCCAGATCTACAATCCACACTCCAAATCAGATTATAAGTATCTTGGAATATATTAGATATGCCAAAAAAGTGATTCATTCCACATGAAATTAATAAGATGAACACAAGCGCAATCTTCTCTTGGACCAAAATCTATAATTCCTCTTTATTCAACTTCTGAAATAATCATAAAATTACTATAAATATGTTGAAACACAATGGATATGTTTGTCTAGAGAATCCTCACTAACTCTTGAAGGGTTTTTGTCCTCAAGAGGGTATTTCTAAGGGTTTCATCCTTAGAAATAAAATAGATAAAGATGAAATCTTCATACAAAATCAAAGATATGAAAAATATGCAAGTGTGTGTCCTAAGGCATGTTGAATTTCCTTTATAGCACATCAAACCCAAATAGCCACCTTTCATGGCCAATTAGATTTTTACTACATTTAAATTTTTTTCCACCCACTTTTTCTTTCCTAATGCAAGTCGCACTTTGTAGGATAAATCCCTTTGGTCAATTTTTTTACATTATTTTTCCTTTTTCCCACTAACCTTCTCACATTAGGCAAGCCACATTTTTCCCTAGAATGTGTTAGGTAAATTAATTATGCATTGTATTAGGTAATTTATTTACTTATGTATTTAATAACTTGATTAATTTCATATTGTTTATTTTTGTATTATTTCTGCAACTTTATTTGTTTGTATTTAATTGGTTATTGCTTCTCGGATGTATTTTGGAAGTTGTTATGATTGTTCTTGTACTGTGCAACCTTGTATTTGTCTGCACATGGTTGTTCAATTATTATAATAATTGTAACATCTCTATTGTAAATTGATTTGGGTGATTAATAAATTTCATCAAGCTTTCGTCCATGTTCTTCACTTGGTACCGAGAGATAGTTAAATTTCTTGGAAAGGTTGTAGCAAGATTGCAAAGCAAGAACAATAGTGGAGAAGAAATCGCATCATCGGAGAGCCAAGATCGCCTCTAACAACTTCTCAAATCTCCCTACATTCCCACAATCTTACGTGACATCCAAGTAAACATAAAGAAAATTATTTTTGCCTTGGTGCCCTTTACACTAGGAAATTTACTTCTTGGATCCAATCAAAAATCGAGAAAATTAATTTTTTTTCGATTAGGGGTTTTATCTCTAAAATTAACGGGGCTCTTTGGTTTTTGCTAAAATAACATATTGTTAATTTTGAATGTCTCTATAGAGGTATTGACATTGAGTGGCTAGCTACTTTGATAGACCGAGCTCCTTTCTTGGGCCGGTTGAGTTTGTATGTGATTGAGATCTCACCAAGCTATTAGCGCATTGGATCAATGCCTTAGTGAGTTAGTTTTTTTGCATTGGTGACTCTGCACCCAAGCCGTGATGTTAGTTAAAAAGGCTAAAAGACAAGTGACATCATGGTTGTGCCACACATTTGGAATGATCCGTCCATACAAGCCCCTACCTCCAAGACAACACATCAACGTATAATCTCACTCCAATCCATATGAGCCCTAGACGATTCCAAAGGGTCATCTGCATCAGCTTGATTGATCCAACATTGGAGAACTTATTTCTATTACGTTGAAATGCTTTGAGATAATTTCTAGTAGAGTTGAGCCAATAGGTTGTGTCTCCACAAGGATCTAAAGAAATAAGTTGTCTGTATAATAAAAAATGAACTTGTACAATCAAAATAACGAAGGCAATTAATAATCAAAGGTCAATAAAAGGTGGTTAACAATAAGAAAAGGAAATCAAACACAAAGATAACAAATAAGGGGATATGGATTTCCAATCAAAACCCTATAATTCTTCCATGTATGTAGTCCACGTGCAGCCTCTATCTCTGCTTAAGTTGCTATTGAAACAAAGTTAGTCATTTTGATTACAGTATAAAGTTTTATTCCTTCATTTTTATACCAAGCACTCAAAGAGCCACATCAGTTAAAGGGACAACCTTAGGGATAAAATGTGAGGGTTATGTCGACATTAAAATTTTCTTCTCGTAATTTCTATTTTATTAATGTATGTATTAGGAATAAGATGTTGTTAATTATAATTAGTAGTGGCGTCCAATAGAAGATAATGACGCCACAAGATCGATGCCACCAATAAAGTAGAGTACGGTAACACCAAAGTACAAAATGAATGTTGTGGTAAAAAGTAAATATTTTTGTAAGTGGTCAGTAATGTTAAAATGTCAAAGTTTGGGTAAGTAGAGAAAGTAGTGTCTACATGATTAGGAATTAGAAATATTATATTTGTAATAAGGACAAGGAGTGATGTCATAAATATTTTGTGTATTTTATTTGTAGAAAATTCTAAAAAGGTGAAACCCATGTGAGTTGATAAGGTTTATCTTATCTTAGAAGATAAGCCTACATGTAAAGGCAAGAGTTTAGGCATGGAATATGATTGGCCGGAAGAGATTTCCTATCCTATCTTAGAGATAGGGTGGATAAGCCTAAATTCCTATAAATAAAGAGGTCACCTTCCCTCATTTAGAATAGAAGGAAGTAGTGATAAATATTGTATGAGTAAGTGTGTAAAGGAAGCCATCATTTTGAAGGTGTGTTAAAGAAGCCATTAAGAGGTGTAATTGTGAAGTTTCTCCCATAGTTATTGTTGGAAGGTAAGTGAAGTCAGTAACACTTGAAGTACCCCATGGGTGAGATTGTAACAATTTCATGTTGATATTATAATTTACACTTATCTTTCAGATTTATCATCATTCCTTATTATCATAGTCTATGGTATTCTGGTGTTATGTTTGTTATTGTGTTTCTAGATTCCATCCACCAAACTAAAAGTTGTGCATTAGTAAATAATCATAGCACGAGGAGTTCCCGATAAAGAATTATCATAGTGCCGGATTGGTGATGACATTTCGACTCCCACCACCTACTCAATATTTTTAAACAATTTATTTTAGTGGAAAAATTGGCGCAACCGTCAAATGTCGCGATGACTAAACAAATTAGTCATAACTAAACAAGCCCCTATAATTTTACTAAAAAAACCCAATTTTGGGGAGAAAAGATTCTCTTACACCTCCTATTTTTTTCATTCTCGAAAAATTTTGCTAAATAAGCTATACTTTAAAATTGTATTTTTAGCTATTGCTTTGCAATTTTGGCATAGAGGATCGTATTGGGCTCTAGGGGCCACCGAGGTCCGTAAAACAATTTTTTTCTGCCATTCACTTTTTCAAAAAAAATTTAATGTAATTGTATACTTCAGCATATTATACTAACTTGTAGGTTTCCATAGTCAAACTCAAGCATTGTAATAAAAAATGGTAGAGAATAGTCAATTTTTTTCTAAAACACTCACAAGATCCTAGATCTCATTCGCGAGCATTTGGTATAAACAATGCCTGCAGGAAGCACTTATGGGTAAATTCATTGGGGAATACTACTACAATTAACACCTACTATAGTTGAAACAACATCGTATGGGCATCGACCATTTAAATTGATGGGGAGTAATAAGGACACAATGCACATACTATGAGCCATCCCATCCATCTGTGAACGATTGCTCAACATAAATCCAGAATGAGAAATTATTCGAGTATATAGCAAAGTTATGTGCACATATGAGGATATTTATTTGAGATGGTGTCAATAATCACACATACCCCTTTCAATATTGTCTTGGTACCATGTATAAAATTCTTTCATGTACGTTAACGCATCTTTCACGAACCGCCGAGTGTATAGAAAGGGTGAGATTTTTCCACGTATCAATGGGTATATCGGAGGGTGCATATATATAAAGGTTTGGTATATGGGACTCATGGTATATAGATTGGGAGAACTTATACCTAGAGTGATAAGAGCCTAACCCTGTTAGTGAATTCTGTAAAATGGGCACCAATGCCCCCAAATTCTTTCTTCCATATTCACAACTACTCAAAGGAAACAACTATGCTGCATGGAAGACAAAAATCAAGACACAACTTGAATTTGAAGAGATCTAGACTATTGTGAATGGTACTCTTACCAAATCAACTCATTACAACACAACAATGATAGTGTTATATATAAAATTAGAAGGCCAAGCTAATCATCTTATTTGGAGTGTCCGATGATGTGCAACCCCACATTCAAGATACAAAAAAAGATAAAGAACTATGGGATAAGTTAAGCACACAGGTATATGAGGCCAAAATAAGAATGTCATTCTGAATTTGCATATTCATTTACACACATTGAAGTTTAAGTAAAATCAGAAAATTGAAGCTTACATGAGAAGAATTGCGAGTTGAGGGCTTCACTTCGAGCCTTGGAAGAAGTGTTCAGCGATGAAGGTCTCATTCCCATTTCTCTGAGATCTCTCCCTTCTTCATACCACATTTTTGTGACAACCCTAAACTTTTCAGATATAATAGTGAGTTTTGATAAGTTTGTAAATCTACTGCAACAAGAGGAATCCATGTATAATAAGGATGATGAAGAGGAGAAGGCACTTTCTTCTCATCAAAAATGGAAAGGAAAAGGGAAAGATGAACCTAATTCCTATCAAAAACCCAAAAATTAGAATCGAGAATCCAACAAAGGGATAAGAAATAGAAGAAGAAATGTCTAATCTACAAAAGAGGACATGAATAGAAAGATTCTTTGGTATAACTCTTATAAGAAATGTCCAATCTATAAAAAAGGACATGAATTGAATAACTCTTATAAAATTGTTGAATTGAAATGTCCAATCTGTAACTCTGGACCTCAACACCAACAATCTCACAAGGGAAATTCAAACTTCAATCAAGGGCAAAAAAAGGGGAACTGGAAAAGAAGACCCCATCAGCAAGGCAATATTGTTGAACAAGAAGAACATTCAAATACTGAAGACTACTTGTACACTTCTCGATCAAGTGAACCTTCCACATCATCTAGTGATTTTTTGTATGTTTATTTAGGAGCCACTCAACATATGATCAACCACAGAGACTAGTTTAATTCAATGAGGGACACGCCTTCAAAAAACCATGTTTTGTTAGGTGATGATTATTCATACACAATTTAGGGGATTGTGAGCATTTCTCTACCTCTTGGTTCATGTAATTATAGATTGTAATATGTTCGATATGTCCTTGGGTTGACTAAAAATCTACTTTCACTCATTAAAATCCTTGATCATAACCTAAAAATTGACTTTAATATTCATTCTAGCAAGAAATTGTGTCTAATTCGAAACAAATCATGACGTTCGAAAAAATTTGCAAAAGCCTCCAATGTCGGATGCATGTTCTAGCTTGATTTTTTCACAGAGATGATTAGGAACTTATATCCGAGAAATTTACCTCTACACAGGTTGTGGCATCAAGAATTATTCATATAAGTTTCAAGTATCTCGAGACACTTCACCGAAGAAATATGGTAAATGGTTTAGCATCTCTCCGGAAGGATACGAGACAAAATTCCTCACTGCCAAGAAGGAAAACAACACAGAGCTTAATTCTAGAAGAGTACTTTTCGATCTCATGGAAATCTTGACCTGGTTCATACCAATCTTTATCATCCAATGCAACCAAGTCATTCTGGATTTCAGTACTTCATGCTTTGTGTTGATGATTATTCAAGAAAATGTGGATTTTTTGTCTTCGCAATAAAAGTGATGCTTTTGAAACCTTCAAGAAGTTATAAGTGGTTGTTGAGAATGAAATTGGTCATCACATTAGAAATATCTTCTCAAATCGAGGGGGGGGGAATTCATGAATAATGAGTTCAAGGAATACCTATAAGCTCACGGGATTCGTTGACAAATGCCTTGTCCACACACACCATAGAAAAATTATGTTGTTACTGAAGAAATCATACTATCATGGAAATGGTATGATGTATGATCAATGAATCTAGACTAGCAAAGACATTCTACGTAGAAGTAGAAAAGAAAACAGTGTATTTTTGAATAGAGTGCCCACATTTACTCTTGATAGAGTAACTCCACATGAAGCATGGTCAAATTAGAAACCATCTATTGCACACCTCAGAGTATTTGGGTGTAAAGAAATTATGCACATACCCAAGAAGAACAAAAAAAATGATATGAAGTCACATAAACACGGTTTCATTGGGTGAAGTGAAGAAACTCTTAGGTACAGATTGATGGATCCAAGACCAGGAGAGTCTACACTAGCGAGAGATATTGAGTTATTTGAGAAGAAGGAAGTAGATTCTCCTCTTGCAGACTCACCGATGTAGATTCTTCACCATTATAAAAACGTAGCTGATGTTCCTACGGATGATGAAAATGATGATGGGGATGATGGTGATGATCTGATAGAACTATGACACATGGGAACTACTCAATGTATGCCCAAGTGGTATACTAGCATGTTACGAGATGTAAGAATGGATGCTCATTGGATACATCAACCACTAGACCATTAAATCATAGTAAAGAAAGAGAAGAAGTGAACTTTACTTTTATGAGTAGAGTTATTGAATCGATGAGTCCTCTACTGCAGTCCGGGAAGCCCTATAGTCAAAATCATGGGAAGATGCCATGGATGTTGAATACAACTTAGTGATAAATAACAACACTTAAGCAGCTTTTTTCCATCTTCCACCAAGGAAGAAACCCATTGGATGCAGATGGATATTTAAAACAAAATACAAATTAGATGAGACAATAGACAAGTACAAAGCGAGACTATTAGTAAAGGGCTATGCATAAAAATAAGGGATTTACTATGAGGAGACATTTTCTCCCACAACTAAGATCAAAGTGATCGGGATGATATTTTATCTAGCTATATAGTTTGGTTGGAAAATCCATAAGGTGGATGTAAAATGTGCCTTCCCGAATGAGATATTTACAAGAAGAAGTATACATGACTCAACCTGAGGGATATGTTGTATATGGTCAAGAAGAAAAGGTATGCAGACTTAGGAAATATCTGTATGGCCTCAAATAGGCACCCGGGCATGGTACATAAAAATTGATGAGCATCTCGTAGAACATGGATTTTTAGAAATCCATACAATCCCAATCTTTACCTCAAAAATCAAGGGGGGAGATTGTGATTTTCATTGTCTATGTTGAAAATCTAGTCATCACTAGCAGTTTAGTGAGGATGATCGATGCAACGAAGAAATATCTTAATGCAAGTCGCATTTTCGAGGATAAATCACTTTGGCCCATATGCTTTTTACATTATTTTACCTTTTTCCCACTAACCTTCTCACATTAAGAAATTCACATTTTCCCTAGGATGTGTTAGGTAAATTAATTATGCATTATATTAAGTAATTTATTTGGCTATGTATTTAATAACCACATTATTTTCATATTGTTTATTTTTGCATTATTTTTGTAACTCTATTTTTTTGTATTTAGTTGGTTATTGCTTCCCAATGTATTTTGGAAGTTGTTATGATTTCAATTGTACACGTGTAATAATGTATTTATCTACACATGGTTGTTCAATAACTATAAAATTGCAGCCTCTCTATTGTAAATTGATTTGGCTGATTAATAAAATTTGTTAGGCTTTCATCCCTATTGTTGGTGCTAAATTTAATCTCACCTGTTCATTTAAATACGTCTCGGACCGCATGGTTTGAAAGTGTTCTTTATCTCCCTATATTTATGCATGAAAGATTGTTCCTTCATTTAGTTTCCATGGTCAGTCCTTTCCTTTGGTCGAGGATCACATTAGGTCTAAATATTGTTTTTCGTTCCTCTGTCCATAAGAAAGAATTTGTAATTTGGGCATGAATTCAAGTTTTCCCCTTCCTTTTGTTTTTCCAAAGTCATGTTTCCTGTCAATTTTGTCCCAACATCCATGGAAACATGGTCCTTTCTAATTGAATGCGGCACGGAAATTATTTTAGGTGAAATTTACCACTTTTGCCACATTTGTAAACATATACAAATTGGCCCCGCAGCCCTGACAGTCTCTTATTGGCCCCGAAGAAGGACATGTGGTAGTTTTTCATGTTACAAGTGGGAAGGCCAGTCAGCGGAACATTTTGAAGTTTTTACCTCTTTGTATGAGGGAGAAAAGTTATGAAGTAACCTGCACTTCACTATGTCCCACATCAAAACTTATAAATGGGAAGATAGGTTGGTAGGGCATTTTGAAAATTTAAGGACCACTTCAAGTCAAAGATTGTCCACATGGAGGGTGACGCTCATTTGAAATTTGCCTTTAGGTATTACCTTAGAAGTTGCACCAAGGAGACACATGGAGGCTTACACTGGCTCCTTTCTATACTTCAAAAATTTAAAGCAACTTTCTAAGGCTTGGGACACGTGGAGGGCCCGCACTTGTTTGGGACCTACCACTATACTTTACTTTTGAATAAGCGTTGAAGGGACACGTGGAGGTTTCTGTTGGGGCTTCCCATACTTAGAATTTTCAATGGATGAGGAAAATTCTTGGACCCTAGGCACGTGGCACCTTTTGCTGGTCCTTAAACATTTTCAACAACTTTTCCGGACTGAGACACATGATGAGCCCGTGCTTGTTTATGGTCTCTGCTTTTGGGCACAATATCAAAAGTGCACCAAATAGACATGTGGAGGCTTCCACTAGATCCTTTTAATACTAAGACTTTTTAAAATGCCAAAAGGCAATATTATAGAGTTTTGAACACGTGGAAGGCCCATGCTTATTTAGGAACTTACTTCGTATACTTCACCTTTGCGGTTGCACCAAGGAACCAAGTGGAGCTTTCACTTGCTCCTCTTTTTAATTGGTTGACTCGGACTCACAATGCAAGTAATGTGGGATAATCCATCCGCATGAGACACTCATTTATGAGAGCGCTCATGTAGGCATCCATATGAGGGCTCTCATTTCTCAAGGTGTATTCTCGAGGGTGAAAAAAATTCTGTCGAGATCGGCTATACAGAGCCACCTGAAAATGATTAAAATGGGGATTTCTCGCATGAAAAAATAAAAGAATGATTAGAAGGACTATCAAAAAGTAATGGATTTTCATCCTAGTCATGGTTGAGGGTCTTAGAAACATGATCAGTTCATGATTTTCCACTTGGAAGCTTTGAGTGTAAATTTGTTAAACATCACTTTCTGAGATGAATTAGTAACAAGCAAAGGATTCCACGAATATTCTTCCTTTTCGGGGAAAATTTGGGATAAGTGAGCGAATGAATTTTATAAATGCAATGAGGATACTCTTGCAAAAGGTCGGGGTTGAATTCTTATGAGAAAATTTGAGAAATCCCATCTTCCTGAGAGACCATCTGAGAAACTAGTTAATCTCTTATGTTTTGGATTTGATCATGTCAAGTTGGTTACAAGTGTACAACCATTGACAAGCTCTGAGATTGTTCAAAAAAACTTCCCTGCTAATGAATCTAATCAAATTTGAATTAATCTATGTTAATCTTGGGAAAATTTGTGTCTACTTTATTTCAAAATATTTTCAAATAGTATTTCTTATTTCTTTTACAATCTTGTGTTAAAATCCCTCTGAATCACACAAGATCTTATCCCTGTGATAGTTTAGTGGAATTTGTAATTTCATTACGAGAAGATCCTTCATCCTGTAATGAGATAAAAATTTAAAATCACTTTACTTTCATTTTGTTGATAAAGATTGTTTGTAAGCCTTTGAGTGTATCTTAGGCGTGAGGAACCAGGGGTCTTTGATGTTTAATTGTGTCTTTAGCTCGAGCGTTCATGTTAAACTCTTGGAGATTTTGTGAAACCGTTAAAATATGGGCCTCCATTGATGCACACCTTCTAGTTGAAGGAATATTTTATCTATTATGAGGCATTCTGTCATTTAGTTTTCGAATTGTTGTGAAGGTTCTCAAATATCTTGCAAAATCAAGTTTATCCTTCTTAATCTCCCACCAAAAATTATTCAAAAACAATGAATCCTACCCGAACTACCCTGTTTGCCCTGTATGTCCACAAATGAATAGATTATACTTTTGCCAAAATATGCAGAAGCAATCAGGATTCCATAATGTCTTTAGTAACCTTAACCTTGTTTAGAAAATATCACCATTCTTTAGAAGTGACAACTCGTGAGAGTTAAATTGTGGTGCATTAATCATATTTTCTCAAGGTTTCCTTTCAAATTTTGTGAAGAAGGATATATTCATTCCCCTTCACCAACAGAGGTTACAAAATGGGTCCTCTCACCCTGGTTAAAAGTCACAACCTAAAGTAGTGAGGATAGATCAAATCCTTTTGAAGGTGTTATCCATTTCTCCAACATCTGAGTGATAAAGAGCCAGTTGAATCACCTCCCAGCTATAAAATGACATACATGATGATTTATCTATCTCTAGGCTTCTTGTTAAATTTGTGATGCTACTCGGCTTCCAAGGAGAATCAATTTGAATACCAACACCAAAATGGTGCCATTTTCGGGGATTATATGAACATTGAGACCTATTTGTGTGGAAACAACATCAGAATGGAGCCATTTACTGGGACATTATTAGCATTGATGGAGATTATTTGAACACCAGGACCTATTTGTGTGGTAGACACACCAAAATGGTGTTGTTGCTAGGGATTATTTGAAAATCGGGACCTATTTATGCGGTAACACCAAAATGGCACAATTACTAGGGACTTATTAGTTATTCCGGGGATTATTTTAACATCGAGACCTATTTGTGTGGAACAAAACCAGATTGGCACCGTTTATGGGGACTTATTAGCATTTCTGGGGATTATTTGAACACTGGGAGCTATTTGTGTGGCAACAACACTAGAATGGCACCATTACCAGGGACCTTCAAAGGAACTCTTATATTTTTCCTAGTAATTTTTCTTACATGATCTAACTACAAATATGTTGTTTAAATGTCATCCTGTGTTGATATTTGTAAGAATTTTAAGAAGTTACAAGCTCTATGTGTAATATTTCTAGTTTCTGTTGGTTTTTGAACCAAGTTTACATCATAAATATTAAATACGAGTAAACGAAGGTTAGTTATATGAAGCTTTGCATGAATTTAGTGTTGATGGACATTTTACATATCAATTTTAGTGCATTTTCACAACTAAGGTTAAAATCCTTAGTGGCAACTCTGTGTTAAATAATTTTTTGATAAATGCTAGTTTCTTTACCTCTGTCAATTGAAATTTATCACCAATCTTTGCAAAGCTGGAAGGAAGAAGATATTTCTTTATTAAAGACCCTACTAGAAGGTTGTTTCTAGAATTTGGAAAGAAAAATTCGAAGGAAGAAGAATCTAGAAAGTTGTTGGAGATCAGAAATCAAGAAAACAATTATCAATTGTGGAAACTTATCAGCCTGTCATTGAAGATTGCCATACTTCCTCAAGTTGTTTTTAATCAGGTAGTCTTTTTGTAGATCGAAGTTCTCCATTTAGAGAGGGGCCTTCATTTTTATTTGAAAAGTTTGTGTCTCATTCTGTCCCTGTATTTTTCAAAGTTGATAGGGTTTTCCATGAAACAGAGTATTTAGAGGAAATTCATTATAAAGATTCTACTCATGTGTTTTAAAGACCCCTTATCCCTCATCATTCTATTTCTCCCGTAAGACCACCCCCTCAATGAAATATGGACCAACCCCCACCCATACCTCCATTTTTGTCAACATTTTTGGTCATATAGATTTTAGAGGTATGGCTAGATATTCAAATGCTATGCCCCAAGATGTTAGAAATAGACTCGCCTACATTTCAAGAAAATAATGCTATTATTGTGATCAACACTTAAATCTTTTTGTCAATATGATGGAAGTATTTAAGATTGAATTTGAGGATGTGTATATAAAACTTTTATTCATACTCTTGAGGAGGATGCACTGACTTGTATAAGTATTTTCCAGATAACTCAATAGATTCATGGACAAAAATGAAAAATGCTTTTATATTGCAATATGGGGATAAGATAGATCCCATGTTTCTTTTGTCTGAATTTGAAAATATAAAGAAGAATCCTAATGAATCTATTCATGACTTTAATACTAGTTTCAATAAGACCTTGAATGGGCTACCTGTAATCCACGAGGCCAAGTGATGTTTCTTATTTAATAAAATAATCGATGCTTTTGAATAAAAGGATGCCTATTATTTGAGGAAAAAACCCAGGGAACTTTGACACAAGACTTCACCATGACTTTGTAGATTGAAAACAATATCAAAGAAGTTGGTAAGCCTCCTAAGAGGGAAGGTATCAAGACTGATCAATCTAGAGAAGCCTCGGTCAAGTAAGTCTGTGGATCTAGAAGAGGTTGTAAAAACATTGGTCGGAGCTATTAAGGAAATGTCCTATAAAGTGGCTAGAGAAGAGAAGGGGATTAGACAAGGTTCCCAAGGTTAGCACAAGACACAAGGTCAAAAAATATTGAAAATTAGGCCAGAGGTGATCATAGATCAGATGACAGGGGTAAAGGGTGCATAGGATCGGAAATAGATAGCCCTAACCTTGGGAAAACAGATTGGTGCCTAATCCTTTAGCTATCAAAGTTGTTATTGTTGAAGAATCCAATGAAATTGAGTGGTGTGATAGATGTTTCTTTCCACATGCCCCATGTGATGAAGACAAAGAAGTCGACAGAAGCTGTGATGATGACATGATGATGATGCATGCACGATGAAGTGCTCTATAAGTTCATAGTAGGGAGCGACCTCAACTCAGCTGTTAAGTGCAAGAACTGTTGATAAATTATGGGATTGAATTCACTAAGTATTACCTCTTCCTCCAACTCATACTTTTTAAATTGATATGCTACAAGATTTTGAGTTGCCTAATAATCATTTTGAGTACTTAATGCCATTAATGATTAAGAAGTATGATGGATTAATTCCTTCAAAAGAGGATAAATAGTTGTTAAAGAATGTAGTAGTTGCCCAAGAAAAGGAATACAATACTAGGAGTAAAGTTGTCAAAGGGGTAGGGCCTCAGGCTGAACCAAAAACTTGAGTTCTCACCAATATCCCAAAAGAAACTCCTAACAAAGATAATTCCGAAAAGGCTTTGTCACCCGAAATAAAACTTGTGTTCCTCCTCATGCTCAAACTATGAAAAATCCCATGCCTTGAGATGAAATTTTAGACCTTCCTCTCAATATTGCCTTACCAAAATATGTTCCTTGTGACATAGCCCAAATCTTGAGTCAGATCAAGATTGTTGTTCATATTGTTGAATTGCTTAGAATCCCTCGGCATAAGAAGAAGGAAATTGATTATTTGGGACTTAAGGAAGAAAAGGTCACCTAGGGTAAAAATGTAAGAAATGTAGAGGTTCCTCCTGCCATTGCAAAATTAGAAAAACCACAAGCATTGGAGGAATTGGGTGAATGACCTGAGGTTTATTTGGAACTTCTCTGGTTGAGTCTCAAATGAAATGGATCCATTTTTTACTACTTTGATTATTAAGGATAGGCTATTACATAAATGAATGTTTGATTCAATATTCTCATGTAATGTAATGCCTCTTGAGGTCATGAATGAGTTAAATCTCATTGTAACAACAACTTATCGAAATTTACTCCCATGGATTCAAGAGAGATGCCCGTAGTTATGCGTATCAAGGGTTTAGTAGTGCAATTGGAAGATTATCCGGTAAGTACTTAACCTTGAATGTAGTAATTGTGGATTATCCTTCTAAATGGGTAATGCTATTATCCAAAAAGTGGGCAGCTAGTGTGGGTGGAAGTGTGAAAATGGACATGTCTTATGCCACCATACCAATTGAAGTCAACCTTGTGAAGTTACTTGGTGAAAAGAAAATTTTATATCTCACTTTGAGGACCCCAACAATGCTTCTTATGAAGTATGCATCCGGACATTTGATTGATATTGATAGCTCGTGAGCTATGTTTTTTCAAGGAGTATAAAATTGATCAATGTAGGTATCCTGAGTAGATTGATTTTCCTAGGAATTTGATGCTTGATGAATCCTCAAAATATGTTGAAAAAAGCGGACATAGGCACAAAGGATAATCCTGAAGAAATGTGGTGAGATATCAACTTGGATGGAAAAAGAAGCAATCATATGACCGGTGGTTAAAGACGATCGTAACCGCTTTAGCATGGTCATATCTAGAATCAAAGGCACTTGAAAATTTTCCTTGATTATTTTCTCTAAATCAAGGTGCACATCATTGTATAGTGTATAGTCTTTTGGTTTCGTTCTCCTGTCATGTTTTCCTATTTTGGTTTTTCTGGTCCCCGGTGACTAGTTTTTGTTAGTTTCTCAATACGTCTTGGGTGAGTTGGTTATTGTCTTTTAGAATTACAAGCTTGTTCTTTCACTCTGTTGCCCAATGGTTTATTTTTTGGCACATGGTCTGTTGTTCTTACGGCACTCACAGGGAGTTCCCTTCCCTAGTCGAGCTGATGTTGGTGCTCAATTTAATCTCACCCTGTTCATTCAAATACGTCTTAGTCTGCATGGTTTGAAAGTTTTCTGTCTCCCTATATTAATGCATGAAATCTTGTTCCTTCATTTGGTTGCCATGGTCAGTCCTTTCCTTTGGTCAAGGATCACATTAGGTCTAGATATTATTTTTTGTTCCTCTATCCATGAGAAAGAATTTGTAATTTGGGTGTGAATTCGGGTTTTCCCTTTCTTTTGTTTTTCCATAGTCATGTTTCCCTATCAATTTTTGTCCCAACATCAATGCAAACGTGATCCTTTCGATTGGATATGGCTCGGTGGGTCTTTTTGGTGAAATTTTCCACTTTTGTCACATTTGTAAAAAATACCAAATTGGCCCCGCAGCCCCGATAGTCTCTGATTGGCTATTCAGAAAATATGAAGCGGCAGGGAAAAAGTCTTACTTTGACCCCGAAGAAGGACACGTGGCATTTTTTCATGTTACAAGTGGGAAGGTGGGTCGGTGGAACATTTGAAATTTTTTTCCTCTTTGTATGAGGGATCAAGGTTATGAAGTAACTGCGAACTCCGTTGGGGCCCATATCAAAATTTAGAAGTGGGAAGGTGGGCCACGGGGGCATTTTGAAATGTTAAGGCCCACTTCAACTCAAATCTTGTCCATGTGAGGGTCGACGCTCATTTGATATTTGTTTCTAGTCCTACCTTAGCGGTTGTGCCAAGGCGACACATGGAGGATTCCGTTGGATCCTCTCTATACTTAAACTTTTTCAAACAACTTTCTAATTCCTGGACACCTGGAGGGTTCACACTGTTTGGGACCTGCCCCTATACTTTACTTTTGAAGAAGCGCCGAAGGGACACATAGAGGTTTCTGCTAGGCCTTCCCATACTTAGAATTTTCAATGGACGAGGAAAATTTCTTGGACCCTAGGCATGTGGAACCTTCTGCTTGTCCTTAAACATTTTCAACAACTTTTCTAGACTGAAACATGTGGTGATCCCACACTTGTTTAGGAACTCCACTTTTGCGAATGATATCAAAAGTGTGCTAAAGAGACACGTGGAGGATTCCACTGGCTCCTTTTTATACTGAGACTTTTTAAAGGCCAAAAGGTATTTTTCTTAAGTCCTGAACACATGGAAGGCCCACGATTTTTAGGAACTTGCTTCGTACTTCACCTTTGCAGTTCTGCCAAGGAAACAAGTGGAGGCTTCCGTTGGCTCCTCCTTTTACTTGGCTTACTCAAACTCATGCAAAGCAGGTAAATGTGGGATAATCCATGTGTGGACACTCATTTCTGAGAGGCACTCATGTAGGCATCCATGCAAGGGATCTCATTTCTCAAGGTGTATTCTCGAGGGTGAAAAGGATTTCTGTCAGATCCAACTATACAGAGCCACCTGAAAAATGATTAAAATGGGAATTTCTCGCATGATAGAATAAAAGAATGATTAGAAGGACTATTAAAAAGTTA
Organism: Taxus wallichiana var. yunnanensis; assembly: GCA_018340775.1. NCBI lineage: Eukaryota > Viridiplantae > Streptophyta > Pinopsida > Cupressales > Taxaceae > Taxus > Taxus wallichiana. Next base: position 473,511,652 of record CM031242.1, on the reverse strand, counting down.
TGGCTTTGCATCCCAGTCATGGTTGAGGGTCTTAAAAATGTGATCAGTTCATGATTTTTCCACTTGGATTCTTCGAGTGTAAATTTGTTAAACATCACTTTCTAAGATGAATTGGTAACAAGCAAAAGGATTCCTCAAATATTTTTCTTTTCGGGGGAAAATTTGGGATGAGTGAGTGAATGAATTTTATAAATGCAATGAGGATACTCTTGTAAATGGTTAGGGGTTGAATTCTTATTAGAAAATTTTGAGAAATCCCATCTTCTGAGAGACCATATAAGAAACTTGTTAATCTCTTATGTTTTGGATTTGATCATGTCAAGTTGGTTATAAGTGTACAACCATTGACAAGATTTGAGATTGTTCAAGAAACCTTCCCCTACTAATGAATCTAATCAAATTTGAATTAATCTATTTTAATCTTGGGAAAATTTGTGTCTACTTTATTTTATAATATATTAATAGTATTTCTTATTTCTATTGCAATCTTGTGTTAAAATCCTCCTGAATCACACAGATCTTATCCTCGTGATAGTTTAGTGGCATTTGTAATTTCATTACAAGAAGATCCTTCATCCTGTAATGAGATAAACAATTTAAAATCACTTTACTTTCATTTTTTTGATGAAGATTGTTTGTAAGCCTTTGAGTGTATCTTAGGCGTGAGGTACCATGGGTCTTTGATGTTTAATTGATTCTTTAGCTTGAGCCTTCATGCTAAATTCTTGGAGATTGTGTGAAATCATAAAATATGTGCCTCTATTGATGCACACCTTCTGTTGAAGGAATATTTTATCTATTCTAAGGCATTCTATCATTTAGTTTTCCAATATTTGTGAAGGTTCTCAAATATCTTGCAAAATCAAGTTTATCTGCTTAATCTCCCACCAAAAATTATTCAAAACAATGAATCCTACCCGAACTACCCCCGTTTTCCCCGTATGTCCACAAATGAATGAATTCTACCGCCAAAATATGCGAAGGAAGTAGGATTCCATAATGTATTTAGTAACCTTAACCTTGTTTAGAAAATATCACCATTCTTTAGAAGTGACAAATCGTGAGAGTTAAATTGTGGTGCATTTATCATATTTTCTCAAGGTTTCCTTTAAAATTTGTGAAAAGAAGGATATCTTCATTCTCCTTCACCAACAGAGGTTACAAAATGGGTCCTCTCACCCTGGTTGAAAGGCACAACCTTAAGTAGTGAGGATAGATCAAATCCTTTTGAAGGTACTATCCATTTCTCCAACATTTGAGTGATAAAGAGCAACTTGAATCACCTCCCAAGCTACAAAATGACATACATGGTGACTTATCTATCTCTAGGCTTCTTGTTAAATCTGTGATGCTACTCGGCTTCTAAGGGACGATAAATTTGGATACCAACACCTATTCTTCAGGATGGATAATGAATGCCAAAGGATTTTTACCTTATGTTTTTTTTTTTTTGTATTTCAAGTTAATAATAATTTATTGTAATTTCTTATGATATTTTTCATTTATTTCATTTTCACTTTTTCACTTTAGAAGATAATATTATAACTTAAGTCACCATTATTTTCCTCCCTTAGTTCTTGGGTAGAAAAATAGCCTAACAGATCTTTGATTGGGAAGGATATATTACGGGACGTGTTGGACTTTAAAGTAGAGGACCAATTTCCCTTAAACTGTGAATGACACTTTATTCCTCTTCTCCCATTTTGTAAATTACGAGAATAATATTAACCATGCATTTGGCCTATAAAACGAGCATGGAAACCTTACAAGATCTGATATTCAGTTCATGCATAATCAAATTTATCCCCACCTCCTTCACATAAAGTTACAATTTTTCTATAAACATATCTTACGATGCATCAATCATAGGTGCTATTTCCAATGTTAGAACAACGCATTAGGTTTTATTGATTATACCAGGTTAGATTATTCACATTTAAGGTGTATTTTCATCGAGTTAGATTATCTAAACCAAGTCTCATTGATCATTAACAATTGTTTCAAACATAGATGATATAAATGCTATGAACCTTCAACTTAACATGTAAACTCCTAACCTTTCACTTATTACACACCCCATTGTAAGTATAGTTCTCTTCCCCTGAAATGAAGCTTAAAAAGGATGGTCTTCTAGAATTGACAAACATATATCCTCATGGAATCATATTGTAACCAAAATTTCACTTGATAATAAGATCAATAACAAGAAGAAAGAAACTTTTAAATAACACAATCATAAAATGCTATCCCAAAACAAAGTTCTTATCTTATTTTCTTGATTGTTTCTTAAAAGATAAATGATCCATCATGCTTCCTTTCGTATGGTCTCATAGAAACTCTCCCTTCTCGGCTCCTTACCTCCTCATAGAGGACCACTAACTTCTTCTCTCAAATTCCCTCTTTTTAATGTAACTTATTATTGTATCCCTAACTAACTTTAGTGACTCTTCATATGCATCTTTGATTTTAAAAAAAGATAATTTTGTAAACCCCTATATATTAAAGATTCAATTATAATAAATAATCAATGAAGCATATATTTGATGCAAGTAATAAGATAAAGAATTTGGAAACTCTAAGTGCAATAGAGGGAATAAAAGACGCATATGCTTTGGTAATAAATCACAAAGAGTTATAGACTGGAAAAATGAAAATCAAGAGGATCGAATGTTTTAAATGTGCACGATAAATTATACAACTAGCAAATGCATCGGGACTAGGGAACTGGGTCGGGTAAGGGGAACCTAGGCACCAAAGACTTCTTCTGGGCACACGTGTGCGCATATAACCTCAAAAACTAATATTTCTTATGTTACACCAATGTCACTAACCTTAGATTTTTTTGGCCTGTATGTCACTGGATGATTGTAGACATGTAACCTATAAAACAAATGATATATTGTAAAACCGTAAAATTCATCAAATCCTAAAAAAGAAAAATATTCAAATGGGGAGTCAAACTTACCCGAACGGTCACTGAAAGAGTGAACTTATGACCAAGTGTTACACTACATCTCAAAATCTATGTAGTTTTGTGTGTTTATTTATGGAATCGTGCCCTAGGAATCACTTCTCCACTTGATGCACTTGATAGCCATCAATAGCTAGTGTTGTAATGTAAGTAAATGTGTGGATCGTAAATAAACTTCCCCTCCTATGCGTGTATGCATAAAATATAGTCCCTTGTCACTTGAAGGATATCTAGATGGATGCTTTGATTCTCGTGGAATTTCTTTAGATGCAACCTTAGGTGGTGATAGTATATTATTATAGATTGGCCCTTTATTATGGTCACATAGCTTTGTATTTATTTGATTCCCTTATTTTAATTTTGTAATTAACAACTTCAAAGGCCGGCCCATAAGAAAATAAGATGCCCAAAAGAGGTGAGTAAGATACAAAGAGTACGGGGTGCCTAGAGGGAATGAGTCCACAGGTGGTGGCATCTTTGATGGGAACTGGTGTCTCAAGTCAAGAAAGATCAAACAATGAAGATCATACTTGGTTTGTGGGGTGTGAAAGACTAAAGAGGATCCCAAAACATAAACAAGAGGCCAAAGGTAGATGTCAATTACTAGTTTTCTCACCGAGGAATTGTAAGAGGGTTTAAAAACCCGCAAGTGAGGATCACGAGGGATGACGTGCACATCAATGGATGTGTGAATGGAAGCATGAAGAGATCTCAGGAGGAGAGAGTATCAACCGAATGTGCATGCAAAGATTTGATAAATGGGAAAAACCTCGATAAGCCACAAAACTCTCCTCTCTCTCATAGATCCAAAAAGGTGTACATATAGGAGGTGCTTTGAGTAACCCCGGTTATGTAATCATGACAACTCGAGTGGAGAGGGGGAGTTACATTCCTTGAATAGAAGTGTAAGTCCCTAATGATGCATATGACACACTAACACAATGATGCATACGACAATCTCAAAGTGACCCCTAAATGACACATGGACCTACGATCTCACCTATGTGAGATGACTCACCTAATGATGTGGAAAATAACACACACCAAAACCCCCCCTTCATCGTAAGTTAGGATGAGGTGGAAAGTCAGAAATGAGAAATGGGTCTTGGCATAAAGCCTGATGAGGTACCCACATATAAGAAAAATGTCCAAAGAAGTCAAGGAAAACCTAGTGGGAAAAACATCCACCACAAGAGAACAAAACACTCTCTAATCTAAAAAAGATGCCAAATATGGGTCCCAGCTCTAGATGAGCATGGGAAGGTCCCCATGTACAAAGAGGTAGTCTCTCGGAAGAAGAAGAAGAGAGAAGAAGAGCGAGATGATAGAAATGCAAAAGATGCCATGGATTGATTTGAACTCTGCAGCTCTAGGAGGTCACCCGAGAAGAATGTCAATGATGAGATCCTCTCCTCTGGATCGAAGAAGAGCCACCCAAACTGAATAGTGTGCATGCCCTTAGGAAGGATAGAAATGATGTGATGAAAGTCTGCCCACTCCATGAAGGAAACTAAAGGCAGTAGCATGAATAACTCTGAGTCTGGTCCACGAAAGTGTGACATAGGTCTAGCAAGTGAGTGCGAAGCAACCGAAGGTAATGTGACAGAGTGCCAAAATGTTAGAGTATGAAGGGTAAAAACTATACAGAGGATCTCCAACTCGATGTGAAGGAAAAAAAATATCCCCACAATGGAAAAGGTATCCACAAGCAAGGGTGGATCAATGAAGAACTCCGAAAAGTGGAAGTGGTAAGAGTCCCAGAAGGGGCACTCCCAACAATGAAGATGATGAAATCCTTTGAAATACCTATAGATGGATGAGGAACCTGTAGTACATCACAAGTGTACTCTATGAAAAGATGACTAAGGTCAGGTAAATACTCGTCCTAATGAGGGGGCTCAACAAATAGAAGAGCGATGTCAGATATGTATGAGTCATCCAATGAAGGTAGAGGAGTGGAAGGGGCCTCACACACTGGAAGTGAAAAGGAGTGGGTGTGATGAATGTATAAGACTGAATAGGAGACTACTTGATATCTAATGAGATGTGGGATGTGTCAACACTCTCTGGAATAATGAGAGAAGGAGGAGAAGAGTCCTTTGTAGTACTCTCGACATCAAAACTGGGTGCACAATCCTCGTCATCAGAAGTAGAAACAAGTGAGTCTCGTGTCGGTGGGCTGTCATCACATGAAGAAAAGGAAACAGTTGAATCAACAAAGAACAGGAAAGGCGCGTATGAAAAGAGTCTACATAGAACGAATGAAGAATGCTCTAGACACGGTGTGGTGGATCTGAGTCTCGCCACGTGAAACCAAAGAGAATGAGAGACATGCATCATCATGTGAATAAATATGTGGTCACAAGTATTAAGGAATTCCTCCAGATGACGATGATCATCGGGTGCAAACTAGCCCAAGAAAGAAGGGTAAAAGGCCCTTGTGGGCGAAGTAATGTTCCATGGAAGCACGCCAAGCTGAATAGTTCCCTCTCCTGGGGAGAAGTGGAGTTTGTAAGGTGATCCTACGATGGTAAAGTCTGGAAAGATCACTTTCTATGATGCGGAATGAAAAGTGCAAGGTGCATAAAAGTAAGACGTCGACTCAAATGATAGTGCATCTGCATGTGAAAACCTAAGAGTACTAGTCAACCCCGTAGAATGTGGCACTTTATAAAGTAGTGCATTTACAAAACTGACAATGCCATCACGTAAAGTGTGAGAAATCATGCAACTTTGACTAAGGAAGTGCTAAAAAATGAGCTGTGAGTCAAAATTTATGGCATTATTACAATTCCCACAACTGATGGAAAAAGCCAATAAACATGCAAATTGATTAAAAAAATTCCTGAAATGGGTGTAAAGGGTGTCGTGTGACTACTCATTGGAAATGGCATCAAATTTTAGGTAGGGTTTGTTTTTCTTGCAAGGGGGATTAGCCTCCTGCCAACCCTGGACCTCGCCCTCCATCTTCGACATGCGAATGAAGGACATAATAACAAGCAAATAAAGGCCCTAAGAATATTACAATGCCATAAAGAGTGTTTTTATCATCAAAAAAAAAAAATGTTTTAACCTCCAAACAATGTCTAAAAGGGATTGGTGGGGGCCCACATTGTTTAGAGCAGGAGGCAATTGAGTGACTAAGCCAAGTCCACGTGTAATGCTGTGCAGGAGGGTGGGCAAGTCTGCAGAGCTAACAACATGCATTGTAATTGTTGAAGGCTACAGAGCCAAACCAAGGAGGAATTCAACACAACATGTTGGAGGTGAGCCCACGTGCTAGGTGAAATGACCGGATGTAGAGCAACCTTCACATGTAACCGACGCCAAGCGAGCAGACTAGATTCCCAACCAAGCAAGCGGTGAGCATGCCGAAACAATGCATCAACATTAGGCAAGTAGTGCACGGTTAGAGTTTGAAGTGGAGAATGCCAACGTCGAGGTCGAACTAAAGGTAAATGTATAGTCTAATAGAGGGATGGAGCATGAACAGGAGGTCATGGCTAGAACTTGAGCAGGAGGACACTGCTAGAATGGATGCATGCATAGACAATGAATAACAAGGTTCTCGATCCAAACCAATGCAACAACCAAAGTGAGTTGAATAATGCTGAAATGGTCAAACCACAAACCATGCAGATTGGAGAATGAGTAAGCAGTGAACCAGAGAGATGGAAAAACCATGTAGGTTTGAGAGACTGCTCAAAAGAAATGGTTGGGCCATGTTTGGTGGTGTGCAGAGGAGCTTCTAAAAAGTGAAGCACGAGCAAACAAAAAACCAGAGAGTTATAGTAGACAAGATTCACGGGATGCCTATGGAAATTTTTAACACTGATCTCCATTAGAGTTGTCAATCGATGCCACAAGTGCATACAGGATTAAACATGAAGCTAGAATAAAACACTTTGAAGCTAAGAGTTAAGTAATCAAGTAGATAAAACACAGAAGAACTGTAACCCGGTGAGGAACACGTGACCCAAGCCACCAAATAGCATAAGTCAAAGCCAGCGAAGAGGGTCAAGTACACTTCAACCTATAAGTTCGACTTTCAACACATGAACAAAACTTGGAAAACTGAATAGAGGCATAAAACCCCAAAATCAATACAAATAGAGCATGATCGGAATAACCATTACGACACATGTAATGAGAATCTAAATATCACACCTGGAGTCGAAAAATGTACAAAAATGCCGAGGAGTGCATAGATCCAAAGGATCTGCTCGATACCATGTAAGAGGGTTGAAAAACCCACAAGAAAGGATGACGTGCACATCAACGGACATGTGAACGATAGTGTGAAGAGATCTCGGGAGGAGTGAGCATCAACCGAATGTGCATGTAAAGATTCGACAAATGGGCAGAACCTCGATAAGCCACAAAACTCTCCTCTCTCTCATAGATCCAAAAGGGTGTACATATAGGAGGTGTTGAGTAACCCCCAATGCTGCAATCATGACAACTCGAGTGGAGAGGGGGAGTTACATTCCTAGAATAGAAGTGTAACTCCCTAATGACGCATATGACACACTGACGCATAAGAGAATCTCATAATGACCCCTAAATGACACATGGACCTATGATCTCACCTAAGTGAGATGACTCACCTAATGATGTGGAACATAACAGACACCAACAAGAATCATATGAATAGTGGTATGTTATTAGGACATAAAAATTTACCCAAGTGCATGATTTTTGGTCTACATTTTCCACCACTTTATGGTGTTTAGTGAATAATCAATTGCATAAAGTAGATAAGATATGTTTACTTGATAACCATGTAGATCGATGTAGAAATATTTCCAAAGAGACAAGTGAAAGCATGGAGTGATAAAAATGAAGCATGGAAGCTAAGGAAGAGGAAGTGACCCTATGGGTGAAGCATATGTGTTGTGTTGTGTTGTAACTTATGTTGTTGTTTCTTAATGAAGGTTTGTATCTTATTACATATTAAGGATGAACCTATAAAATAAAAGCAAAAGAGGAGTCAAAGTCATGTGTTATGAGAACTTTGTAACATTATCTAAAAATATGAAAAAATAGTAAAAGGAACATGTGCACCTGATCCTTGACGAGTGAAAGGGATCGAAAGTGTTTTTAAAAATTTATATAATAGTGATTGTTTTGGGTGATCTCATTCCAAAAATGATTTTTTTAGCGATCTCATGCCAAGAGTGCATTTTTTGGTGATCTCATGCCAAGTGTGATTTTTTTGGGTAATCTCACACCATGATAGATGAGTGTTAGGGAGAAAGTTATAGTGTTTTTATCCATCCCCAACTCGCTTCTAGGATTTATACACCACCCTAGAGGGTATGATCTGCTTTGTTCTATGTTTGAACTAGTTTGATTTATTTCAATCCAAATAGAAAAAGGTGATATAATCCATTTGATTTTTGGAGGATTGTGCTTGTATTAAGAAAACCACTCTGTAATCTACTTATAATGTTCCAATATGATAAAGTGACCGTAACTTCCCCTAGTCATGGGCACCCAAGAAAGGTCAAGCATGTCATGTCACCTATATCTATATTGGGGCACTTGTGTCTATGCTGAACTATAAACCCCAGTCATAATCTGGGTCATTTCTATAAGTGTAGGCTATTATGTTCATGTATTGTGCAAGAGTGTTCTAAATCTTTGAGCTACTATATTTGGGTGACTGATTCACCTAAAGTATGCCCCCATTGTTTGTGGTGCATGCATTGTCGCTAGGAGAATGTGGCCTAAAGGAGAGGACTGGATGTTAATATGAAAATGATACCTTGTAGGGGAGGTAATGTGGTAAAACCAAGGCACATGCAAACAAGGTGGCTAGACACATGTGTTATGTTCAAAATAGATATGTAAAGATAAAGTGTAAATTAATAAGAAAGAAGACATTGTAGACCACAAAAGTGTGTTTCAAAAAATTGGACATCACTCAAAATGTCACAATAAAATTAGGGCCAAAGTAACCCAAAATAATACAAGAAATGAACAAGGAAGACATAAGGCATAACCCAAAAACAACAACATACAATGGTGAATGGTATCAAGTAAAATATTAGACAACCATTATAGAAAATAGTTCTTGTAAATAAAATGCTACACATGAAGCACCCATTAGCATGTTAGAAATATAAAAATTATGTCAAGATGTGTATATATTCTAGAGAAGCCTACTAGAAATAATAGGGAATAGTATAAAATGAAAAAATAACACTTTTAGTGTGTAAGAAAGTAGATTCCCCGGGAGCCTCGGTGGGAATTATAAGAGGTACAACACCAACCATATGTGGTGTGTGTAAAGAGATGTACGAAGGATGCATTCAAAACTAGAGAAAAAGTGAATGCACATGTGTATATAGAAAATATAATTACATAAAAAGTATTTGTATAGCATGAAAAACAAACCGTACATACATGTAACTAGTATAAGAAAGAAAGAGTATGTGTAACTAAGATATCAAGTATTCTGTAAATGTGAATGGAATGGAATGAAAAGTGAATGTTATAGGAGCAGCATGCTCCCCTGAGCATATATGGATGAATATGTATGAGATTAGGTTCATTTATAAATTCCCCCTCAGTAGTCAAGAATGAACCATAGAACAAGAGTGCATCATCGAGAAATGGTTTGAACATGTGTGCTAGATAGATAGATCAATGAATCATAGAGTGTAAAGAGTGTAAATGTGGTGAGGTTCATTTCATATTTATACCCTCAGCATTCAAGCATGAATCATGGAAACTAGTGTACATCATAGGGTAGTGTGATGTAGGAGAAGATAATGCAACTAAGAAGTATCATAAAGTGTAAAGTGTGAAATGTGTATTGTGTGAGGTTCATTAATGTAGTATGACATCAATAGTCAAGTGTGAAATATAACACAAGAGTTCATTATAGGGTATTGTGCTATGTGAGAATGTGATGCCCGAGAGATGTGTCATGAATGTGTAAAGTGTGAAATGTGTAGTGTGTGAGGTTCATGGATATAGTGAGCCCTCAATAGTAAAGTGTGAACAATAAAGCACAAGAGTGTGCCAAATGTTAATGATGATCCAAGAGATGTATAAAGTTGTGTAATATGTATGAGAAAGACAAGATGTTAAGCACAGTATGACAATAGAAATGATAGAAAACTAAGATATTTGAGAGGGGGAAGTATGCATGATTCCCCCTAAGTGTATGATGATGAGAAAAATTAAGTAAAATCATCTAATAGATCATCATTTTCATGGTCAAAATCAAATGGAGAAGTGTTAGAGACTTGGTAAGCTATAATATGAGGTTGATCATGTAAAGAGCCATTGTGGCATAGATTTTACATGTTCATTATGCATTCTTCATTGATGAAAGGAGGTAATGGATAACCATGTGCATACCATCAAGTAAGTTTTTTTGTATAGCTAAGAAATGAATAATTGCAAATAGAAACAAGACTGAAAGGCATGGGGGATGTGATATAAATATGATCAAGATCCGAGTTCCATCAATGTAGTCAAGCCAATATTTCCCAAGAGTAAGTGGAGATGCACAAGAAGTGAATGCCGCGAAGAATGATAAATGGAAAACAAGAAAACTATAGGCATCCATAATTAAAACATATCCATGATAGAGGTGAGGAGAATGAGATGGAGAGATGAGATCATCTAGTATTAATGTGATCTAAGCTAATTTATCATGTGTGCAAACAAGTGTTATAGAAAGTGGATTGAATGGAATATGTGGCCAATAAGAATTATTAATGAAAATAGTACATGTGAAAGGAGGAAGCGCAAATTCAGGTAGCATATAAGAAGACAAAGAAGGTGCTATGACATCTAGTGTATGGACATACCCCTGATAAATTACCATAGAATTAGTAGGAGGGGTTTTATGAATTGATTTTCACCATGGCCAATAAAAATGAAAGTATAATTGAAGTTTGAATAATCTATCTTGATGGGAGTAAAACAAAGATTACAAAATTTGTCATCACTAAGCTCAAAAGTATCAACCTCATAGTCAAAATCATCACCGATGGCATTGTCACAATGGATAGCATTATCAAGGATTTTGGAAAGAAGCGAGCTAGATGTAGCAAACGAGAGGAGCATTAATGAGTGGAGTAGTGGTCTTTATTGGAGTATACATTGTTGGTTAAATGATATTAATAGTATGAGTGGAAATATATAGGATGCTGACAAAGGTGGAAGAAGGCTATGAAGCACTAGACTAAAAATACCATATGTAATAATATTTCTTTATGGAATAATATACGATGAAGGAATATGAATAGCAGTGATGGGGTTAATGCAAACTAAATTGAATGGATTAGGGTCAACAAAAATGGTATGTTCATAACAATCATTTCAAAATTTAATTTAGCAATGAAAAATAGATGGGATAGCATGCATGGCATGAATATAGGTCTAACCAACAAGAAATTAAACTTAAATGAGGCATCGATAACGAAGAATACTGTAAGAACATCATTAGGCCCGACTTGTATAGGTAACATGATAGTGCCTAGGCATGTGTGAGTAGTGGAGTCATAGCCGTGAATGAGAGTGGAATTCTTAGTAATTAGATTATCAGTAATGCTAATTTTCCTTAAAAGGGAGTGAACACATAGATTAATGATGGATTCATTGTCAATGATTACATGCTTAATATAAATGGTTTCAATGATATCAATAATAAGAAAATATGCACATGGATTAATCAACAAGAGATGGTGATATGTCCTCATCACTAAAGGATAGAGCACATGGTGGATTTTTTAGAGATTGAATGAGATGTGCAAAGGCCACTCATGAATTATTGATTTCAATATGGATAAAGTGAAGGGTGGCCTCTAATGTATGACAAAAATTAGGAGAATTTCTCAATAAGGTGTATAGATATATTTTGTCCAGTGTATTCTTAAGTTTTTCTATGATGTCATAACCTTTGGAATTGGTGGTAGGAACTACGTAGACGTGATAGGTGGTGGGAAAGAAATGGGTGGAGCCATAGGAGGAAAAGTGCCGCGTGTGGTTACTACATTGATATTTGATTAACCCTAGGTGTAATAAAGTGAGGATGCTCAATACAAATTTATATTAAATAAGCAGCAGTATTAACAATACCGAGACACCTTAGTTGGGAAGAAAGAAGAATAAGAAGATTGATCCCGACTTGAGAAGAAAAGAAATTTTGATACATGCTCATAAGGTAGGATGTGAATTGATAGGTTCACCAAATGATTTAATAAAAATAGAATTTTGTAAAACCTTAGATATTGCAAATTCACATATAATAAGTAATTAATAAAGCACATATATGACGTAAACCATTAGCTAAAGAATTTTGAAACCCTAAGTGAAATAAAAGGAACATAAGACTCAACTAATTTTGTAATAAATTCTAAAGAGTTCTAGAGTGGAAAACTAAAAACTAGGAGAATCATACTTTATCGAAATTGTGCCGATTAATTATACAATTGTCTATGTTCCAGGACTAGGGAGGTTGGATTGAGTAAGAGGAACCTAGTTGTCGAGTCTTCTTAGGAACCTTTTTCTACGTAGAATATTGGAAAATAATTTTTATTATGTCACACTGATGTCGGTAACATTAGCTATTTATCACCCGTATGTCATTGGATGATCACATAGTTCTCTTGTAACCTAAAAACAAATGATATCCTGTAAAACCACAAAATACATCAAATACTAAAAAGAAAAATATGTAAATGGTGCATTAGAATGACCCTAGTGGTCACCCGAAAAATTTAATTTATGATCGAATATTGGACTACATCTCGGACTCTATGTAGTTCGGTATGTGTGTGTGTAGAATCATGGCCTAGGAATCTCTTGTGAAAGATGCACTTGATAGCTAGCAATAGCTATATTTAGTAATGTAAGTAGATGTGTGGATGTCATAATGAACTTCCCCTCCTATGCATGTATACATAAAATATAGTCCCTTCTCCATTGAATGATATCCGTATTGATGCTTTGAACTCTTATAATTCCTTCGGATGCAACCTTCGGTTATGATAGTAGATTCTTAGAGTTTGGTCCCTTATTATGGTCACATAGATTTTTATATATATGATTCCCTTGTTTAAATTTTGTAGTTGACAACTTAAAAGGTCGACTGAAATGAAAACAATATGCCCAAAAGATTAAATAGGCCTAAAAGAGGTGAGTATGATACAAGAGGTTGGGATGCCTAGAGGGAATGAGGGCACCTGGATGCCATTATCCTAGCTAGGCATTTCTATCTAGAGTTAAGAAAGATAAAGAAATGAAGACTAGATTGGGTCGTGGCATGTGTGAAGACCAAAGATGAAACTAGAAAGAAAACAAGAGGCGAAAGATAGATGTCAATTACTAGTTTTATCCCTTATGAATCATATGAATAGTGGTATGTGATTAGGACCTATAATTGTACCCAAGTGCATGATTTTGGTTCTACACTCTTAATACACAAGAAGTCATTGTATAAATTTTTAGTAACACTTCATGACTTAACCCACACTCTATTACTCATTTGTACACACTTAATTCACTTCAAGACTCTCCTTTTCACCTTTTATAAGATTTCATTTCCACTTTTACATATTTAGAATATAAATTTTCCATTAGAGGGAAAGCATCAAGTTTTGAGATTTGTAAACCCTATACCACCTAAGACTCTCCTCTAAGCATCCAACACCTTCTTGACCTTATAAATATAATTAGAATGAGATATCAAAAAAACTATTCCCTTTGATGATGCCCATGCATCATACTTGAGGGGTAAGAAAATTTTAGCTCCAATGTTTTGTCTTTCTTCTCATTTTTTTAGTTATAGGTCACTTCTAAAATCACCTCTATTTTAGCTACCCTCTTTAATTTTTCTTGATTTGTTCTTTCTTTTCATCTTCATAGCTATGGATTTGTTCTCTAAAATGAGAAATTCTTGCATTTTCTTCTTATAATATTTTTAAGATCCTCCCCTTCAATAATATTCCTTTCTTTATCAAGCAAACATGCACAAAAAAAATTCAAATATAATATTATATTAAAAATTTAGAGACCATTTGGTCTCATTCATTGTTTCCTCTATCACTTTTATTTCTCTTCATGTTTGTCTCCTTTTTATGGTTCGGTTTAATTTCTTCTTCAATTTTTGTAACTTCACCTACTATCTCATCCTCCCTTTAATTATACTTTGATCTCTAACCATAAAAATCTTCCTCATGAGCTTGTATTTCACTCTCTAACTACTCTTCATCTTCATAAATAAACCTTTGTATTATGAATTTTCTTCTTCTTCATCCATTTCCAAGCCTTCAAAATGGTTTACAAGTTGTTATACCTCTTCTACTTCTTCTTCCTTTCTCTCATTCTCAACTTCTTCACTCATCCACTCTTCATTTTAAGGTTCTTTTTCTTCTATGGAGGCTACAAATCTCCCTATTACCTCTTCTTAATCTTTTATTTTTATGTTTTCTTCAAATATGATTTCCTTCTTCACTTCTTCCAACCTCTTTCTTAAAAACTTCTTATTTTCTTCTCTTTCACATTTCTTGAGCCTTCTCTCTTCTTATCTTAATTGTACCTTCACCTGCATTTTCTCTATCTTCTCTACAAGTCTCTTTATGGGCCATTTCATCCTCTTTCTCAATACTATACCAATATCTTCATTTTATTCTTCTCCGATAAACATATTTATTTTCTCCATCTCTCTCTTTAACTCACCATTATCTTGTTGCATGGACAAGTCCATTTTCATCTCTTGTTATATTTTCTTCTTCTCTCTTTCCCTTCTCTCTATCTTTTATTTTTCTTTTCTTTAGTGGCTTATCATCTTTATCAATCGATTAATCACCTCTTCTATTTCTATCTCCATATTCTCTCTCTCTCTCTCGACAAGAATTTTGCACCTTTTCAATTCTCTACACCTCAGCTTGGTCTAACCAGATAAATTTTGTTGTTTTCACTTTCTTCTTATGTATTATAGGGATTTTCACTTTTTATTTCCTCTTGCACTTTCTCTTTCCTTGACTCTTTCTTGTCAAAATATCTTTTACTCATTCACACATAACTTGTGGTTAGCAAATAACAATAATATAACCAGATATGTAACAATGTTATAACCACTTTCAATTTGTTGAAAAAATATCCAAACTCAATCTTTCACCTATCTTATTATAAACTACCACCTTATGTTCTCAAGACCATGTACTTTGAATTGTTCATATCTAGGAGCTTTTAAGTATACCCATATCTAAATATTAACCTTTTCCTCTTCCCTTTACCATCACTTTAGTTCATTCCAAATTTTTTAAATTAACTCTCTACCTACTTCTTGAAAATCCACTTTCTCTTTATTAGTTCATAACCTTCCTTCTAGCCCTACTTTCCTCCATATTCTCGCATATCTCCTTGTGCATGAAGTTTCTCAGACACTCTATACATATTTGGGCACCCTTTAAGCCCTTATTTTTATCTAAATTTTTAAACATATACCTTATCTCTATAGATCACTTCCTTTATAAAGTGGTATCTCCTATTAGGTCTATGACTAGATTCACTATACTTCTTGCAAACTATCATGATTATCTCTATTCTCCCCAAAAAACACTCTAATTCCTTTTTCAACGGCTAATGGATATGGTCTCCAATTTTTTACCAATTTTTAGGCTTGAATTCAATGTTTGTTCCTTCAAATCACAATACCCTCTACAAACCTTAACTTTATCTCTATAATAGCTCGAGAAGCTTCCATAAGCTATAAAAGAGTAGTATTAGTTTTTAGGTTAAAAACTTATTGTATAGGTTGGCTTCCACCTTAGGGACGTATTGCACTTGATAGCGAGGAATAGTGGTCATCAAACTATCAATCACACTTTATTCCTCATCTCCTAACTTATAAATGATAGACACTCGATTCACCATTCATTTGGCCTATAAAACAAATCATGGAAACATTCAAATACTTAATATTTAGTTCATGCATGATGAGAGGAATCCCCAAATCCTTAACATATC
This sequence comes from Taxus wallichiana var. yunnanensis, assembly GCA_018340775.1. Lineage (NCBI taxonomy): Eukaryota > Viridiplantae > Streptophyta > Pinopsida > Cupressales > Taxaceae > Taxus > Taxus wallichiana. Next base: position 473,495,688 of record CM031242.1, on the reverse strand, counting down.
ATTACAATGTTCCTACAAACATATCTTACGATGCATCAATCATAAGTGTTATTTCTAATGTTAGAATAGGGTCTTAGGTTTTATTGATTCTACCGCTCAAATTATTCACATATAAGGTGTCTTTTTAATGAGTTACGCCTCTCAACCATGTCTCATTGATCCTTAGTTTCAATCACAAATGATATAAATTCTATGAACCTTCAACTTAACATGTAAACTCCTAGCCTTTCCCTTCTTACACAGACACCGTGCTAAGTAGATTTCTTTTCCCTTGTAATCAAGTATAAAAAGGATGGTCTTATAGAATTGACACATATATCCTCATGGAATCATATTGCAACAAAATTCCATTGTTAATAAGATCAATAACAAGAATAAATAAACTTATAAATAATATAATCATCAAATGTTATCCCGAAGAAAAGTTCCTATCCTATTAACATGATTGTTTCTTACAAAATGCATTCTCCACCATGCTTCCTTTCTTCTAGTCTTGAGTAATATCTCCCTTATCAGATCCTTACCTCCTCATGGATGACCACTCACTTCTTCTCTCTAATTCCCTAACTTTAGTGACTCTTCATATGCCTGTTAACACACAAGAAGGAATTTTATAACTTTTTTAACACTTCACTACTTACCCACACTCTATAACTTATTCCTACACGTTTAAATCCCATCAATACTCTCCTTTTCACCTTTTACAATATTTCATTTCCACTTTTACATATGTAGAATTTGAATTTTTCATTGAGGGAAACCCATAAGTTTTGTAATTTGTAAGCCTTGTACCACCTAAGACTCTACTCCATGACTCCAACACATTTTTGACCTTATAAATATGATTAGCATGATAAATTAACAATTTTTATGCCCTTTAATGATGCCCCTCCATAAAACCACCTAAAATGAGTCCTCTAATGTAGGTTTAAAAAAATTTCAAGAAGAAAAATTATACAATATTGTAGTTTCTCAAGGTTATTATGTCCTCTTAATCTTCAAATATGCTAGTTTCAAAATCTCCAATTCCCTAAATTTGTTGTTAATTTCTTATCCACTAGTAGGTATATATCTTACTTTGCTCTAAGAATCATCACTATGGCATTCAACTTAAATGGATTCAATTTCAACCATTTTTTTGAACTTAATTAACACTTGGTCTAATACCATTAATTATCTTATCCTTGGTATGGAAGTTATGCACGAACGTAACGCTCACAACTTCCCTCTGGATCTAGCTGCTGTTGAAGCTAATTCTATAGATGGCTAATTAATCAATCCGATGGATTGTTAGCGTATTTAAATCCTTAAAAAGGAAAAAAATAATACCAAGCCTTTTAAAAAAATGCTTATTATGCATATAGAAAGAAGAACTTGTGACTACCCATTATGAGTTGGGTGCTTTTACCATTCAGCCATGGATGCTAGATAAAGCAAATAAAGTTTATACTATTTATAGATAATATATCTATATATATTATATTATATTAGGTACCCAATCTGATTCTCTTATTATTCGATTCATGCCTATTGCTTTCAATAAATAAAGCAATACGACTCACTTGTTCGAGAGTTGCAAGAAGGTTATCGATCTTGCAAAACTTTGATGTTCGATCATAGATTACCATCTAAACTAACCATATAATAAAAAATATTAGTTTGTTTTGGGGACTTAGAAACTTTCATTCTTGGAAGTAATGACTGTAGACAGAGACTGTCTATTGGTTTGGGGCGGACGTAGCCAAGTGGTCCAAAGGCAGTGGATTGTGAATCCACCACTCATGGTTTGAATCCCTAACATTCACCCACCGACCAGATGAAAATATTTGTCACATTTTGGTTTTTATTATAATTTATTTTTCTATGAAATCATATGATAAGTTGTTGAAGATGATTATATAATATATATATATATATATATATATATATATATATATATATATATATATATATATATATATATATATATATATATATATATATATATAGGAAGAAGAGAAACATAGAATTATAAAAAATGGAAAGGAATACATCTCTTCAATTGATTGAAAGATAAAAATATTTATATTTCCATGTTTATTTCAATTTGATTAATCGAGATGAATCCGACCAAAATACATACACCACACACATAAGATAATAAAAACATTCATTTGCAGGTAAAAATCAGGTCAAATATTAATAATAGACAAACCAAACCAATCTTATCCTTTTACCATTTTCCATGCAATAATTGGATTATCCTTTGTGAATAGAGAGAACAAAGTCTTAATTAGTGTGGGGTTCTATCCACAACAAATTATGTAATTTTAATTCTCTAAGAATGAATGAAGAATCCTATTTTTCCTTTGTTTCCTACTTTTAGTCCTTAGATAGGAGGGAGCTCAAAAATAAGGTGTAATGATGGAATATAAGAATAAATAAGGAAAAATTAAAATGAAAATTAGATGTAATGAATACAAATAACGATAAATTTTGGGTAATAAAAATCAAATACAAGGAGATCAAAATATGTAAATAGGATTTTATGGAAATCTTTGGGATTGTGAAATAAATGACTGGTTTTAATAATTTAATTTCCCTAGCCGGATGTGATGAAATATTATAACAAATTGGATGTGATAAAAACATGATAGTAATTTTACTCTTACATTATTTTTTATACTTACAATTATATATGCTTTTCATTCCATTGAGTATCATTATGAGAATATTTATTCTCAAGAAATAATTCATAAGGGTTATGAATGCATAGATTGTGTTGAAGCTTGGGGCACTAGCAGGGAGTTTGATGTGGGGGATATGTAGTTGGAGAGATTAAAAATTGTTAAAATAATTAAATAAATTTTATGAATATGATATAATATTATTTTATGTATTAGGTGATTTGGTTTGTGGTGGTTTTGGTGCTTTAAGGAATTATGTAGATTACTATGTAATTATTACGTATAATGGATTTGGTGCATTATTTTTAGCTAATCGTATTCTTTGCTCTCGTCATGAAAAAATTCTAATACACATTCACTTCAATTACTATGCTTGGTTGGAAATCATACCTCTAAATGATATCTTATCAATACATAGGTAGAATCTTGACCAATTCCTATAATAGAAGTGTTACCTCTTATTGATGATATTTGAGTTTCGAGAGTCAAGGGGAAGCCGTATTTGAAATGTTTGGATCTGAACCATCTCTCAACTATGTGTGTAAATATTATTTAGACATATCTGATCAAATATTTTCCTAACCGTAAGGTATTGTACCAAAGGATATTCTAGATCAAGTACTTATCTAGTTTACTCTATAACCTTTATCTCAATCCTATTGATGAGGGAAGACATTAAAATAATAAGTAAAATTCACTTGTATTTATGATGATCTAATCAACATAGTTATAATCATTTATGTCAATGAAATATTATGAAACCCTTATTGTTGAATGTGAGACAAGTAATTATCACACTTTTTCCAATCAATGTGTGTGTTGGTTATATAAATAGATTGAGGATAATTTATTTTTAGTTACAAAGACTTGTGGTTATTTTCCTTAAAATTCACTTAGAGTTACGATTTTTTCAAAGCCTCGTTATACAATGGCATAATTTGAAGGAGACATCTCATCTCAATTGAAAAAATATGAGGGATTAAAAAGATTTGTATTTAAATTAAAAAAAGACAAAAAAACCCAACATTATCATTGGATAGGTATTTCTACTACTAAAATAATAATATGGATTTGGAAGGTATGACACCGAACTTAGAATGTGAAATTGCAATCCTAATTCTAGTGGAAAGATTAAATGGATTGGATTAAATGATTTTAATCAACAAGAAGATATTGTGTTAGCTATGATGGAACTTTCTTTTCCGAAATCGGAATTCTCCATTTGTGAACGAAAATAAACTATACAAAATTAGTTTGATTTTCATTATATAAAAATGTGAATTGGACAAATATGCAAATAGTTTGTCCTTAGTTATTTTTTAATCTTTGTTATCCAATGTGGCTTCTCAACAAAATATAAAATTAAAATGTCAATCCATCAAGGTATCAGGTTGGTTACCTGCTCAAAGATATACTGATCTTCCATCATTGGGTGATGGAGTTTATGTTTTTTCTCGTTAACGCATTTTTAAGTCATACATTGACAAATTTGAAGATGCAAAATGTCAATTAATTAGAGTTACTTTTCCTACCAAGACGGATGGAATGTATACTTAGAGTAAAAATATTTTTCCTTCATTAGGTGTTCAATCCTAATGTATGCAAGAAAGGGAGGAACGGATATGGGAAAGTTTAAAGGATTATCTTGACTTGGTACGTGGGAAATCTGTCTTTTTCATGGGAGATAATCTGCTAGAAGTCTCTCTAGCAAGATTCTTAATCAGATGTGGAATGATCGTTCATGAAATTGGTATTCCATATATGGATAAACGATATCAAGCTGCTGAATTATTACTTTTACAAGATACATGTATAAAGATGTGTGTACCAATACCACGAATTGTGGAAAAACCGGATAATTCGAATCAAATATGATGTATATACAGATTACAACCCAACTTAGATATTGTTGGAATGGATCAAGATAATTTTATGAAATAAATATTAGTGTGAACATATTTAATAAGTTTGTTATTGTGTGAATAATAGTGGTTGTAACCACGTACATGGAATAGAATGAGTTGGGTGGGTAGTTAAGGCTAACTCCTTATTATAGGAGCAGTTTGGCCTATATATTTGTGTATTATGTTCCCAATGAAATAATATAGATGAGATTATTAAATGTGTTATTTGTTCCAACTATGACCTAATTTTTCAAATAATCCTTAGAAGTAAGAGGAATTAGTACTAAATGGTAATTTCCCTTTCGATTCATGGGTAAAAAATATGTACTTGAATTGGTTACCCGGCCCCTACAAAGTTTAAAAATTTAGAAGACTTGGGTCGGACCACCTTAGTCACAACAAACAATTTTTATATGTTTCTTTCTATGATAAATATCTAGTACACAAAATTTTTAATTTTGGTCATGAGAACTAAGCTCCCACTTAAAAATTCCTTTCCTAGTCATTGTGACTATTTCCTCTATCCATCCTTTCCTCAATTTTGTCATCATCTTGGCTAGTAGATACGTGCTAACAAGGGTTTCAAGTGTGCGGGGTTGAATGCATAAGGTGACTGAAATAATTAATTATTTTCATGTTGTCTAAAATATTCCCCCAAGATATTTTGGTAGTTTCAAATTTCAATGTTTGACTTCATGAAATTTTTGTTGCAAAATTCATTGAAAACTATTTTTCAAAGTATACATCGATTTCCAAAAGCTAGTTCTACAAAATCTCTAAGTATGCATAATAAAGGAATAAATTTGGATGGAATACTTTGTGTCTTTCCACTAAAAATCTATTTTGCGGAAAAATCTAAAACATAGGTTTTACTCAAAGACACATGACACAATTCATGGAGGATAAGTTTATTGTGACACGATGAAAATTGAATGAGTTTGGAATAGAAATAAATTTAAGGCCACTCGAACACTATCCTAGTATTACGTGTACTTATTAAGGAGCTACTATGCCACGTAATCACCGAGTTTGTGGAACAAAGGAATAAAGCCATGTAACAAAGAAGTTTGAATTTAAGACTTGGGCAGATTTTGGTAATCTCTTGTGGAGAAAAATAAAACATGGGTTTTTTCCTAGAGATGTCATGATGCAAAGAAAATATAGTATGAAGTTTCTTAAGGAAAAAGAGATAAAATTATGAGAAACCAATTATGGGGTCTGTGGAACACTCTGTCTTTGTTCTATGGGTTTCCAAAATTACATGAGTCCACGAGTGGTTTATGAAACACGTATGAGGCCATGATACAAGGAAAAGAATGTCATGGGGTGTTGCGAAGAAAAGAGGAAGGATTTGTGCGTTGACAAAGTTTTGAGTCCATGAAAGTCACAAAATTCATGAAACACTGTTATAATGTTACATGGGTTTCAAAGGTCATAGAAGTCAAAAATTTGTGGAACATTGTTCCATTGTTCTATGCATTTCCAAGTTTGGGAAGGCCATGGAAGTAATAAAATCTGCGAACACTTGCTCTAGTGTTTGAAGGGTCTTTAAATCTATGGAATTTTGTGGGTGGCCTCCCAAATAAATGAAAATCCATGAAGCACTACATCAGCCATGAGACTAAGAAAAAAAAAAAAATTTTTTCCCTAACATTTGATGCAGGCCTCCAAATTTGACAAAATCAATGGTGTTGGAAAGGTCTCCTTGAGGGCTTCATTTTGATATCAAAAATCAAATCTCCAGGTTGCCACCTAGGTTGATTATTTTTCTTGACTCGAGATTCTCGCCAAAAGAGGAATGCGAAGCGTCTTAGATGTGGAATAATGTACTTATGCCTAGTTTATAAGTATTAAATCTATTTCGAAGATGGTGGTTCACATATGGCAAGAAAATGAAAGGTTATGTGAAGGGAAGGTCAAGATTCATTTTTTAATCTATAAAATGTAATGTTGATGCCTTTCATAAGCGGTAAAATTTTTGGTTAAAATATCTCGTTATCTTAATACAAGAAATAAAATGTAATTGGGTAAGTGCAACAAGTTGGGGGACAATTAAGTGGACATCAAATCTTGAATTTTACATCAAAAAAAAAAACATCAAATTTAGTCTTCTGAGACTTGAACCATGCCGAAAATTCAAAAATATGTCATAAAAATGGTATTATCACGTAGGGGATACTTTGTTAGCTTTGTAGAAATATTGATTTTAAAGTGAATCGAATAGGATAAATATCAGTTTATAATTTTTTACTAATAGTAGGTCTATAAGAAACTTTTTCCCATGAATATTTATGTATACGTTTAAGACTGAAATTTTTGTTTCACTTATGAGAATGTGATAAAACATATATCATCCCAACCATGGTGAAATTATATACATGTTCAAAACAAAATTATTTTATTTCAATATCTTTTGATGAAGATATGGCGGGTAAATGGAAAGTGCTCTGTTTTCTTTATGTTTTCAGACCACTTTCATGGAAAAAATCATAAAAAAATAAAATATTACTAAAAAAACACAAAATAAAATCTATCCCAAGATAGATAGTGGCATTTAACTTCTCACCAAAGGAAATATATATATATCAATTTTTGGCCATCCAAATCATGGGCAAACGGACTACAATCTTATAGGCGTTTTAAAAAAAATACCAAGTCATTGAATTTTGATTGTTTAATATAGATAAACTTGTTCATTTTTAAAAAAAAATAGTAGTTTACAAACTAGATTATGGATGCTACGATTCAAATTCATATAAGTTTTTCTAATTTTGAGTGTATGCATTGCTAATAATCCCTACAAGGTTATATTATGTTTTTATTTGTAATATGACGTCCACTTATGACCCCTTTCTTTTGTCCCCAACTTGCTACACTTACCCAATTCTTTCATCTCTTTGTCTTAATTTTTATTCTCCATCTCAACTTTACTTCATAAGGAAGTTTATTAGTGTAATATTAGGAAAATGAACTTTGATTGACTTGTGTTTTGTTCCTTTTCCTTGACATGGTGTCTTCTCATTATTAACTTGGAAATATTCTAGTTGTATGTTAATAAACACAACTTGTTATTTATATAGTAAAACCCCGCTCACTTTCTCCCCTATTTTCATACACACACACACACACACACCTTTCTTCCACCTCCCTCTTTTTTTTACATGTTGGTTTATTGGAGTATCCTTATGTGATCTCCAATTGAAGGCCACCCATTATGGTTAGAGTAGTGTAAATATTTCTTGTTTTCAATAAATGAATTTGACCCATTCCTAAGTGAAGGACCTAGTCCCAGAGCATTAGTGAAAACCCCCTAAATTTCCTTTTCAAAAAAATATTTCACTAACATTTTTTAACACCCACCATTTGGAAACTTTTTCTTCCTTCACCCTATAACGATCCAACAAATCATAAAACATTCAAAACAAAAAAAAGGAATTTTTTAAATGAAAACCCAATGCTTATTTTTTTGGATCCCTTCATGATCTAAGTTAACCAAAAAAAGTAAATGAAAACCCAATGCTTATTTTTGTGGATCCCTTCATGATCTATTAGTTCTCTTCTTCTGCTTTTCTGCAGATTAGATCAGCAAATATCTCGAGTGAATTAATTGTTTTTAGCTGAGATTCAACCTTTAGGCTAGAAAAATGAAGAAACACATGATCTTATTGTGCAAGTGACATCACTAATATTGTTTTCTAAGAGAAAAAAAAGAAAATTTCAGGCTTTTTTTTCAAACAATGAGACAAGTAGGACAAGAATTATTCCCTGAATTTCCTCTTGAAGGTTTGGTTACAATGCCATTAAATATCATTCCTCTGGAAGAAGAAACAATAAAATAACAAGAGGAATAAGTGGAAGAACCTCAACTTGTTCCATGGGAAAGTAATACTATCTACCAATTACTCTTACACCACCTCTTCATTAATTTCCAAAGGGATCCCATAAGCATTTTCCAAAATTCAAAGGTGATTACACTAAACTTCCCAAAGTACATATTGCAGATTTCATCACTGCATGTGGAGTTCTTAGAGTTGAGTATGAATATGTTTCACTAAGTTTGTTCATGGAGTCAGTTCAAGAAAAAGTAGTTGAATGGTTCTAACTCTTTCCCTCTCATTCCATCAAAAATTTAAGTGATATCAAAACTAGGTTTGAAGAAATATTTAAATTAGTTGAAGACTATCAATATCTCCTTTTTCAACTAATTCAAAGGAATAAGGTATCAAAGGATCTCATGAGAGACTTTGTTGCACAATATGATACAATTTGAAAAATAATACTTCTAAATTATTTACCGTCACCGATAATCAAAATATATTCTTTACAAATGCATAATTACCTCAAGTTCAATTTATCCTAAAGAGATCAACCTCAAACTCTTGAGAATGCTCAAGAATATTCCATTGAAATTTAAGATGGTATTATTTTGTCTAGGAAAGTAAAGAATCCAAATGGTAAGTTGAAAGATCAAAGTTCCAAAGAAGGTGCTACATATTCTCTTGTTCAATGGTTAGAAAATGATGTGATATCATTGAAAAAGAAATTGACACAAGCCATCGTTACATACAAAGAAGTTCCAAGAAGAGGATACTCAAATCATAGTCATAATAAAAATAGAAATAAAATAGCAAGAGGATAAAGAAGATTGAATCTGAGGCACCTCCTTTTATTTCCATATCTGATGCAAGATCGGAAGAGGAAATTGATGAAGCTAAATTTTATGAAAATGATGGAGTATTGGCTATTGAAGAAATTGATTTTGTTGGAAGAATTGATTGTTTTGAACATGCCTCTTCTAATGAGATTCAATCTGATGATATCGTTACTTATATAAATATTATTTCTTGAGTGGTGTTCACTCATTTAAAATATCAAGAGAAAGAGAATTATTCAAATAATAGGAAGGATAGTTTCGGAGATTGTCAAGTGGAGAATCTACAACAAAACAAAATAATTGATATAGGATCCCCTTTATGTTCTTATATGTAATATGCAAGGAATATTCTTGAAGTAATTATAGATAACTTTACATCTCTGGCATAAGGAAGTCTACTTGCTCCTCATCAAATTTATGTTTCCATTTCTACACCTAAATGTAATAATGCAAAGAAGAATACCACTAGTTTAATTCAAAGAATTAGTAATTCTATTTCATCTACATCCACTCCTTCATCCTCCTCATCTGAGGCTCATTTTGATATAATTGACCATGTGAAGAAATCTAAAGTTCAAATCTCTAAGGCTAAATATTTGCAAACCCATCCCAAACAATTTGATAAGCTCATAAAATTCATAAAAGGAAATAGTTCTAATTATGAGCCTACCCCTTCCACCACTACTCCTAGTTCAATAGGCTTATTACCTACTCCTAATGAGCATAACAACATAAACCTCCTTGCCTCTTCTCCATATTCCTCTGCCAAAATTGATCCTTTGTATGTCTCATTTTTATTGGTGGTTTTAATTTTGAATAATTGTATAATAGAATCTGGAGCCTCCAACAATGTCATGCCCGCAAAGGTTGCTAATGCCCTTGGCCTAAACCTCACTTGAGCATTTTTCCATTGTTACTTTATGGAAATTAATTAAGTCCCCTTCGTAGGGAGAACCAAATATTCTTAAGTTTCATTCGCAGCTTATCTTGACTAGAGAGTAAAGGTCACCATTATTGTTGTTGACATGCCTTCCACATATGGGATGCTCCTCAATAGAATCTTTTGTAGAGACATGGGAGGAGAAATAAAATTGGATTGGTCATCCACAATCATTCTAGTGAAGAATGAATTGAAACAACTATTCCTAGATCCTATCCAACATTATCTTTCAAGATATGTGTGACGTAAACTACTTTATGACACGTTAAGGGTATGAATATATGCCTTTTCTTAATTAAAGGCTAACTAAATTGGGAATCCATGGTGTGTGGAAAATGAAGTTTGATGGGATTTTTTCATCCACTTTTTTGGAGTAGGTATTGTAATCATATCTCCTCAAGGGGATTTGTTTCCATTATCATAAATATTATATTCTGCAAAAATCAATAAAACAACAGAGTATGAAGCACTCAGTCTGGGCATGCAAGTTGTAGAAAATGGGTATCAAAGGGTTGGCTATCCAAGGTGATGTAAAGCTAATTGTCAAATAGGTCTATAATCAATTCCAAGTAAACAACTCAAGCATTAAAAATATAAAAATTATATTCTAGGACTATATTGAAGCTTTTGATGTTTTCTCCATCAACAAAATCCCTCCTGTTCAAAATGCAAGAGTTGATTAAGTAGTTATGTCTGCCTCATTGATGATTCCCCTCCCAAATTTCAAAGCTAAAAAACTTTCAGTTGAAATGGTTTTCCAACGTAATAACCTAACAACTCCGATAGTTGGAAAGTTTTTAATGATGATGATAATATGTTATCCTTCTTGTAGTAGAGTGATAATTTTCAAAATATCTATTTTGAGGGAAGTTGTAATGGTCCTAGAGAATGCACCTCTGAAGAAGGAATCAAAGGGGTTGATAATGAGGGAGTCATCAAATTGAAAGGTACTAAAATTACAACAGGTATTGTTTCTTTGGAGGATTTTTTTGATAGGCATGATAGGTTCATTCAAGGTAAAGTAAAAGGTCAACCCAAGAATGCAACTAAGTTTTATCAAGTGAACATTGGGACACATGAGAATCATAAACTTTTCAATATTGGCAAGTGTTGTTCTTTAGAAGAGAAAATAAGCTTTGTAACCTTTTTGAAGAAATATTCATATTTTTTGGCCTATTTATATGATGAGCTCAAGTCATATAAGCCTAACACTATGAAGCACTAGATTCCACTCAAGATAGATGCTAATACATTTTACAAAAAAATTACAATATAATCCAAAGATTGTGAGAACTATCAAGGAGGAATTGGAGAAATTACTCACTACAAGGATAACTTTTCCTATTCACCACTCCACTTGGGTAGAAAAATTGTGCCCATGTAGAAGAAGAATGGAAAAATAAGGATCTATTTAGATTTTTCGACTCGAATCAAGATATATCAAAGAAAATTATCCAAGACTAGTCATTGATAAAATTATTCCACATTTTTTAGGATAATAAATGATTTCCATACTTGATGGTTTCTCTAGATACAATCAAGTGGAGGTGGCACGAGAAGATCAATTCAAAACAACATTCACCACCCCTTGGGGTACTTTTACCGATAATTGATGCCCTTTATCTTGATAAATACGGAGATGCTTTCCAAATGGCCATGGATCTAGCCTTCAAAGATTTGAAAGGTAAGTGCATTTTTGTATATCTTGATGATTTGACCATGTATTCAAAGCATAGAGGTAGTCATATAATCCACTTGGAGAAAGTGTTATTGAGGTGTCATGAATACAACATATCCTTAAATCCAAAGAAATGTATATTTGGGGTAACAAAAGGAAATATTCTAGGTCATATTGTGAATAAAGAAGGAACTAGTATTGATCTAGAGAGTTGATGCAATCATGAAATTGACCCTACCCTCAAGTAAGATTGGTGTCTGCTCTTTCTTTGGAAAAGTAAATTTTCTCAAAATATTTGTTCTTGACTTTACAGAGATAAGGTACATTTATTTTCGTAATCATGACGATTTGACCGTGTATTCAAAGCATAGAGGTAGTCACATAATTCACTTTGAGAAGTTTTTTTAGTTGTCATGAATATAACATATCCTTGAATCCAAAAAATGTATATTTGGGGTAACATAAGGAAATATTTTAGGTCATATTGTGAATAAATAAGGAACTAGTATTGATCTCGAAAGTTGATGTAATCATGAAATTGGCCCTACCCTCAAGTAAGACTCGGTGTCCACTCTTTCTTTGGAAAAGTGAATTTTCTCAGAAGATTTGTTCCTGACTTTGCAGAGCTTACCAAAGCTATCAATGATATGATGAATCCAAAGAATTCATTCTATTGGAGTCAAGAAGGTAAACAAGCTTTTGAGAACATCAAATAATACTTTACTAAATATACCAATTTAGCAAGGCTTGATTTTAATAAATATTTCATCATGTATTGTTATGCTTTAGAGGATACGGTGTCTTCTATCTAAATTCTATATAATGATGACTATATTGAATCATGAATTAATTTGATGATATCACCATTAAAGGATTATGAGATCAACTATTCACATATGGAAAACCATGCCTATGTTGCATGGTAAAATAAATGAAGAATTTTAGGGTTTACATCTTGAATTATCATAGTATTTTAATGGTCCTTGTTATCCAATTTTGCCGCTTTCGGGAAAAATTTATCAAATATGACCTCACACAAAGAAAATGGAGGGATTGATTCGCCATGGTATATTGCATTGGCAAGTCCAAGCTTGGATCAGTAGAAGAATGACATGAAAAAATCATGAGGGGTTAGGCTCGGGTCAGTAATGAATCATTTAACCAAAGGCGTAAGGATTTGGCATGGTAGGAATGGTTGAGCTATGGAGGAGAGCTCAAAAGTGACTCTTCGAAGTTGGGGGCCATGTCAGCCAAGCGAGGAAGGAACAAAGGCTCATGCTCGAGCCGGGAAAGATATTTGGAAAACACAAAGGCCCAAAGTCTAAAATTTTGGGACTTTGGGGATTAAGCGATTCTGATTTATCAACATGTACAACACAAAAATGAGCCAAAACCCTAAAACCCCAAAATTCCAATGTCAGAAAGGGCTTGGGGGGTTTTTGGGGTCAACTCCCCTTTCGGGGTCAACTTCAAGTTCGAGGTCAATGTGGTAGGAACTTTAGGGACTCGATAGAAGGAAGCCAAAAATAGGGGAGAACAAAGTCTGAAACCCAAAGATTGAATTTGAAACTTAGGGATTTTAGAGATTTGGAGGCTTCAAGGACCTAGGTAGGTAAACAATGCCATGAGCCAAAAAACTTAAAGGTTCGAAACCTGAAGTATGAAACTTAGAATTTAGGGTTTTGGCATTTCAGAACATTTTATCGGGCCAACCAAGTGGACAGTGCCACGCAATATAATTTTGGAGTATGAACTCCGAAGTCCAAATTTTGGAATTCATAGGTTTCGTATTTCAGAAATCTTGAACTAAACTATCAGATTAACAGTGTAATGATCTCTGAACTGGAAATAGTTGAAGCTCTGAATCCTAAATGTCTGAAATTTCATATTTTGGATTGTGTGATTTAGGTTTGTAGTCCGAAAAAGTAGATCAACCACCCCCATTTATTGCGGTATGGCACCCTCATCTTTAAATAACCATAACATTTGACTAAGAGCTCAAATTTGCATAAAATCAGAATTTTTAGAAACCTCTCAGTGTCCTCTACACAACTACGACTAGATTTATAATTTTAATAAATTTAAATATTTCAAATGGGGAAATATAGTCCACCATTTTTAGAGGAGTGGTTTCAAATTTCTCACCTACCAAAATGATGAGGTATGAGTTTCCTTTCTTCCCCCACAAGAAAGGTAAATTAGAGTATAGGCTTGACATATTTTCCCATCACTCCTTCAAGGAAAATGATATATTTTTAGGAGATCGAGTAAATTTTCTGATTTTCTTCCCTCTCTCTCCTCCTTTATTCCTCTATAAAATGTAAGGGGTTTACATGTGCAAAGTGTGGATCATTTTCTCTCCCATGCACCCCATTCTTCTTAAGGCTTCAAGACTTCCTCTTAAGAGTTGTAATGGCTTCATGCCTCTTTTAAATACAATAATGTATTGTGTATATCCATATGGAGCAATAATATTTTGTCTTTGTTGATCTCTTTAACCTCTCATGTTTTATCGTCTTCATCTTACCTTTCATTTTGCTTTCTTAATCTATGCATTTCCTTGGTTATTACATGATTTTATTGTATTATGCTCATTCAAGAATGATGTATTGATGTAATTTAGATTGTGGTGTACGTTTACCCTTTCTAGGTTCATCTATTCAATTTTTGAAAGTTGGGGAAGTGATCAACGCTTCATTCTTGGTGTATTGCCACTCTTAGTGTAGGTTTTCATTCCATATATTTTTCTCCCTTTCCTCCTAGAAGAATTAGATTAGGATTAGTCGGTAGTTTTTCTGCATTAGGATTAGTTAGTGGCGGGAAGGTTAGGATCAAGAACATGTCTTCTCTAGACAAATATCCCATTTCACAATGTCCCACACTCAAGTATAGCTCCATATTATGTAATAATGTCAAATTCCCCATCTCAAACCAATCCATTTAGGGTGTGTTGTGATTTTGACATAAAAAACCTTGGATCAAATCAAATCCATTTTGACACAACAGGAATTGAGCCAAAAGAGGAAATTTGGCATCAAAAGTTCAAGAATATGGTTTATAAATCATGCCTTAAAATTTGGTAATGTTGAAGAATTATGGGAATTATAATTAACCAATTATATATCAACCATTAAAGTTTCAAAGATTATGGATTATGATGTACAGTTAAATTAAACACAGATTTAGCTTGTTAAACATAGTAGATTACAGAGCTTAAATAACATGAGATAAAGAAAATAATAGGAAATTAAAAGAGTTAGAAGACACCTGATTCAAGTGGGAAAACCCAAAGTAAAAAAAGTCCACTAATAAAGCATTGTCTATAATAAGAATTTAGAAAGACTTTAACCAAGCACTTCCACTTCTCTCCTCGGTCTAACAGAGATAATTGTAGACCAATGTATTCACAATTATACAATTCTCTTACATAAAAGGTTGAGCATTGTCTTAGAGTTAGTGTCTAATCTATAGGTGTCAATCCCATGAGGGATCATCCTATATATGGGATGGGTGAATGGTCATACCATCTCACTCTTTTTTAGTTGTGAAAGATTAACTTAGTTTATTTAATAAAATTTTAAATAAATATATTAAGTGGTGGTCCACCAAATGGTATCCCATTTGACGTTATCAACCCCAACACTCCACTTTAATGTTAAGTGGGGAAAAAACAAGACATTCCAAATTTACCTTTTTCTACAAAAGTATGTACGATCCAAGAATCAAAAGCAAAGAACTCTATCTAGCATGTAGACAAAGGAAATCGTATAGATATTCCCATACAAAAAGTCATAAGAAAATTGATTTACATATTAATACTTACTTCATACTTTGTGGAGCATTTTAAAATCTAAGACATACCCATAACTAAAGCTTTGTTGTGATTTACAAGTAACCTCACATAATGTGACACATTTACTAGTTACAAAATGAGGGAAGTATTATAAGTTTATGTATGTAATGGAAAAGTTTCAAAGCTATGGGATGAGATTGGAGAACCTCAAATCTTTAACTAACTCAACCATGCACCATGAGATAAGATCTAAACAAGAAACTATCTATTTACATGAATATATAAATTTGAAACAAACATTCAAACCCTAACATATCTAAATATCTCTCTACTCCGTGAAAGCTTAATGAAAGTGGACCTAGTTATATTTTTAGCAATAAAATTATGTTTTGTTTACTCTCAAACATAGTGAAGAGATCTCTCCAAGTTGGCTACATGACCAAGCTTTAGATCTTCCCTTAATAATAATATTTTGAGTGGATGGATGCAAGATGGAGGAGATCTTAATAGTGGAGTATGGCCAAGATCCAAATGATTTCTAATGCCTTTTCAAAGTCTGATGATATTTTTTTATGTAAACAAGGTGTGAGGTTAAAAGGAGGGGCGACCCTTCTATTTATAGTTTTTCACTTGGGAGAGTTTGAACTTTGTGTGCATGTTGGACTAAAGCTTAAAAATCACTTTTAGATTAGATTAGGATAAACACACTTTAGGATTAGTTAACTAAGGTTTAGGCTAGTTAACTAGTGTTAAGATTATCAAGTGATTAGAGACTCATTAAGAGTTGTGAGGGGTTTGATTAACCATTTAGGACCGATAGATATCCTAGGAAGCTTACATAAGTGGTTCGAGAGAACTAGGAGATTTTGAATGGTTGAAATGAGGAATGTTTAGCCAATAAGAGAGATATTAGCCAAATGTGTTGAATTTGGAAATAATATGACTAAAAGAGTGTCATGAATGAGAATCTTATAATGGAGAAAAGAATAGGTAATTAACGAAGTTTCATTAATTGGTTAGCTTGGAGAAAAAGCTAAGTGTAAGCATATTTGGGTGTCTACGCTTTACAACAACCATTAAGAGGTGGCATTATCTTGCAAACTTCCCTCAATGACAGCTCGATAGGCCCAAAAAAGGCGCAAAACTTACAAAACTTCACAACACATAATGGCTTGGTGAAGATATTTGTAACGTTTTCTTGAGAATGCAGAATTTGAGATCGGTATCACCATTCAAGACTTTTTCTTTGATAAAGTTCATATGAACTTCAATATGCTTTTTCCTTTTATTTTGAGCTATATTATTTTCAAGATCAATGCAACTTTGGATGTATCATAGAAGAGTAGTTCTCCCTTTGATGCCCATGTGTAGTTCATCAAATATTCTTTCAACTAGATAGCTTCTTTTGTAGCTTCCATAACACTTCTATACTATACTTCAGTAGAAGAGATAAACACTATTTGTTACTTCTTTCTACTCCAAGTGATGACACTTGCACCCAAATTGAAAACATATCCATAAGTATACTTTCTATCTACAACATCACCAACATGGTCATAATCACAATAGCCAAATAATTATGCATCATTACAAGAAGAATAAAATAGACCATAATTAATTATTCCTTTAATATATTTCAAAATTATTGTTTCCATTTTCCAATTATCCTCATAATGATCTTCCATTAATATTGAAAATACTCCTACTACATAAGAAATATCAGGTCTAGTAATATTCTAATAAATTAGACTACCAAATAGATGTCTACACAGAGTACACTTAAAATTAGTACAATAATTTCACACCCAATTCAATAGGAATGTTAACGTGCTTATAGTCAATCATGTTAAATATTATAATTAAATTCACAAGATACTGATATTGAGATGAAACAATAGACTTATGATCTTAAAATATAACCATCCCAATAAAATGATTCAACAAACCTAAATCAGTCATTTCAAAATGTTGTTTTAACCTTTATTTGATTCTAACAATTAAAGTTATATCATTGCTAGTAATCAAAATATAATCAACATACAAGACAATAATGATAATATGATTATTTTCAAACTTATAAATAAATCATTATTGGAAGAGTACTTACTAAAACCAAGATCTTGAAAGAAATTGTTAATTTTAGCATACCAAGCTCTAGGAGCCTAAGTCCATACAAAGACTTTTTCAGCTTACAGACATAAAGTTCCTTGCCATGTTGTTAAAAACCTTTAGGATGACTCATGTATATTTATTCTTTTAATTCACCATTTAAAAAGTTATTTTTAACATTCATTTGGTGAATTTCCCAACCATATTAGGCAGACAAAGAAAGAATAATTCTAATAGTTCTCATCTTAGCTATAGGATTAAAGGTCTCAACATAATCAAGACTAGGTTTCTGGGTGAAGCCACAAGCTACAAACCTTTCCTTTAAATTTTCAATTTCTCCTACAAAGTTATACTTGATCTTATATAACCATCTAGATCCTACAATACTTCTCTTAGAAGGAGGAGGGACTAGTTCCCACGTGTTATTTTTAATCAAAGCATTATATTTATCATTCATAGCCTAAATCCATATATCATATTTATAGGATTCTTCAAAAAATTTTGGTTAAAAATCATATAGGGTCATCAAGGCATGTGTAGAATGCAAACTACGAGTTACCTTTCTAAGGCTAAAAAGATTAGACTCAACAAGATTTTGAGCCCATTTAGGATTATTAGGATGTAATACAACTTGAGATAACTCCCCCTAAATTTTCATCATATCTAGATTAGGATAATCAACCCCTTGAAATTATGTTTCCATAATGTTAGTAGAAGGATTATCAAACTCTATCTCAGGAGAAAACAAATGAGGGTTCATGCGAAACACCACAAAATGTCTTTTCCAAGACAAGTACATTCATGTTTTCTACTATGTCATGCTTGAAAGGATCATAAACTCTTAAACCTTTAGTTATACAACCATATCCAACCAAAATTCAAGAGACAAAGGTTGGATCAAGCTTCTTCCTATTAAATTTAGGAATAAATATAGAAACAAGACTACCAAATATCATTAGGTGGGAAATATCTGGTATTTTCCTTTGTCCATACTTCATGAGGAGTATTTTGATTAAGAGATTTAGTAGGCACTCTGTTAAGAATATAGATATAAATTTTCATGGATTCTTCCCATTAGAACTTAGGCACATTAGAAACATATATCATAGTCATATCCATTTCTAAGATATTCCTATTCTTCCTTTCTGCAATGTCTTTTTTCTGAGGGGGATAGGGAGTAGTCAAATCTCTTTGAATCCCACATGATACACAAAACTCATAAAAATTTTTACTTGACATATTCACTTCTGTCATCAATCCTAATTCTTTTAATTTTCATATTATAAGTATTTTCAACTAAATCTTTAAATTCTTGAAACTTAGACAAGACATAAGACCTTTTCTTAATGAAATAAGACTAGGTTGAATTCTAGAAAAGGCATCAATGAATAAAAAATCATATAAGGTACCACTAAGATAAAGAACTTCAAGTGGACCTCTTACATCAATATGTATCAATTCTAATAATTGAGAATAATTTGGATCATGATTCTTGGGAAATGGTTTAGCATGTTACTTGCCACACAAGATGCTCTCACAAGTTTCATCATTTGACTTCATCTTTGGAAGAAAAAAAAAAGATTAAGCCTAAGTATTTCATAAAATCTTTTAATATTTACATGACATGATATCTCATGCAAAATTTGAATATCCTTTATAGAAGAGGAATAAAAATGATATTGAGACACAAAACAATCAAATATATATATGCCATTTATCTGAATATCATAAACAATAACATTACTAAGATTATTTTATACATACCATTTATCTTTCTACAAAATAACTTTACATTTTTCTTTAATTAGCAGAGAAAAATAAACAATAAGACGAACATACAAGACATTACTAATTACCCTATTTTCTAATTTAAAATTCCCACAACCTTAAGATCTAATTATGGAATTATCTCTTAGATATATGTTTCCCTCACATTTAACTACATTGGAGAGGTTACTAGGAGTCCAAGTAATGTTCCTAGAGGCACCATTATCTAAGATCCTTTCATTTTCATTAGAAGTTGAAAGGGAAGTATATAATGCAAAAGACTACTCAACAAAATTAGCGTGATTTTTCTTATGATCTTTCTTTTGATTATTAGGCTTTCTATTTCTAGCCTTCTTAGCTGATTTGATAGTTTTTACTCTACAATCAAAATCTTTATGTTCAAATTTTCCACACTTGTTGCAAGTTCTTTTAAATTTGACTTTGAAAGTTCTGACTGTTCTTAGTAGAATTAGAATTGGATTAGATTTAAGTTTTGATCTAGTATTAGACTTCTTATTAGGATTACTATTACTCCTATTATGAAAATACATATGATTTTGAGGATTAATTCTTGAGAAGTAGTCTCTTTTTAATAAAATTCTCCATTACACACTGTTCTTGAATTAATAGATAAGACAAACTGTCTAAATCAGTAGATCAGTCTCATTTTGATATCTCAAATTAAGAATAAAGTTATAGTTTCTAAACTTTTCATAAATATTTATCTGAATAATTAAATATAGAATCTTATCTTGAAACAATTCAATGTTACAACAATCTAATTGAGCTATAATGTTATTAATTTTAGCTAAATAATTGATTATTATCTCATCCCCATTCATAAGAGTTGTAAACAACTCTAAAACTAGCTTAATTATCATAGACCAATGATTGCCTTCATGCAAAGTCTCTAATTTCTTCTGGTAGTGGTAGGTGAATCCATATGACCTATATGCATAAAAATCCATCTTTCATGCTTTTCAAAAGGATGGAAAAAGTTTCATGTGATTTCTAAGAAAAGGAGATAAAAGTTTTTGAGGTTTTTGTCTTCCAATGGGTCTTTTTCCACATCATCACAAGATCCCATATCTTCCTAGCAATAAAATGAGCCTTCAATAAAACTCTCTAAATGCTATAATTCATTCCATTCAATAACTAAGACTTATCCATAAAAATAGATGGAAATCTTATTAGTTATACATATACAAACATCTTAAAAATAGCTTGATTTGATTGAGTTTGAAATCGATTTATCGAGCTTGGAGCGAAAATGAGCTATACACAATTTAACAAATTAATAAACCAATTAATTAATTAAGATCTTAAAGAGATCTTAAAAATATGTTATATCCTCGATGAACGTGAAGTCTTTAATAATTAAATTCAATGTCTTTTAGGGTCCACAACAGGTTATAAAACAACAATGAGAAAAGAACAAAACATGCCGCAATAGATTTAAGTCGACACCACAAAAAGATAATATGTGTCATTTTTCAATTAGCTTAGACTTTACAATGCAAATGATAAGACTAAATTTAATTAATATAAAAAAGAGACTACGGGCCGTACACAAGTGTTGTTAATTTATTGGGTCACTTTTTCGCACCAAAAAAAAAAACAATATGCAAAAGAAAATTCTTAGTCAAATAATGTCACTTGTCTTAAATATAACAACTAACGACTATACACTTAGTAACTTTATGCAAACTTGAAATAAATTACCTTGGGTGGACTTAAAGTCCCCAAAATAATCCAAACTTTTAAAAATAAGTTCGGTTCCATAGTTAAAGACAGTGTCAAAATCTTAGTGGTAAAGCCAAAATAGAGACTAACACCCCAAAGAAAGAGTATGACACTTGTAAATACCGACACAACAAAAAAATTAATATGTGTTTCCAAATATAATTGGTTTTCACTTCGTAGTGCCATCAAAATAATTAAAGTAAAATTGGACACATATGGATCCTTCATAAATGATCACTTTTCACAAAATTGACAAATAATGACAAATGTAAAGAGGTGGCTATTTCTTATTCGATAATCACTACAACAAATAAAGGGAACTAACAACTGTGAAATGAAAATATACTTAGAGAAATTATATTGGCTCGAATTTCACAAATGTCAAAAGCAAACAAACAAAATACTGGAAATGAGAAATACAGAGCTACTTGGAGAAATCATATTGGCTCAGAATTCATAGAGATAAAAAGAATTAACAAAAGAGTGACTATGTGAAATATGGAGCAATCCGATTGTCTCAAATTTCACAAAGATAGAAAAAAATATTAAAATACTAACATAGCAAAGTATTAAATGACCTTAGGATTTCATGTTGCATCAGATTTCAAAATGACATAGGAAAGATAACCCAAGTTTGACAATGTGAAAAAATGTGTAAATCCCTTATTGGCTTGTGTTTTGCGATTGAAAATAAATAAACACAAAGAGTGACAAAGAAAAAGCAAGATGGAGCCTTCTAATTGGCACAGGATTTGCAAAAATGTAAATATCTATTAAAAATACTAATAATGCAAAGCCACATGGCACAAAAATATTGGATCGAACTTCATGATAGCAAAACTTCAAAAAAATGAAAAGATCTAAATAGAGATAGACATGACGAAGCCACTTGGAACTTAATGACTTGATCCACTTTCGTAAAAATAAATATTTAATAGGTTGGGGTGGATTTAAACAATCAACTAACTAGATCTATAGATATATTTCGGATCCAAAGCCAAATAAAAATACAACAACTATAAATGGCGTAAAAACCTAAAATAAGCTCGCATATGACATATTTAAACTGAAACTACTTAAACAAGATGTACAAATATAGATCTAAGCAAAAAAATTCTCAACCATAATCTAAACATCCATTTAACCAATATTTTGAAAAATATTTTAGCAAGAATTGGAATTTTATACCTGGTTAGCTCGAAGATGACTATGGAACAATTAGGGCTTCACATATCCTTAAATAAACTTAAAGCTTCTTCACCCAAGAAAATTAAAAGCTCCTAGATCAATACTGCACACGCATTATCACCAGCTTTGATACCATGTTGGGAAATGCTAGGAATTATAATTAACTAATTATAGATCCACCATTAGAATGTCATAAATTATAGATTATGATGTATACTTAAATTAAACACGGATTTATTTTGATAAATATAGTAGAGTAGAGACCTTAAATAACATGAGATAAATAAAATCAAAGGAAAGTAAAAGAGACAAAAACACACCAGATTAAAGTGTGGAAACTCGAAGGAAAAAAAAACACCGATAAATCACTGTCTCTATTAATAATTTATCAATAATTTATCCCAACACTTCATCTTATCTCCATAATCTCATAGAGATGATTGCAAACCAATGTCTTTGCAATTATACATTTTTCTTATATAAAATATTTAACATTATCTTATAGTTAGTGTCTAATATATATGTGTCAATCCCGTGATGGATCATCCTATATATATGATGGGTGAACGGTCATACCATCTCACTCTTTTTTATGTGTGAAAGACTGACTAAGTTTATTAAATAAAATTTTAATAAAAGGGTCATAAGTGGTGGTCCACCAAATGGTATCCCCACTTGACATTATCAACCCCAAAGCAGGTAAGAGGAAATGGAGTATGCCAAGTGATGGAAAATGATGAATCTCACATGACTCAAGAAGAAAACTATAATTTTTAGTGTTATGAATGCTTAACTAGATATTTTCCCATGGTTCTCTTTGTGAACACTACTGATGAGTGGTACTTTGAAATAGCCTATTACCTCACATATGGATATTTCCCATCCCATATGAACCACAAGAAAATGTATAATCTCAAGTTAAATTATTTTAGGTATGTAATTTGGGATAATTCATTGTATAAGAAAAGTTTAGATGGTTTCTTTCTGAGATGTGTTGATAAAGAACATGAAAGCAGATCCTGAAAGCCTACCATAATAAATCATGTGGTGGGAATTTCTCATCCATGGTAACAACTCAAATAATCTAGAAAGGGGGTATTTTTGGCCTACGTTGTTCAATAATTCTCACAAATGGGTTTCAAAATGTGAACCTTGGCAACAATTTTTAGGGAGGCCTAAGATTTTTGTTCTTCCCCTCGACTAGTTGTTATTGAAGATCATTTTCAGTAGTGGATTATTGATTTAAATGCAGTGTTGAATCCAAGATAAATTTTATGGTAGTCATATGTGCATCTGCAAACCATATTACTTCACCAAGTGGGTAGAGGCCATACCCATGAAGCATGCAAATTCTAAAATAGTGTGTAACCTTCTGAAGGATAACATAATCATCCATTTTAGATTCATGGACAAGATAATGATTGATAATGTTACTAATTTCCTCTATTGATCTCAATTAATTTCTCTAATAGTACAAAATATCACTCTCACATTCATCTAACTGTTATCCTTAAGGTAATGGTTAGGTGAAATCAAGTAATAAAAATATTGTCACTATCATAAGGAATTTAGTGAACACTAATTGTAAGAATTGACATAATAAATTTATTCATGCCTTATACGAAGATCAAATAACTCCTAAGAGGGAAATTTGCATGTCACCTTTTTAGATTCTATATGGAATTGAGGCATAAATTTTTATTTCAATGGAAATACCTATATTAAAACTATTTAAAGTTTTAGGGGATCATGGTGAGAATAGTGATTCTCTTTACAAAACTATTTGTTACATGGAAAAAATGAATGAAGACGTAAATTTCGTAGTGGATCATCTTTGGTAACATCAAATGAAGGTAAAAATTATTTTCTATCAAAAGGCTTGTACACATGATTTTTTTCCTCTTGTGGGAAAAACAAAGAGATCTAAGGAAGTCATGGGATTTTTGATTCACTATGGATTGGTCTATTCAAGGTCAAAATTTTTATGGAAAAAACACCTATTACTTGGCATATCTAGATGGTACTCACTTAGAGATTCCATGTAGTGGGAAGTACTTGGAATTTTTCAAATAGTAGGAGTTGGTCCTTCCAACTAAAGTGCTATAGTGAAAATGGTATATCCCCCACATGTAGCATATGTGATTTAGGTTGTTTTTCCATATTGTGTTGTTTATTTCCTTTCATTCTTGTATGTTTATATGTTTTTCCATTGGATTTTTGTAGCCTTGCATCTTCTTTAGTATGGTGACTATATTTCATAATGGATAAGTCACATGTTTGCTTCCCCTTGAGATAAATGAGGTTTGTACTTGTTACATGTTTCCATTGTCTAATCCAAAATAAGTCCCCAAGATAAAGCCATTTGTTGTCATGCTAAATTTCTAGCATGAAATTTTTTTAATTTCGGTCATGACAACTAAGCTCCACACTAGAAAATTCCTTTATTTTTCATTTTGAACCTTTCCTTTAGCCATCCTTTCCCTAGTTTCATTCTTGTTATGGCTAGTAGAAATATGTTAACAAGATTTTCAAGTGTGTTTCATGTACAAAGATGAATTCCTAAGGTGATTGGAAGATTTTAATATGTTCATGTTTTGAAAAATATTACTCTAGAATATTTTGGTACTTTCAAAAATCAATTTTGGACTTGGTGAAATTTTAGTTGAAAAAGCCATAGAATATTATTTTTCATTGTACCGCAGATTTCAGAAATGTAGTATTATGCATGCTATCCAAGTCCACAAATTAAAGCAATGGATTTAGGGGAGACTTACATATATTTCTACAAAAAATAGTCTTTTACAGAAAAATGTGAAAAATGGGTTTTTCTCAAAGAAAGGGCATGATGCACAAAGGAGAAGTTTTGAGTGACATAGGTGAAAACTAAAGGAGTTTGGAAGTAGAAAAATATGAAGCTATAGATTTCTCAATGAGATTGTGTCGGGTGGACTCCCAAGTCAACTAAATGAAGGAATAAATCCACGGAACACAAAATTTTGAATTCAAAACTTGGAGCGGATTTTGGTAGTATTTGGTGGATAAAAGGAAAACATGCTTATTATCTAGGAGAGGTCACAATGAAAATAAAACTTACCATAAGGTACCACGAGGAAAGGATAACTTTTTAAGAAACCAAGTATGGGAGCAGGGAATACTTTCTTAGTGTCTCGTGGGTTTCCAAAATTACATAGGCTTGCGGGTGGCCCAAGACACATATGCCGAGACCGAGATGTAATTAAATCATGTTGTGGGGTGTTGTAAAGCAAAGAGGAATTTTTTTTTGGAAAAAAATGTTTTGAGTCCACAGAATTCTAAAATCGAGATAATACTCTTCCAAAGTGTTTTATGGGTCTCAAAGGCCATGGAATTCATAAAAGTTTTGGACCACTCTTGTAGGGTTTTGCAGGTTACCAATTCTACAAAAGGTTGTAGAAGTCATAAAAATCATAGAACAATCCTTAGTATTTAATGAGTCTCTAAATCCAAGAAATTCATAGCATAGGACGTTAAATAATATAAAATCTGTGGAGTAGTTACAAAATCCATTGAACAAAGAAAAATGTTTTTCCCAAAACTTTTGATGGGGACCTCTAAATTCTACAAACTTGGTGGCATTAGAAACGGCTCCTAAAGGGATTCATTTTGGTATAAAATATCACATCTTTAGGTTACATCCTAGGTTGATTGTGGTCCTTAACATTAAGATTCTCACCAAAGGAGGAATGTGAAGGGTCTTAGACATGGAATATTGTAATTGAGACTAGTTTGAATGTATTAACTTCATTTTAGAATATGGAGGCCACATATGATAAGAAAATTAAATTTCGCATGAAAGGAAGGTGAAGAGTATTTTATAATCTATAAAATGTAATGTTTGTGCCTTTTCGAGGGGTGATAGTTTTGGTTGATAGCTCCCATTGTCTTACTACAAGAAATAAACTACATTCTAACTCTTTGGCTTAAGTTTTCCTCTCCATCTCAACTTTAATTCATGAGCGGGGTTATTTTTTCAATATCATACAAATAAAATTGGATTTACTCATGTTTTTATCATCCTTCATTTACATGGTGTCTTCTCATTGTTTTTTATTAATGGAAAATAGTTTTGAAGGGACTATACCCTGATACAAAAGAGGCTCAACAACCAGATAAACATGATAAAGTAGAAAAATAGGATCTGAATCCAGATATTACAATAAGCCAAATAGTAGTCAAAAAAGAAACTACTAAGAAAAATCAAGACAAGGATAAAACTGCAAAGAAACAACATAATATCAACAACAAAATAAAAGAAACTTGTTCGCAACCAGCCTGCTCTGAAGAAGTTATTTCTTTGAAGCCCTGTCGATTCTTGATTTAACTGTCTGCAAAGAGGTAAATAATGCTAGAGTGGTGACATGTGTGGGGTCATTTGCATCCAGCTGTGAGATGATCTGGTTCCTTTCATTTCCTGTGCCCCAAATGTCCTTAGAGACTCCACTAAGCATAGTAATGCTTCTGACATGTTGTTCAAGAAAATCACATATAGCCTTGAAAATGGCAATATTGTGATCATGTCTATCCTTAGATTTCCCAAGTCTATTGTCTAAGGAATTCAGTTTCTTGTAAATTTCATTTTTCTGACTTGCCCCAATATCAAGCATCCTCATTCAACTTTCTTTTCCCCTTTTGCTTAGTTAGTTGATGCATTTCTTTTTTGATATTTTCCACCTCTTTTTCCAATATTTCCATTATGTGAAGAATATTCTCCTTCTCTTGCTAAGTAACATTGTCTTGTCTGCATTACTGATATGTAACAGATTGTGGGAAATTTCAATATCCTTACTGATCTTGAGGACTCAAATCGGAGGAAGAGGGGATCACTTTGGAGAATGAAGGGTTTTTTGTCTTGACATTTCTATGGATGGAAATGGTGATCGGGTTGACAGTGGGAATAGGGTGAATGGGAATGGATGGGGCGATGATGGTAGCATGAATGGCAAGGTATTTGGTGAGACAATGTCTATGGAGGAGGAAGATAAGCCCCTGATGGAGGGGAATGACCTGGTGTGTTTTTGAAATTCAAGAATGGATCACTCCATTGAATTCAGAAGATAGTGCAGGAATCATACAGAAATATTTCTCCTAAAATGATTTAGAAAAATCAAGTGTTTTATGGGGACATTGATGTACCTACCTTCATGAGAAATAAATCAAACCATCATTTTTGAAATTTCATCAAAAGGTTCTGGTACGGAACTTACCTTAATGTTAGTCGTTACAAAGAGGATATCCTCCCTTGTTTCAACAAACTTCTTTGCTTCTACATTTTTGTCCACCCTTTTTCTGAAAAACCTAGTTCCATCCAATGCTAGACCCGTGACCTCAGCAATAAGCTCCTCATTCACCAACACTTTTTTCCCACCATACTTTACCTTTTGCTCTTTCCAATCTGCAACAAAATGCACCGATATGTTCTAGTCGTGGCCTTGGATTTTCTCAATAAAACTGGTGACTCCCCCAATCTGAAGATAATTCCACATCTCAATGTTATCTTTCCATGCGGGATCATAGTTGGGTTCTATCTGACATGGAGCTCCCCCCATTTTCCTTCCTCTACAATTATCCCACTTGAAACCACCCATAAATAAGTTGTTTTTATCTTTCCTAAACCGGTTTTTAACCATCCATTTACAAATCCATGGAGCATGCAAATTTAGATGATTATAAATATAGGTACTCCTCTCACATGTGCTAACTTTCATTTCTAATAAATCCCATGAAATCCCATTAGTGATTCTATATGAGATGTAAATGGTCATATTTATCTTTGGTAATAGATTTTTGTACTTCAATAGGGGTGTTATTCTCATTATTCCAAGTGATGAAGTTATTACTAGTACCATAATTAGCTAAGGTGTCTCGCCACCTGTTTCCCTCTCTATATGTGTGGCCAATTTTAATATTATTGAAGGTATGGTAGATATTAATAGATTCCTAAATGAAATCCTTAATTTTCCAACTTGGAGGATGTATCTGATTTAGATGATTTATTACATTCAAGGAATCTCCTTCAACAATAATGTTTTGTATGTTGCAATATTTAGCAAGTCTTAGGCCCCATAAAGTTGATAAAGCTTCAACATAGTGATTGGTCTGATTCCCCATTCTACCAATATAAGCAACAATTAAACAACCTTTGTGATCCTAAATTATTCCTCCACCAGCAGCATGAATCAAGGTTTCCCTTAGAGGCTCCATCAAAATTGAGTTTATACTAAGAATTAGGAGGGGGATCCAATGTATTGAAGACCTGTCAATGGTTGGAGTTCTCCATTTCTGAACATTTTCAATGTCAATCTTCCAATTTGAAAGTATAATCTCTTCATATTTAGGAAATTTCTTGTTCTTAGGTGGTTTAAATCTTTCTATATTATCTTTAACTGCATTACCAATTTTATTAAAGCTTGTCTTGCAAGTCTTCTTGTTGTTTCTGAATATTATATCATTTATGACTTTCCAAATTCTCCATATTATATGGGGCATAGCTAGTTTCCATAATCTCCTAACAATACAGTGATTGTATGGGGATCCCATTGTATCCAAGTTTGAGGAAATTCCTTTGGCACTGTCCAACAAACATTGAACTTTGAGAAAGCATAACTCCAAATATTTGAAGTGAACTCACAATGTAATAGAAGATGCTTAATGTCCTCAACCTCTTTTTTACATAGGAAACACATGTTTGGCATTATAAAGCCTCTCTTGATTAAGTTTTCATTTGTGATAATTCTTCCTCTAAGAACAAGCCAAAAAAAGAAATTTACTTTGGGAGTTAGTTCAGGCATCCAAATCTTGCTCCATTTGAAATCACAATGAATATTTTCAAAAAAGGAATTGTATCCTGATTTGACAATGTATTCTCCATCACATGAGTTATTCCAAAAATCTCATCCTTGACATCAATTTGATTCAGTGGGATGTTATCCAACTACTCTTGAAGTGAGGAAATTATGGAATTTAGTTCATTCATCTCCACCTTAAGTTGCTTCCATATTTTTCTGTTTCCCTCCATTTCAATGTATTCTTTGACTTTAGTTCCATACTTTTGGGCTAAAATATATTTGACAGAGCCAAATTTATCATTTAAACTGAAACTAGTCCAGTTATCACTCCAAAATTGAATATCCCTGCCATTTCCCACTTTCCATTTACATCCTTTTTTGATGAAATTACTTGTTTGGATCAAATTATTCCAAAAAATAGAGCCTTGAGGTAACTGATCATCATAAAGGAAAGAAGTCACTTTTTGCTGAGCTAGATATTTGGCCTTAATTAAATCAATCCAAGGTTGCTCCTCTGTAAGCATTCTCCAACCCATTTTTTCAATTAAAGCCATATTCATTTTTCTAATATCCTTTATGCCTATCCCACATATTATTTTATGTGTGCATACTTGATCCCATGCGACTAGGTGATATCCAAATCTTTCCTCCATTCCCTACCATAAAAATGTTTCTGTATCCTTTCAATTTTGTCCCTAAAAACAACAGGAATGTTGTAAAGAGACATAATGTAAATAGGTAAATTTTACAGAGTGCTTTTGATTAGGAGACACTTTCCAAAGACACTAGATATAATGCCCCCTTTCCATATTGAAACATTTTTATTTTGAAATATTTCAAGTAAACCATTCCAAAATTTAGTAGAATTTTTAGTTCCAAGAGGAAGACCCAAATATGTTGTGGGTAGAGAACTTATTTTACACCCTAGAATTTGAGCAATTATTTTTGTCTTTCCACTGGAGTATTAAAGAAGAAGATGGAACTCTTATCAAATTTTATCTATTGTCCCAAGGAAACCTCAAAAAATATCACAATAGACTTGATAACCTTAGCTTTGAGGATAGAGGCCATAAAAAGTAAAATTGTATCATCCAAAAATTGCTGATGTGAAGTTGTTTGGTTTGTAGAAGTAGGTCTAATTCCTTTTAACAGCCAGTCATTAATAGATTTGGTAATGGATATGATAATTCTATCAACTATTAGAATGAAGAGTAAAGGGATATAGGATATCCCTGTCTTAATCCTCTACTGCTAGAAAAGAAGCCCACCAGCTCACCATTAACCACCACTGAGAATCCAGCTATAGAAATGCAAGCCTTAATAATTCTTCTAAATTTATTATGAAAACCAAATTTAGCCAGAACCTTTGCAAGAAAGTACCAAGAGAATTTGTCAAAATCCTTTTTCATATCAATAAACTCATTTTTAACTTGAAAATATTCTAATTTTATGTCAATAAACTCAACTTGTTATTTATTTAGTAAAAGACTAATTCTCACTTTCTCTCATCTTTCTATACACACACACATATTTCTTCCACCTCCATATTTTATTTACACACAGTTTAATCTATTATCCATGTGTTATCTCTGGTTGAAAGGCCACCCATGATGGCTAGAGTAGTGTAAATATTAATTGTTTTTAATAAAGCATTTTCCCATTCCTAATCAAAGGGAGCTAGTCCCAGTGTGTTGGTGAAAACCCTAATTTTCCCTTGTGAAAAATATTTTACTAAAAATGTCCTAATAATTATCATTATTATAGAATGGAGTAATTATTTATTAATTTAATCTATCCAATTTGATTTCGATTAAATCTATTATTTTGTGACAAAAATAAGTTAGCGGATCAATCTATAAGAGAGTAAAGATCAAAATTGGGATCAATTCTGTCATTTTCAATTAAATTCGTGGATGTGAACGATAACTAAGATAACTAATATTTATTCTTTTCTATGGGAGATAGAAGTTATTTCTATAATAATTTCGCAATCTCCCATACTTCTATGGGATATAATAATTATGATTTATGATAATAATCATAATGTCACACCACAGATGGACATAGAATAGAGATCATTGACACTTTTGGGATTGGGATATATAATTTTAATGTATATTGTTTGATTAATAAAGTGTAAGGAAATAGGCATATAATAAGATAAATATAAACCATAGGAGGTCTTAATGTGGTAATTAATATCTTGTTATGATAAGATAAATTTCGATATGAAAATCAATAAACTAAATATGGTCATAAATATGGATGAACCACTATCTCCTTAGTTTGATAAAAAAATGGGAGCTATCACCCACACTCGACAACATGCCTTGTCTAGTTCAAGTTCCCCGGGCTGCCCCCGGAGTTTTGGGAGACATATGTGCTAGTTGGGATAGTAAAGTAAATGGGAGATTTGATTGCTATCGAATCTTCTACAATAGAATAAACTAGGCTCATAAAAGTAAGCTTATATATCACTATATCTATTGGTACAATTCCCCGAGGTCATTAATCGGAAACATGAGATGGAGTTTGGAGACAATAACTAACATTTGAGGACTTCCTGTGTTTTGTAATAAGTGCAAGATAATTTGACATGGTAGCCACATATGCATTAGATAGACAAACCCTTCAAATTAGAAACATTAAGAACCCCTTTAAAACACTAAACAAGTGAAGGAACAACTATTGTAAAGCTATGTACATAAGAAGGTGCCATGTTCTAATCCTCTTTTGGGCCAGCGCCATGACGTGGCTCAACCCGTATGTAAGGAAGACAAAACCCAAGTATCTCTATTTGTCAACCCGAATGGGAATGGCACAACTGGATCTGAGTTGGAGAGACTTGGAGGACAATATAAATGGTCTTATACTAGGTCCAAGTCAGTGGAGATGATCCTGCTCATACCAAATTTGAATTCCACTAGCCCATGCATGCAAAATGTGAAGGATGTAGGTGGATAGATCATTGTGACAATATTCATTGACAGATCAATAGATTCACCGACTATTGGGAAAACTCATATTTTTGGGGAAGTTATAAACTATGAAACATTAATGATAGATTCCCTTCTTGCTGACTTAAAGTGGAAGCATGAGTAATTTGAAAAAATAGTTGCACAACGTGGGTCCACTTCTAATTTGAATGTTACTACTAATATGGTGCAAACCCCCAAATAATTTTCACACCATATAATCTGAGTCATTGGGAAAATTGGACATATTTTTTCCAAGCGAAGGCGAGGATGAATGGAAAAATTTTTAGAAAGAGGCTACACTCTACGGTTCATCCCACCGTGACCCGTGAATCGGGGAAGAAAATAGTTCATTGGCTTCTTGAGGGCATCGGTCCACTGTCTTTTTGGCTTGAAGGTTTACTTTGGCTTCTCGGCCTTTCTTTTGAATATAATTTACTTTTTACATTTGGTGTTTGAGCGTCTCTATATTCTGGGTACGGTCCCTACCAAAACAACCTTTTATCCTTAATAAAAATATGGTAATAAATATTAATATGGTAATCAATCTAGTAAATATTATTAAAAATATACTTAAATCAAACCATAAGGAGGTTTTAATAAGGTATTCAATATAGTAAATGTTACTAAAAATATACTCAACTCAAATTACAAGGAGGTTTTACTACGATACTTAGCTAACTCAATTTTATTTATATTGTCGTATCATCACGAAATTCATTTTTCCCTTTTATCCTATTCCTGTTTCCAAATTATATAATTATATAATAAACTCAACCATAAGAATGTTTTAATATGATGCTTAGACATTTCAATTTTATTTATAGTCTGGTATCATCATGGGTCCTAACGTTTAGTCCGATGGTCATATTTGGTTTCTATTATGGCTTCTTAACTACATTGTCAATTATTCCATCACAAATCTATTACATAAGATATTTACTCCTAAAATATAAAATAATTTACATGGAAAATAGAATTATTCCTATGCGAGAAATAATTCTCAAAAGTTCTTTTATAGGCCAAGTTCTAGTCTTCTCAACCATTTACCTTTCTCTTATTTATACAACATTAATGAATCGTCATATAATTTCTCTAATTGGTTACACCAATCATGTTCTTCATGTTTATTAAGGTAATATTTTTTATCTATGGGACACCTCGAGTCAACAAGTTGATCCCTTGTATCAATAATACAAAAATGGAGTTTTTCACCGGGTTAATTCTCAATGTACTAAATCCTACCATTTTTTCAACAAGTTTATTTATATAAAACTACTAAACCTAATGTTATTTATCTATAATAGAATCTTTTAAGTTTTATTAAGTACCACTACTACCCGATGGTTAGGCATACAACTTCTATTCATAAAAATGACAGAAGTATTCCATTCATGTGTGCAACTAGATGCACCCTTTAAATTGAAAGAAAAAAATGACACATTGTTGTAACTTTCTAAATTATTTTATTTGGTTATTGTGCACTCATGTGTTATAGTATAGCTCTTAACCTACTAGTTACTAATTTTTTTGGTGATAGATTCTTGAGTCGAGATCCTCAAGACGAAGAAGATGACTAAAATACAAAGGGAGATGATTCTAATAAAAAAGTGGTAAGAAGAAAAATAGAAATAAAAAATAATATTTGAAGAAGAAGAAACAATCTTTGAAGAAGAAAAAAATCCTTGAAATAAAAGTACATAGAGAAAGATACACAACTATCGATATGGTGTTTAAAAATGTCCCACAACATTTTATTATTATTTTTTATTCAATCGGTTGTTTCGTTATAATGGTATCGATGATTTCCATCTTCACGGTCCTATCAAGACATAATTCTTTCAAGATATTTTGATACTTGTATCGGTGATGGGTGACAAACAATTTTTGTCACGACTCTACCCAAGATGTCTTTATTTGAGAAAATGGTATACTTAGGATGTGAAAATTCTTTCACAAATCTTGATTATCTTTATAGATGGATACTTACCACAAACTAAAAAAACAATTACTTAGGAAAATATATTGAAGAATGAGCTAAATCTCTAAGAAATGGATTTCTTTTCGGAAATGTGATAGACAAAAGAGTAATATTTATTAGAACCAAAAGTGGAGAGTTATTTTGAGAAATAATTATACTTTATTGAGTAGGACATTCAATGAGGTGATGAATAAATTTAAATCACCACATCTATTACCTCCCTTGCATAAATCTACAGGATTTCAAAAGCATGAAGAATCGAAATCAAAGAATGTAGTTTTACCAAGGAATTTAGGCGTTGTTCATTCATTCAATCGAAAAACTTGTTTGAATAAAAATTGATAAATTGAAAATTGTTTTGAAATGGCGGATCAATAAAATCTTTGTAATATTATTATAAGAACAAGAAACAAGATAATTTCGGGATGAAGTGACATCGAAATAAATTTTGAAAATGTTTAACGATATTTATCTAAAATAATTATTGGAATATCTTTTATTGGCCCCAATGATTTAGATATAGAAGTATAAATATCTTCTCATGATAAAAAAATATATATAATAGCAATTTTTTGAATATATTATTTCAAACCATGGGTCCAAAATGGGAATTGTATCTTATTATCCGTTCTATGAAACAATATTATCTTTGTGATTTTTTTTCTAATGAGATCAAAAAACATTCATATTATCGATATCCATACATATTTCAAGATATTTCCTAATAATATGCTCCTTATCCTTCTAAAGATAAAGATACTATTGATGGAGATTAAAAATTACCGATGAAAATTTTCCTAGTAAAGAATTTCTTATCCATTATCATAAATTCTTACAATTTAAGGAGAATTGCATTTTTAATGATCATGAACCATGAATTAAAGATTTTAGTAAAATTATTGTGCCTACCTACACTAACATACTATTATCGATCCTATATGATAATATCACTATCAAATATTCCCAGTAGGTTTGTCCAAAATATCGAGAACATGCTAGTTATAAAACCCTTTGAAAAATTTAAGAAGAGTGACTAGAAAATGAAAAACAAAGAAAAAATGAATTTTACACAACTTTGTAAAAATAATTAAAAGAAGAGGAAGATGAAGAATATGATGAAGATGAAAAATAAGAAGTAGAGGAAGATGAGGATAAAGATGACGAGGACTTGATGAAAAAGGATATACATGTGTTTGGTTGTCTGCATGAGGAAGATTTTTGTCAATGTGTAGGGAAAGGAGATCTATGTTTTCAAGGAAGTAAACTTTCGAGTGTTTATCATTTGGGAAGGGAAGCCATAGTAAATTTTTTTAAGAGACTAAAGGAGATGACTAAAACACATCACAAATCCAAATCCAAACATGTACCTAAAGCTAGAATTAAAGTTAGAGATACAAAGGAACATAAATAGTGAAGGATTGTGAAAGGGTTCTGATGGTTACTTATTAAAACAAAGAGGAGGACATCATAGGAAATAATTATCTCGTCAGACTAAAGAGAAAATATTCCATTGGGAATTATTTAACTATTTAAGATGTATTATCTTATTTATATACACATATATTATAAAATGAGTATAATTACCTTCATGTATAATTTCTTAAAATATTGGTCATATTTTTCATTACAATTCCACTGAATGGGATAAAGATTGGGATAACTTACATAAAAATTTTGGGTAAAATAAAATTATGACAATTATGAACTGAAAAATGTAGATATACATCAACTATAGTTGAGAGACTACATAAAAAAGGGATTCAAATTAAAATACATAACCATTTTTACTTGATACCATGGTATGCTTTGAATATATATCAATCTAATACTAGTAAAGATAATACTAGTTTCTTTAACCTATATGGAACAAAAAATAAAAACTTATGGAAAACCAACAAAAATACCTTCTTTTTGGAAACCTATTATCGAATGTATTTAGGATTTCATTGTCTAATGTACAAAATTCATTATCGAATGGCTAAAACCTAATATCAAATGGATGAAACCTATCATTCACTGGATGTAAACTATTGTCTTGTTAATGTCACTGATTTTGCTCAAAACAACCAAAAGTAGTTTGGAAAAAATATGACCGAATACAAGAAGTAAAAAGCATATTCAAATGAATGATTGGGTCATTATATTTATTCGTACTAGGCCTGCACCTAAAATTAAATTTTCTCTATAGATGGTACTATACTCACCCAAAATTTCACGGTGCTATATTGAAAAAATGGTAAAAATATTATATGATGATAAATTTATTTTCCAGAATAATGATGATGTCCAGATCCTTCCTTTTGTCTTTAAGCATGCTTATCTTTCTTTACTTTCCTTTTTCACAAAATCTATTTGATCCATTTTATACTCATTTTTGTTATTTCATGACTTTCACGCAACCTCCGTGATGGTTACGTAAACACCATTTTTTTTAGACTGACGGTTAAGTAACCTTCGATTTTCACAAACCGGCAGCTTCATGCGCATTAATACCGGACTCCAAACCGTGTGTTTTGTATGTGTGTTGTAAGCTTTAGTGTCTTTTTCACATGTTTCTTTACTATTTACCCTTATTTAAAGATTGTTGGATACATGTGTAACTCGTCTACCTTCCTTACTATTATTAGAATGTTGACTTCCCCTTCTTAGGATGATTTGACACTTTTTGATTACCAAGTTTGCTAGACTTATTTCCTTCTATTTTTATATAAAAACCAAGATTTTCCTGAATCTCATTGGTTTAAAATTTTTGATTATGATGGCACGATTACTCTATTAAAATCCTCCCAATAAGTACAAGAACAACTCAAATCATTACTTTGTTTATTCCTTCCCGCATTTGTAACCAACTAGTCTATAAACAAAGTGTGTTCCAACATCTTCACAATTTCTTCTACAACCAACCAGAATCGTTACTGGATTAATTATACTCATATCTAGAAAGGAAGATGATGAGATAAATAGAAACATTACCACACTTAGAAGTTATCTCAGTTCTATGAAAACCGGGTTGGCGATGTTATTTGAATTTTCTTCAAAAA
Organism: Taxus wallichiana var. yunnanensis; assembly: GCA_018340775.1. Classification (NCBI taxonomy): domain Eukaryota; kingdom Viridiplantae; phylum Streptophyta; class Pinopsida; order Cupressales; family Taxaceae; genus Taxus; species Taxus wallichiana. The sequence continues at coordinate 473,458,425 of CM031242.1, read as the reverse complement.
TTTAATCTAGATTTAATATTTATCATTAAATCAATAAAAGTAATATAACTTGTTTTAAGACGTATAATTCACACTTATTCATTTTCTGTAATAATATTCCATTGATACTTCCTTCTCAACTTACATCAACTTATCTTCGAGACTACCCCAATCCCACCGATATTATTCACCAACTTATTGTTTTGAACAATGAGGTAGATACTCTTGAAGAGTTTTGGGTGAACCAGCCGTAGAGACTAGATTTCATGACTCTCAATTTTCCCTTATTCCATATTTCATTCTAACTACATTACCCTCTTCGAGAGGAAGTCACATATGATAAAGGGAAATTTCCATGTGTTCAGAACCTTGTAAATTCTTATATGGTTCTACCAATATTAACTTTGATTTTCCTATGGAAATCATCCTTAATCAAAGCATCACCCCGAATAAGTAAGACAATAATTCATTGTGCTCAATGAACAAATTCCCTTTTTTAGTTGAGAACATTAGGTTTCCTTTACTTCTTGTTGTCATTCTAATCTATCCCTCTAACATCTTATTTAGCCATCATACTCCCATCCTATCCATAACATTCTTTTTTTTCGACATGACCTTGGGAGGTCGAGTGCATCTAGAATCACGTATTGATTCTTAGGCGTACATATATAAGATCCATTAGAACCAAGTATAATTGAACCAAATCTAGATCTGGAATAACTAAATGAGTGGATAGCTTGGATAAAAAGATGAATGAAGATTATTTTTAGAGTTATATATTTTAAACAAACTCAAAAGAAATGTGAAAAATTTGGAAAATTAATTGAATCAACCTTTTTCTAACATATGATGTAAATTGAAAAAGGCATGGCTTCAAATAAAAATTTGGATTTTTGGTTTCTAAAAATAATCATTTGATTCATCACGAGGAAATTGCCATATTTTATGAAGGTTTTTATTTTAATAATGGAAAGAACATTTATTGATCTTAAAATAATTGTTCTTAATCTCATTGAATCAAATTTACAATTTTTAAATTAATTGAGGATAAATTGTCAAAAATTTATTACGAATGGAAATAGAATTATAAAATAGTCATTAAGACTAGAAATATAATTTTAAACCCAAAAAAACAAGATTTAAAAAAAAAAATTTCCCAAGCATATGTAGTTGCAAAGATATGGCAACAAATACGGGCTATGAAGGGGTCTTATGCGAGGGATTTACTACAATACAGAACATCGTATCCTTTAATTAAAAAGGATATCAAAGAATTCCTATATGCAAGGAATATTGGATTCTAAAGGGCCTCAAGATTTAAGGGTAAAAGATTGGAAACAATGGTTAAAATGGTGTGCCGGGTACAGAATAGCACCCCAGAAAAAGAAGGTAAAAGGTTCGAAACAATGGTTAAAATGGTGTACTGGGTACATAATAGGACCCCAGAAAAGGATAAATGTAATTGGTAACCGATTGGGATGGAGTCAATTTGCATCTTTTTTGGGAGACATTAAATTTGCGTCTTTTATAGGACGACTCCAGAAAAAGATCAAAAGTAACAGATATAATCTTTTAGCATATAGTTATCTCGATTATATGAAAGAGGATACTCACGGATCCCCTATACACTATATACCAAAACCGGACAATCAAGCTATTACCAATTTTCAAAGAACCGAAAAGGATTCTAATTACTTAGAGGATTCTTAGATTCTCGATGATTATGATTAATTTGATTCGCTTATTCTAAAACTAGGAAGTATTCAAATTAATTTGATTATGATTATTTTAACACTAGGAATATTTCAAATGAATTGAAAATTCATACGATGCCTTATTACAAAGTTCAATGTGGGCTTTTCCCGTAAAATTAAAAAAGCAAAAAGCAAGAAAACTTGGTGACCTTTTTCCTCCAGACATATTTAGAACGCGTCTTCTTAATATGAATGACTTTGAAGAGTTTAAAATACCAGAGGACTTTGATGTTGATGCTTTTCTTATGGAACTGGAAAGAAAGAGCGAAGAAGAAAAACAAAAAAATCGGGAGGAAGAACAGAGAATTAAGCAAGAAAAAGAACAGAAAAAGAAAGAGAGAGACCAAAAATCTAGAATGAATATAAAAAAGTAAATGTTAAAACTACATGAGAAGATATTAAAAACATGAAAATGAAATTCAAGAAAGAAGATAAGGATAAAAGAAAAAAATGAGGGACAAAATGAAGGAAAGAAAGGATAAAAGAGTAAAAAAAAAAGCTGAACAAGCTAAAAATGGATCATTAGATAAGTTGAATGAGTTCAAAAATAAAAATAAAGAAATCTGAAAAAACTAAACTATAGATACTTTCTAGTTCAAGACTTTAGGAATCTTTATCACAAAGACAAAAAAGAAAGAAAACATCCCGAAAAATTTCGAGTAGACAAAAAAGAAAATACTTTTAAACTAGATGCTGAAAAAAAAGCACAAGGTGACAAAAAGGGATGGGATGAAGTTCATTTTCAATTGGATTTTGGATTGGATAATGAAGAAGGATTGGATAATAAAGAAGGATTGGATAATGAAGAACAAAAAAAAGTAAAAATAAAAAAACTAACAAAAGGAGAAAGGAAAAAGCTAAGAGAAGAAAAAATAGAAAAGAGAACGAAAGAAAAAGAAGAAAGAAAACATAAAGTGAATAAAAAAGAGAAAAACTATAAGAATAAGGACTAAAGACAAAAGAGCAAATAAATTTACGAATCGAAAAGGGAGAAATTTTTCTTAATTAAATAAGTACAAGAAGGGAAAACTATTGTTATTCCTTTGGTTCAAAAATCCTAGAAATGCAACACATTTCTAAAACCCAAAGAAATTACGTAACAATATTTTTGCATTTAAAATAGTTAAATTTTATTTGGATAAGGGAGAACTTGACTTGGAATTATTAGAGCTTATGATGTATATGGGAAATTATTTCAAGGATAACGAGAATACATTTAAGAATATTTTGTGGGATGCAAGAAAAGGATCTTTTCACTTATACTAGGGTGATTTAGTAGCCAATTCCTTAGATATAAAATTATAAGTTTTTAATTAAAAGGAAATGGATTTATGTAACTATTTTTGATGAATCTTTGATGTGGAAAAATAAAAAACTATGGAGGAATGAAATGACAAAAAAGTTCCATCATTTTAAAATATATTTCAATTCCAAGACATCGTATAGAATTTCGAATTTTGAAATGTTCATAACTGAAAAATTATTTAGGTGAAACTGTAGTATTTTAAAATAGTAAAGACATACAAACCGATGAAGGACTCATTGAAAAATATGAACATGTTCACATAGAAACAAAAAAAAAAAAAAAAAAAAAAATTATTTGGCCTTAGATACAAGAAAAGAGAGCAAGGAATGAAGGAAAAAGTGGAGGATGGAGAAGGGAACTGGGTTATGTGAGAATAACCTAGAGTCATACTTATCCTCGATGAGAGAGGGTAAAGGGATAAGAATACCTATGCCAAGAGTGACACTTGAGGAGAGGAAGGTGGTAGAGGAGACATGGGAGAAGTGGAAACGATTACGATGAGATTTAGAATGAAGAGGAAGGTGGGGGAAGAAAAATGAAGAGAATAAGATGGAGGAAGAGAGATAACATGTAGAGGATATGTGATTAGAAGCTACACATGTGGGGAAAAGGCAAGAAAAAGAACCACATGGGTGATGAGAGGGAATGAAACTAGAAGAGGTGGGGCATCCATATTTCCAATTGATGTCCCTTGTGTTCATTGAGTGAAGGGAATCCACGTTGAAAATAGTAGTGGAGGGAGTAGAAGAAGGTGGGGAGATTTTCCTCCGCCTATAAACCATAATTTCCAATTTTCACTACAAGCTTCACCTTTATCCTAAGACTCTTGGATAGGTTCCACTTCCGACGCAGGGGTCACTTTCACTTTTGGGAAGTTGGGATCCTTTGGCTGAATATTAATTGAGTAAATCCAAGATTTAGTTTAGAGAATAATTTGAGAAGTTCCCTCATTAATAGATATGGATTCCTTTATTGACTAATCAATAGAGTAAAAACAATAATCTTAGCATTCATTTTCTCATACATGGGGTCCAAGATTTCCCCATAATCTACAAAACCTTGAGGAATGTCAGCAAGGTTTTATGTCCTTCTTTATCCAATACAAGATGACTGTGATCCCTCTTCCAAATTACTATCGCATCCCTACAATCCATCCAAATGTCTTCAACTTTAAAAAATGTAGTTTAATTATTCCAGACCCTTCATATTCTCCCCGATAATAAAATTTAAACTGAAGTAAAGAGGTTTTATTGTTATACCTTACATCTATGTAACAATATTTTTGGATTTGATCACCTATGTGAAAATGTAATGAATTATGTATATTGAGAAATGAATTTAAGACTTATGCTTACTCTATTGGAACTTTTGGAGGTCCAACAACTATCTTACCAATTCCATCAGGATCCACTAATCACTTGGAAATCTTGGAAATATGTATGGAGTCCCGTGAAATGACCCTATCTGATGTAAGTGAATGTTGGGAGTTAGAGGAAGATACATCCCTAATGGAATACAACATTGAAATTTATATCACTACACCGACATTTAGAAAGATCAAGTTCAAGCTTGCAAATGGTGCTATAGAAAAAGGCATCATTTACTCTTCGAAAATGACCTAAACTCTACTTAAAAAAACTAAGGGTAGAAGTTATATATAAATTCTAAGGCCCTAGTACCCTGAGTTTTCAATCCAAAATAAATTCTCATACCCGTTCTGCAGAGGTTAAATATTATATCGTATAAAATTTCTAGTTATCACCACCTCTTTCTTCTCACCATCCAATGTATTCTTGATAAATTCACCCCGTATGGAAAATTGTTCACTTTTTTTGTATGATGGTGATAAACTAATACATACATCCTTATAACTGATTTTCCTTAGAAAATCCAAAAACCCTTCTTAAAACTTTGATAACATCATTGATTTCAAGAAATAAATCACTTTGAAGAAATATTTTCATAACCTACTCACTATACGATTAGGTTACAAGACATTATTCTTATTGATGTGCTTGATACAATCAATTGAATTATCATCCCAAGCCTTCTGATCCTCTTGATATCGGTATCAACATACCGAGTGAGGTCTAGTAGTTTAAGCATATCCTCAAAATATTCAGCATCTAAATGGATGAATACATCCTCGATTAGTTATTGACATCCCCGGAGTTAGAGTCATGGTGATTGGCCACCACAAGAATAAATTCAATACATTGATAAGATATGGGAAAACCAATAGTGAGGGGAAATCCTCTATCCAAGATGTACTACATCCATGTGTTCTTTATAGGGCTCTTGAACCTATTCCAAAAATCATCCATGTCAAAATTCCTTAATTTAGTATCACGACATCGACCTTTGAGTCAATGTTGGAAGCGGGAATGACCCCTTGATACTTTTACTTCATCTCTTTTTAAGATTCTACCCTTACATTCCTTTTTTCCTGAATCATACATGGGAAAATGAACTTAATAATCATTTGAAAAACCCCTCCATGTGTTGAGAGATGAAAATTGAAAGTTCTATCTTGTTCAACCCTCTAGAAAGTAAAAAAACCTCAGGCAGTTTTTCCCTTTATAGACACCCTGTAAAGTATGGCATTCTTTAGAAAACTTGATCATACTATGCACCCTTGTATTCTCAAAACATTGTCAATGTTTTTAGCCTATCAAAGACACCAAAAATATTGATATAAAGATGGGATTTTCACCTTGTTTTATAACGTGAAAATCCCAATACACTGGCGAGAAACACAACACTTCTTTATAACTAGGAATCCCTAACAAGAGAAATGATGAAAATCATACAAAAATGCCAAGAAATAAAATTAGGCTTTCATGCTTTGGAAGCAGGAGAGTGGGATCAAATTAAAATTTGTATAACCATGAATGACGTGGGAAAAATATATATTTATAAACTCCAATCGTATTTAATACATATAGGAAGATATGTATTGAAATCTACCTCCACCATGGAAATAAATGTGTTGACTAGGGGAGAAACGTTAATCATAAGGAACATGACATGCTTACATGCAATCGGGTCCCAAAAACCAAACACAAGGATACCCAAATATCTTTTGGGAATCGGGATCGGTTTGCATGATACATCTAATGTTATTTTACCTTGAGATGTTCTGATGCAAAAAGATCTAAAAACCCTATAAAAAGAATCAATTGGGTTGCAGAATCGGTGAACATCAAGCATATGACATGTACAAACCCCTAAGGTGTTCCGATGCAAGTGAAACCAAAAAAATTGATACATTGTAGTGTTTCAAGGTTTGGGTTAAGAAAACATCAAACATGAAGCATATTTTTTGTTTTTAATGTTTCAATTCTTTCAAAATATGAAGCATGAAATGCTACAATGTCTCGGTTTTGGGGGTTTGGAAACATTTGACATGAAACATTTCAAAGTGTAATTTAATCCCGAAAACATAAAAATTTCTTAGAGAATTAATTTTAAGGAAGAAAAATGTATTTACAACTATTTCATATAGAGTACAAGAATCTTATAGATTGAAAATTTTAATTGATTATCTCAACTTTATCATAAAACTCACAAATTGGGATAACAACTAGCTTTGACTCAAGACTTTTTGAGTTAATATAACTCAAATGAAGAGAAACCTAGATTTCACAAGTTCCTATCCATTGGGACATGGATTCAAAGAGAATCGAAAAAGGAAACACGAACAACAAAAAAATACACAAAAACAAAAATGCAAAGATCAAAAGAAAAAAAACAAAACAGGAAAGGAGAAAAACAACTGAAAGGTAAAATAAGATACAAGCAAGGTAAAAATTTCTCTACTACCTAAAAAGCTTGAGATATTTCCCATTATGAGGAAAAAAGAGATGTTTTCCATCAAGGGATGATAGATAGAATGTTTTCTCTCTGCACATAAGGTGAATCTTGAAGGGCCCTCTCCATAAAGAGAAAAATTTTACATGCATTAACTTTGTCTCTCTTATTTTATCCCATAAAAGGACTAAGTCGGAAACCTTATACTATTGTTATTTGGCCTTCTTGTCAAAAATATTTTTTGTCTTTTCCTGATGTTCCTTGATCTTATCAACTACCTTATATCTCTTCTCCTCCAACTCTATCAGGTACATGAATCTTTTCTCAATAGATATTTTAAATGTCATCTTCAATAATATTGGCCAATTTTAAAGTTGACAATCAAAGGGAGATAGGAATCTCAACATCAACATCGTAGAGTATGTGGAAAGGGTACATACCAATACCTATTTTAGGAGTGATATATTCTTCCAAAAGTGCATCAGACAAATACTTCTACCATATTTTTAATTATTATCAACCAACTTCCTAATTATAGTAATCAATTTTTTTTAGTTGACTCTGCATGACCATTCCCTTATAGGTAATAATTAGAAGCATGATCCAAAGTGATCCCATAGCCATATAAGAATTTAGTGATACTATTCATTGGATGATAAATTGTAAGTTTTTTGGCCATGATATTATGAGTAACACCAAAAATTACTATGATATTCTCCTTATGAATTTGTAACAAAATTTGGAAGTAGAATGTTTCATGGGAATGGCTTCCACCCACTTGGTGAAGTAATCGGTTGTTATCATGACATAACTATGTCCAACATTATATAGAGGATTTAGTACATCGATAAAATTAATTCCCCATTACTGAAAAGTCTCTAAAAAACAACCATCCTGAGGGGAAGCTCTACCAATTTAGGATGACCAACAAATTTCTAACAAGCTTCACACTTTCCTACATAGGTTGATGTATCTTGAAATAATGTGGGCCAATAATATCTTACTAAGAGAATATTTTTATTGGTGATAGAAAATTTAAAATTTCCTCTGAAATCAAAACTATGGTAAGCCTATAAGATCTTTCCTTGTTGATATTTTTCCACGGAACGGATAAAAATTCCATCAATTCGACGATTACGAGACACCATTATCCCATAGCACGTACTTGTTTTATCTAAGTTTCATATTCCTTATCTATTTTAAGTATAGGTACGTGGGAAGATATTCTTAAGTGATGAAAATTTTAATGTTTAAGTACCACTCTTCCATTGTACTTGTAAAAAACACCATGGGTAATTCCTCATTATCCTTTGTACTATCAACTTATACCTCTCGGTTATTTTTTCAGCGATAATTGAAAATACTTCTCCCACATATAAAATTTTTAGGTTTGATATCTAAATCATACTCTTTTATCTTGTAATCTAGTTACCTCTTTGATTACCTAACTCTTGATGAGTCAAGGTGGGATTTACTGAAGTATGAGGAACTAGAACCAACATGTGAGAGTTTAGGATGTAATACCTTAAATGTTTTACTATGTGGACCATTGCATAAGCATGTTTATTGATTTATAAAATTTTGAAATCATGAGCTTTCAAACGATAACTCATAAAGGAAGTAAGAGATTCAAATCCTCAATCATTATTCGAACCAAAATGACAAATATAGTAAGAGAGAGGCATAATTGTACATAATGAAATATTTCTTAAAATAATAGCATACTAGTACAGGAGCATGAGTGATGGCTTCATTGATCTTATTAAAATCTTATTTACCTTAAGAATTCCACTGAAATGGAACTTTACCCTTCATCATTTCTGTAATTTTTTGAGTCTTGTAAGCAATATCAAGAATGAATCTTCTCAGAAAATTAACTTTTCGAAGAATGAGTGCACAACAGTTTTCTCGTAGGAAATGTAAGAATTTTCAATGCCTTTACTCACTCATAATCATTCATTTTTCTGTCCTTGGTCATAATGTGTCCTAGCAACTTACCTTCTATTACTCCAAACCTAGATTTCTTGGGATTCAATGAAATCTTGTATTGTCAACATATAATCGAATTTGTTTCAAGTGATCGTAATGATCCTGTCATTTCTTGGAAAACATTATGAGGTCATCCAAAAACAACACAATAATCTTACCCATAAAATCTCTAAAGGCCATGTCCATTTCCCTTTGAAAATTAAATCCTGCATTGATTGAACTAAATGGAATTCTCTAGTATGCAAAGGTACCCCAAGTAGTGGAGAAGCTTATCTGGTGGTGATCTTCAACACCTACTTAAAAAATTTTATACCATGAAAATCCTACTAGTGATGAATGGGAAATATATTCCTTGTATCCAACATCTTTTATATTTTTGTAAAAATCATGCCATTAATAATTGGGTTATAGTGGTGTTTCTTTTGTCAATAGGGTTGGTTGTCATACTTGAGAGAAATGATATGTTTAACATCCTTTGGCTTGAAAGAGAAACCTCTCATTAAAAAGGATACAAGTGTAGATTTCTCATTTAGTTTTATGCATCAGAAACTCAAGTAAAATGATGAATGGAAAATATTTTTCTTGTATCTAACATCTTTTGGAATTTTGTGAAAATCATGCCATAAATATTTGGGTTATAGTGGTGTTTCTTCTATCGGTAGGGTTGGTCATCATACTTGAGAGGAATGTTGTGTTAAATGTCCTTCGGCTTGAAAGATATTAAATATTCATAAGACAAAGCTATAACATCCATATATATATATATATATATATATATATATATATCCTTAATAGTGTGATAAACCTTCTCTTTTTCTTTGGGTGATAAACACTTACCAATATTCACAATCCTTGGTTTCTCTATAGATACAAAATTATATTTTTCAACTTAAGTTAAAGATTTATGTTCATCCTTCGTATTTTGTTAAATGAAGTGATCATGATTGTCAAATAGTCATTCTAGAGATACCAATCATTTTGGGATTTTGTTTCATTTGATTTGAATAACTTCTCCATCAAGACCTTGGCATGAATTAGATATGGATTTACTGAAAGGTCATTCAAATCCCTCAAAATATTGTTCGTTGAAATTATCAAACTTTTCAAGAAAATTCAGTATCTTCTAATCATCGTAAAAGACTTTCAAGTATATAATATTGTCATAAATGTTGGGATGATAGACTATATCTATTGTATAATTTTCCTCCTTAAATTCTATATGAGGTAGAAGAAGTGAATCAAGTACATCAAAGGAGTCAGCTTTATCATTGTGATCTTTAGATACTTCCTTAATAGAAAAATATTTGAATTCTTTGATGAAGTCCCAAACCTTGTTACTGTAATGCTTCAAGCAATCATTCTTCACCTGATACACATTCTTGAATTGGTTCATTGTGAGATCAACATCCCTTGATCCTTGATATTTTTCAATCCTTTTTGTTTCTCCATCTTCAGTCCCAATAATAAAGCTTCATATTTAGTTGTGTTATTATTGTTATCAAACACCATCTTGAAAGAAAAGGAAAGATTTCATATTCATGTGATATGAGCACCAAACCAACACTATATCTATAAGTTGAACAACTTCCATAGAATTATAAAGTATATTTTTCATTAGGATCCCTTTCATTAACGGAACTAGAAGAAAAAATTTGATCAGAAGTCATGAAATAGGTACCCATACTATCATATTCGAAAATAACTTGTGCCTTGGGATTGTTTAATTTGTTAACAAGGTACTTTTCCTAATTTTTCTGGTTCAAGTGTACTAATTGTTCCATTAATAATTATCCTTTTCTTTCACTAATCCATGTGATTTCTCCTCGACATCTCGGAAAAACACTCTCCCCACTAATATTCCATAAGAAGTTGTAATATCTGCAACTAAGATCGTCATTTTAACTTTCTTCTCCAGAGATGTAGTGAACAATAATTGAGCATAATTGATCTAACATATCAACAAAACTTTTTTTGTTTCCATTGAGTAACAACACCTGAAATTTTTAGTGAGATTAATTCCCAAGGCATGAGTTACCTTTGCACACATGACATTATAAGATGGTTTTGAATCTATTATGTAATTATTGAGTTTGAAACCGTTAATGAGAAAAGAAAAGTAAAATGGTTGAATTTTCCTAGATGAAGAGTTTGAAGCAAGATTATTCTAATATGAGGGAGGGGAGGGATTAGGAAAAATTACCTTGGAGGAAGTAGGTGGAGGTATAAAAAATTCACTCTGATAAACTAAGTCAATATTTTGAATTGCTCGGGATTAGGCCGTAGATATTCTAATTTTGACATCTATATTTTGTCTTCTTAGCATGGTGCATGATATCAAACGTGGTATATGATGGAGTAAATGAAGTTGTAGACACTTCATTAATTAATTTCATAAGAGAGGTATTGGCCTTAGGAACTATAGAAGAATAAGGATTAGACATGGTAGTATCCTTTTTAATGAGAGGTTTCTCGTTTAGTTGAATGGGAAAAGGAGTACCTCTTTTAGTAACGTTAGAAATGATCATGAAGATTATTTCTCTTTGGCCTTTTTCTTGGGTTTCTCCACTTTATATACATTTTATTCATATTCTAGGTACATGATATTAGAGTCACCAGTTGGTTCATCATACAATTATTCAGTGTAACTAGCATCCTTGAAATAATATTTGGCTTCATATTCACACATTTTTTCTCTTTCATCAACTACCTTAATAGCATCATTGACATGAGGAGCTTCAATAGATAACCTTGGTTGAGCATTTGATAACCGGTTCTTGTCTCTAGCAAGAGCGTTATTGTTGTTAAAATGTTTCCTTGGGATATCTCGATAAGGAGCATACGGCACATTATGAGACATTTTTTTCTTCAAATTCAAAAACTCATTAGCCAATATCTAGATCATAGAACTAGTGGTACTACGATATGTACTTTGATTTTTGAACTTATAATAATCCCTTTTTATCCTGGTCTTTTTGACCATGATAAGATCATCTTCAATATTTGTAGCCTTTGATTGTGTGGTAGCTAGATCAGGAATATTTGACCTCCTTAGAAATAGATAAGTTCAAGTAGTTGGGAATTAATGAAAAACACTTTTGATTTTCATGAGTAGGGTTAGCGCGCTTTGGAATTTTATGAATCAATTTATTTTTTTTTCCAAAAATCATGCATAGAATCGTATGTTTCTTTCTTCGTATGTGTGAGTTGATCCAGTAATGCATATACATCGTGTATAGGTTTCAATCTTTCGTAGAACCTTGTTCTCATATTTTCCCAATTATCGATAGACCCAAGGGGAAGATGGTAGAACCATTCAATAGTGTAGCTTTCAATAATATCAACAAACAAGAAATAGACACATCTTTATGAGCAAGATCCATAACTCCACAGGCCTAAAAACAAATATATGTGTTCCTCGAGGTGTTATTTTCCATCTTCATTGAAGTTTGGGAAGTTCTTTCACGAAAAATGTGGAAAATCATGAAGAGGTTTATCCAATGTAAAAGTACCACTAGTTTTTTCCTCAAGGGACCAAAGGTGGTGGGGGTGTAGCCATTGTTCGAAAGGATGTATGTGTAGAAATCTGAGTTCCAGTCAAAAATAAATATCTATAAGTTGTATTTCAACTATCCTCTCATGTAGATCGGCTTTGGAGGAGAATTCGTGAAATATTTTAACATATAGATGACTGTCTCTTAGGAGCGAGGTTGAAATTATGCAAGTGCAATAGCTCTAATGAAGGATCCATAGGGAGTAAAACATTTTCCTACTAGCTTGAATTAGGAAATAAACAACATTACAAATCAAATATAGAGTGGTCAAAATTTGATAAAGATTTATCTTATGTGTCCATAATCCCTAGATAATTCATCAAAAATAGGTTGGTTGGATATTTTTTCAAAGACAAAACATGAGGTTTAACCACACCATGCTAGATAAATTACATGCTCAAATAAAGGGGAGCCACAATTTTTATTACTATTCTAGTGACACCAAAGAATATTTTCAATATTCACACTAATCTAGCGATTGGTGGTCGGATCTCATCCTTGTATATTTATTTACTTTGTAATTAAAAATATATTGAGAATGGAGAAATTTATATAAGTGAGGTTGGATATGAGGATGTAAGGAAAGGAAATAAGTAACTTACTTTTTATTTTTAGAAAACATAGATCTAAAGATACTAATGCATGATAAAATAGTAATAAACTTAGTTGAGATATTATGAATGATAGATGAGAATTAAAAGAATAAAATAACACATTGAACTTAAGAAAAATGCATTAAATAAATAAATAACACTTAACACATAGTTTGTAATGCATGTCTTATATTCCTTTAATAAAATATTGAAAAAAAAGTTTTTCTCTTCTTTAGAACACAACCTTACTACATTTTTGTTCAATAGAGTCTCCCTTCATAATTCCTCAGCATTTCATAGTTAAGGAGAAGGAGAAGAGAGAAAAGGGGAAGTTATTTTAATTACATTATAAAAATAGAAAAACAAACTAAAACCCTCTTGATTAGCTCTTACTAAATTACTAAGTCAACTTGTAAATACAAACGATGTCTCAACATATCAAAAACTATATGCTTGATGTAAAAATGGAAAAATATGATGAATCATCAATTAGATTTTTCCTTCTTAGTTTCTTTCTCGTCTTCGTTATTATGACACTCATGGAATTTCTTAATCATATCTAATGTTTACTTGTCATCTAGTGTGCATGACTATCGATCCGAACATCACATGTGTCGAGTATGTTGAGAATTATCTAGGGAGCTTCTATAGTCTTCTCGATAGTTTTTTCTAGATTATTCAACACATTTTGGAACAAAAGCAATTTTTCAATTGAGTTTTGATAAAAATCACTTCTAGCTGAGGATTCCTTTTCAACGAGATACTTGAAATATAGTGGTGAAAATAAACTTGTAGAAATTAAGATTTTTTTCATTGAATCACAGTCCTTTAATCATGAAACCAAGGCATGTAAACTTGAAATAATTACAGTGTTGTATGCATAGTTACAAATAATTTTGGAGGTATGGAAATAAATAACTATCACTACCATACTTTCAAGAAAAATCCTTGAAAGTAGAAAAAACATAGAACTGAAAGCAAATGGTTTATGAACGTTATTACTAAGACAAATATTGTAAATTCATAATTTAGATAAAGAATATAAATTTCTTCCTAGGCTAATACGCAATGAAAAAAAGAAACAAAATATGGAGGGGTTTAACATACCACAAGTGGGCCTGCCTTGGGTGTTAATCCCCCAAAATTTTGTAACTAGAGGCTAATAAATAGAACTCGGATATTTTATTGAATTAGCATGAACATTACACCAGAACAAGGATATATCCTTTCTTAATTTCCTTCATATCTCTTTATATTTTTGTGTATATTGTTACCAATAATAACCCTTTATTTTATATTTTTCATTTACAATAAGACGTGGGAAGAAGAGTTCAACTAGGATTTTAACAAACTAAGTAACATATATTTGGTACAATAAGTGGAATATCTTCAACAAAACCATGAGAGACTCAACATATGTTGCAAAATCTCATATAGGTGCTCAACTATCTATTATGCAAAAATATTAAAGTAATAAACTAGTTGGATCAAGTGTTAACTCAATCAATCAGTTCATTCCTTCATTACTTTACAATAAATGATAAGATCAAAGTTTGAGGTTTTTTATCGGTTTTGCATTTTCCAGTTGTAATCGATCCTTCAATGATATGTACGAGACTTGAATGTCATTCTTCACGTTCTAAGAGATCTTCATAACATGAGCTTCTTTATTGTAGGTGATTCCCTTTGGTTGTGGATGGGTTGTTGTGGAGATGTCTTTTACTTTGGATTCAATTTTTGTATATAGAAAGTTTCTTACAACCAAGAGTGGAATCACACATATCATCATTCAAACTTATTGAAATCATAAAAATAAATGCACACACAAAATACCACAAAATAAAGATAACTAGAGATAACTATATTAATCAAGTAATTATGCCATAAGTTCAAGGTTGTAATGATAATGTTTAGCAAAGTGTTGGGAAAATATAGAGACACAACTATAATGGCTTGATCAAAATATAGAATAAGGGTTGTTTATAAAGAAAAAACACACAACTCATCACACCCATAGGCTTTATATTCTTTATCTAAATTATATTTATACTACCTTAAGCTGAATTCATGCCCAAACATATTGGGGTATATGTTACTCTGTTTCGACAAGAAATAGCCACTATTACTCATAAATATGCTCCATACCATGTCTTGAATCCTTTGATCAACTGGTAAGTTACCTGTCCATGGTGGGATTGGAAATTGAAAGATGGGAGGATGATATCCTATAGGAAACCATTCATCTCCACATTCATTTAATATTTCCATGTATGTATTCACTCTGTGAATGTGGGAAGTATGTTGGGGTAGGAGTGCATTTCCTTTCTTTGTAGTTCTAGTGATAGTTTTTCCCATCTGAGTTTTCATGCATTAACAACCTAAATACCATATCCCCTGATCATATCTTTGACTTCTTTTTGGGCTTATTTTCTCATTTTCAACACTCTCTTTTTTATTACTTTATTTTCCACATATGATTAAAAAAAGTTGCATTTGTATTATTTTCCTCTACTCTTATGTATAATTGATGTAACTTCTCTAAATGATGATAATATTCAATTTTCCTGGCTTTGTCGAATTGATTTTCCAAATAAGATAATATGGATTTAACCTGGAAATCTCCAATGTATAGGATTAGAATCCAATCAATTTCATATTCAATGGCATAGTTATCACGTAAAGTTCACATAACAAGCTCGTACTCATGTGGATTGTTTTTATACAAAGTGAGGAATTTCCTAGCTGAGGTAATATCATAAATTATCTCATAACTAATTTAGTTAAGTTTAAGTTGCAGCATCTTCTCCTTCAAATAGATGGCATAAACATTTGATGGGGGCCTAAATCAAATATCTCATGTGCAAACTAAATTTTTCTACTTGATTATGCTTCACCCTCTCTATCTCTTTGTCCTTGAATTAAAATTCCTCCTTATGTTGAAAAATGTGAGATTATTTCTCTTGTTCACACTTTCCCTTGATTTTTTTGACATTATTTTCCAATTGAATCATCAATTTGTTAATTTCTAGTCCCGTGGTCTATGTAGACATCTCATAGCAATATGGTTTTGCGGTGTTACTAACAACTTCATCAATAACAAATTGTGGTTGTAATGGTATTATAATTTATTCCTACACACCATCATGTTGTGTATATTCCAAAAATTTCTCAATTAATTCATAACTTACTTGATCAATACCTATAAACATTTTTCTAGTTCTTATTGTTTCGTGAATTACTCAACAACTACAAGAATTTTCTAATATTCACTTCCTCTTCCAACCTTCTCTTCTTCTCCCTTTCTATGACCTTCCACTATATGAATTACCTCCTCATTCTTTATTTATTCTTCTTGATCCTCCATGTGTTTTTAATGGAAATCTATCTCATGATTTGTTTCATTGATTTCTTCATGTCATACTTTTGTTATATTGGAAAAGTAGCACCCTAGGATTTTCACATTATAAAAACCTAATTTTGAATAACATGGGATTGTCTCAAGGTTTGGGACCTTTGCGATTGAGAAAAACTATAGAGAAGGTTGGTTCTTGACTTATTCCAATGTTGATCTACTCCTAAACTACCAATTCCAAGGGACCAGAGGAAGAGAAATACATAAATGTAAATCCTAAACTAAGGGAGGCGATAACACCAAAACAAGACTAGAGATATTCCTAGTGAGTGAAAGTGGAGGGAAATTGGGAAGAAGAGGGAAGATAAAGTTCCATAGTCCCAAAACACATTCAAACCTCCAATTTTGTGGAGCACAACAAATTTAAACCCTGTAAAGGAATATAATATGCACAATATACCTGCAAAGCTAATAGAAGGCAAGAAACACAATATAAATCAAGTTAGAGAAGGAAGAGCCACAAAACACTAATTTTATTACTTAAAATGATGCACAATCCATTACAATATAGGCACAAGGAAAGAATCCTTCACAAAATGCATAAATTTGAGGCTGCAGCTCACAAAAGTGTTGGAACAATTTTGGCAGAGTTCCTTTACAATTTCAAATCTCTCTCCCTTTAAATGAGGGCATGTTTCATATATATAGAGAAAAGAGATACCAACCAAAATTCTTCACTAAATACATGTACGTAGGTATGGGAAGTCATTATGGTTTACTTTTTAATGGTACTTTTCTTTCCAGGACAAATCAGAGTGCCATACCTCATTAATCCAATTGTTGAGCTACCTTATGCGGTATCATTGATGTTTGGCGAATATAAAACTCCTTATTGTGGCAAGAAGGAAACAACTAGCCGATGTACGATAAGAAGGAAGATTCATCATTGATGAGGAAAGACTTCCCACACAAAAGAATAAATACTATCGCACAATAGCGAGGGAAGGTTGACGCACGATAGTAAAAGGAGGTTGACACGCGATAAGAGGCAATATTGACAAGAGAAAAGAGGGCATTGGCGATGGGGAAGGTAGAATGATATGCATCAAGGAGGGAGGTTGATGCATGATAGGAAGCATGGGTGTCGCGTGATAATAGGAATTGTTGTCACGTGAAAAGAAGAAAGCTTTGTCGTGTGACAAGAAGAAGGCATTGTCACGCAACAGGAAGAAGTGTTTTTACACTATAGGAAGAAGAATTTTCACGTGACAAGAAGAAGAATTTTTATGTGACATGAAGAAGCATTATCACACAACAAGAAGAAGCGTTCTCACGTAACAACAAGGCAAAAATCCATACATTTTTCTAGTTTTACCATTAATGCAAATCCTGCTCCAAAACTTCATCATGGCTATGCAAGCTCTCTACGAGATATCTTGTAAACTTCTCCCATTAATTATCAATTCCTAGACCTATAGTTTGATCCATTTTTCAAGGAGTGCAAAAATGGATAACAATTTGTGACTTACGAGGTGATCTGCCTCCTATATCTTAAAGACTAGTGATTTTGCATCCAACAATAAAGCACAACCTTGTACAAATAAAAAAATCATACATATCCAATAATAAAACATGAAAAGAGTACACAAGTACTTATTTGAAAGAAAACCTAGCTCAATAGAATGATGTTTTGCAAGTACTTGGAGGAATCATAAAATATAAACTAATATTTACAAGAAAGATACTCCCATCGCATAATAATACTTGAGATATATCCCATTGATCGGAATCTATAATTATTATTCATCCAAATCTATCAATTAGAAAGAATTATTTTATTTGTATCCTTATATCAAGTAAGCACCACTCCATATTGCATCAAACTTGGACTTCTTTCTAGGTTTAGCTATGTCGCATCCCATTCGGGAACCAAGTCTCCTTCTTGAAAAGTTTTGTTTTTGGCCTTTCTATCGAAGATCATCTTGATTGGAGCTTGGTCCTTATCCATTATGTTCATGGCATGGTCCCTTAGCTCTTCCAGCTCTATGAGCTCTACATACCTAACTTCCATAGTTGGAAACTCAAACAACTCCAGCTGCTTGATAAGCTCCAAGGCTAGTAATTCAAGGGATATTGACAACCTTGCTTCCCTTCCATAAACCAACTTGAAAGGGGAATAACCAGTTGACTTCTTGGGAGTGATTCTATCAGCCCACAAGGCTGATTTAAATTTTGTATGCCAAGTCCTCTTATTTTCATCGAGGTTTCTTCTTATGATCCTGAGAAGACTTTTTTTGTGGAATCTTCTTTCTTGTTACCCTAGGGACAATAGTTAGAAGAAGTGCCTAAATAGATGTCATTTCTAACAACCTAATTAGATATCTTTTCTCTAATGAAAGCTAAGGCATTATCTAATATTATAGTGGAAGGAACACCAAACCTTATTGCAATACCTTCGTAGAAGTATAGAATGCTAGCTTCATTTTCTTCCTTAAGTGTAATTGCTTCTGTCCACTTAGTGAAGTAGTTTGTGGCTGTAAGAATCCATTTGTGACCTAGGTTGGAACTTGGATTGATCATCCCAATAAAATCAAACCCCCATTGCATGAAAGGTTGATCAACTAAGATAGGATGGAGCAGGAGGGTTGTTAGCTTCTCTATACCTGTGAAGAAGGCACACTTCTTGGATTTCTTAATTCATGAGTGGAAATCATTAAAACTATTAGGCTAGTAATAACCAGCCATACTTCAAATAATAGCTACCATACTTAATTACCACCATCATCTGGTTTGATGAGGCTAGGAAGGGGTGTGCTTTCCTTGTTGAAACAATAAACTCCCAACTCAGCCTCCTCTATTTCCTTGTATGGATCATATTCGTGACTTTTGTTTTCCCATTCATCAAGATTCAAATTTGGGATGCCCCCAACTTTGGTATCTATTTCCTGAGTGTTTGGGAAATCCTTTTGATCAAAGGATGGATAATTTATGTTGACTAGGATTAGTACATGAGGCTCAATATGGAAATTTGTAATAGGTTCAGACTGTATTGTAGCCTTAGCTCCATACCTTATTTTAAAGAGCATATGTGACCAATCAATTGATAAGTAGCCTCCAATTTTGGTGGTGAAGTCTCTTGACAAGCACACTGTAAAGAGTGGTGGAAAGTCAATCATTGATATATCATATTGAACTGTGATATTAGGACATGTGTTTAATGTAATCTTTAAACCTTTTATGATCCCAAAAGTCCCCACTATTGTCACATCTAACTGTACCACTCCTTTGGAAATCAGGTCATATTTCAGGCCCAATTGATCTACAATCTATTTTGGCATTACCGAACTGCTAGCCCCCAAAGAAATTATGTAGTTGTGTCAAAGGTTGTTCCCAATAACCAAAAAAATATATAATGGATGAGGCTTAATGCTTTTACCTTGTTGACCTCCATGAATTCCCTATTTTGGAGCTGTATTAGTGAGCACCTTCTCTTGATTCTGGACAACTCATTTGATGCTAACCAATTCTCCATGGCTACTTGTAACAAATCTCATTGGCCCAAAATTTTCAATGATTCCCACATAGAAATTCTTACATTGGTCTTATTCATTTGATCAATAATGTTAAAAGGAGATGGATTCTCCTTCTACCCCCTTACTCGGCATGAATTTATCCTACACATGGGCTATTGCAACCGGTACCTGAGTTGGATTAGATGGTAATTTGGGCTGATTTTGAATGTTTGGGGTTACACTTGGATTTATTATACCCCAAAGTTTGATAGAAAGCTAAGAAGTACTTGGATTATATGACTTCCCTGTTTCACCTTATTCTTAGACGTTTCTTTGAAATATTGATGAAAGCAGATATAGGGTAATGGGCGTAGGAGGAATACTTTGGAATGTTGGTTGTTGGGTTGTTGCATGCGTGGGACTTCCTGAATCCACATCTGATCATGAGATATTCATTTTGGCTAGGAGGAACTACCTGAAATGGAACACAAGACCACCAAATAAAAGTTAAACAATATGTGTAGTGAACTGACTACCGTGTGCTAGATCCGAGAAGTGTGATACTTCTAAGATGGCTATCAATCCACTATTTGAAACAATTTAATGGAGGTAATGAAGTAAATCCTATTGTAATTGAAATGATTTAGGTATCTCATTAAAAACACAATAAGAAAGATCTAATCTAACAAGCTAGGTTAAAATAAGATCCGAAGGTCGAATAACTAGTTCTGGGTCTCTGCAGGTCTAACAAAGGTCTCAAGTAGATCATAGATGAACAAAGGTAATGTGGGAATAGGTGGATAGGTCACTGTTCTAGAATCTATTGGTAAATCACCGAGACCAATTCCGGTTAAGGGTGACCAAGGATGGTTGGGGATAATCGGTGTCGATTCTTATGGAAAACGAGAATGCCACAAAATGAGCTTTGGGGACTCCTTGTGATTACACAAAGGACTTGGTTGGCCAGAATGAGGTATTAGGCTATTTGGATGGGGTTTTGTGGGGTTTTAATGGGTATGTAGAGGAGGGTGAGTATTAAAGGAGGTCAATGGGTGGCTACAAGAACAAAGGATGACAATACAATGATAAAATGAATGAACTAGAGGAGTAAACTATTCTACTTACTTGAAATCTGGTTTTGGGTGCTTGTGAGTGATGGATGAAGGTGTCGGTAAGAGGTTGAATGCTATTGAGGATCACCAAACGTTGGAAAGCTCCTGCATGGGCTGCATGTGCATTCCCTTTTGCTTGGTTGGATCAAATCTATGTTGGGGTGAGTGTTGGATGATTGTTGGGTGATTGTTGGATGCCTGTGCAAGAGAAAATTCTTGATCTCCTTCCTTACATGCGTGTTCTCATAGAAAATTTCTCTAAAAAGATGTCTTATCTCTTAAGAAATTCCCAATGTTTTCCAACCTTGAAAATAAGGTTGTTTTGGGAATTAAAAGGTGACTAACGGTAGTTCCAGCTTAACTGGCGATGGTTAGGGGTAACCGTGTCGGTCGAGGTAGGATTACCTAGGTTTACTAAACTAGGTAGATCCCCTTGATTTTCTGGGATCTCGTGTCATTCACCCACGGGTCTCGACTCGAAGCTTCTTGTCAACATGCGTGAATTTGGCTAGAGGGAATGTAGACATTGATTTTTAGGGTTTGGGTAAGTCTTAGTTAGTTATGGCAACTTACTAAGAATAGGTTTTAGGGTGAGTTAGCTTGATGAGGTGTCTAGGTGAGGTGTAAGTGTGGGCATTATTTAAATTAGGATATTTAAATAATAAATATTGTGAGGCTAACGAATTAATTTAATTAAATTAATATTAGTGGGGTGAAGGGGGCCATGGCTAGGTGAATGTGATGAAGGTATTTATTTGTCGAGGGACCAAAGGGGAGTGTGACCTAATTTTAGTGTCCTCATTTTTCCCATTTTTGTTGTGTAGCTTGTATTGGTAGCGATGTTGAAAAAATAAGATGTGGTTGCCCCATGTGTGGGTGTCGGTGATCCCCCTCAAACTAGGAACCGATGAGGAAGAAGGCGGGAATCAATGAGTGGTTTGATAAAAGGTAAATATGAGAAAGGTAAAAGGTGGGGAGCAGGTGGAAAAGGAAAAAGGGTCGACTCAGGTAAACTAGGTAATAGGTCATGGTCAAAGGTAGGAATAATCAAACACACGTACATGTATAAATTGCAGCACGTTACCGGGTTAAAGAGTAGGTAAACTCTATATTTTCTAAGGTCGAAGTGATTCTTGTATTAAAGGTATAGGATATGGTCAAGAAGCACAATGTAGGTGAGGTGTAGGAACGTTTAGGTATGTTCCGGTACACCCAAGGTAGGGTTAGGATAAATGGTCATGGCAAGAGACAAGGTAAGGTCATTAGGTCAATCAACACAAGTAATAGTGTCACAAGGTATAGTGAACACATGGGGTCAAAAGTCACTAGCGATGGTCCAGGGCCAAAAATCAAGGTCATAGCATAGGTAAGGCTGAGGAGGGGTAAAATAAGGAGTCCCCAAAGGAGGAAAAAGGAAGGTAGTAAATGAGGAGGTTAGGAAGGTGAGGTAAATGGGTTGGGTAAAGGTGAGGTGGGGTAAATGATCAGGGTAAAGGGTAGGTGTGAAAAAAAAAGGAGGGATAGGTGGGGTAATAGGGTAAAATGTTGGGTTTGTGCAAGAGAGGGTGACTGATGCCAGTCAAGGGTAACCGACGCTGGTATAGGTCAACCGACCATGGTAAGGTAGGGCATGTGACCGATTCCGGTGAAGGTGAACCGATGTTGGTTAGGTCGAGTTTGGTATAAAAATAAAACATCCGTGTTTTTGTTATTCATTTGTCATTTAGCGAATTTAGAAAATGAAAAAGAGGGAGAAAAGAGGGAAAAGTGTCTAGACAGAATGGAGCATTGAGTTGGCGGTGTGAATAATGGGTGATTGGTTGGTGAGAGGCAAGTCCATAGGATCACGTGTGATTCGATTGGTTAGAGACGTAGGTGGAAATTTAGTGATGGCAAAGGTCGAGAGTAGATGGATATTTTCTTTTCCTTCCCGGATTCTTGATACATAGATCCTTAACCAACTTATTATAGATAGGTACATATTTTATGGATTGTATAAGTGGAATCTTTACACAAATATCCTTCAATTGGTTGACAAAATCAGAATCATAATCTAATTTAGGGTCAAAATTATTTTCTTGAAATCTCTCTGAAATGGGGGTTCATTGACTTACATTTTTCCTTTATTGGAACTTTGTTTATGTTGTTGCAGATCATCTTGATTTTTTTTGGATTTGTTGTGGATCATTCTACATCAATGGTGGTTCGTATGAAATCTCAATGATGGTGGGTTTACTTAGTGGGAGAAATGTTCTTCCTAAATGGAGATTGATATCGTTGACATCAATTCAATAGGAAGATTTTTGGTTTGATTCAATGGTGTTGGTTGGTCAGGGAAGCTTTATTGTTAGGGTTAGATGTTGGTTGAGCTAGTAGTTCAAGTGTCTTTTGATTGAGATCAGTGTTGGGGTTTTGTAATCAGAGCTTTCTATTATGGGTAAGGAGGTTGTTGATAGGGTTTTGGTAGATAGGATGGGGATTTCTCCATTGATGACCTCTTCTCCAAGGTTGTTGCACTTACTAAGGGGTTGTTGCCATTATCAACCTGAAAATTTATGTTTTCATTGTTATTGGTATTAGGTAGGGTATGAAGACCAATCTTACTCGATTATTATCCCAAGGTGGGGGTTACATAAATGAATTACTATCCTAGATTTGAAAATATGACATAGGATCTTGTGGTATACCTCCTTATCTTACTTGACCATTGTTACCTTTGAGAAATGTATAAATACTTGCCCATCCTTTATTTTTAACATCTTGAATTCTGGTGCAACCTTCTTTTCTTGTGCAATGCTGGCCAATCCTCTACATCTGCAATCAACTTTTTTTCTTCTACATTCATGGTAGAAATTAGTAAGTGATGCCTCCACATCTTTTCTTTTCTTCTTGGCATGTAGTGCATCAAGCTAGGTGGCCATGTTTTTAACAATTTCTTGCTTCATGTTCTTGAACATGTTTACAATCTCTAATTTAGATATGTCCTCAATTCCTCTAGTATTTTATCCACCCCTTGATCTAACATTTCTTATTCTCTTCATGGTTTCTTTGGAGTACTTCCTGTAGACTTCAAAAATATCATCAAAGCTAGCTTTTGAAATGTCTCCATATCCTCTTCACCGATTCCCTTCAATAAGATTAATTTGAGAGATTCAGGAGGTAATCTTGTGTGCCTTGAATTCCAAACACAAAATAATAATCTCTCTAGATAATCTTCTAGTGGTTCATCATCCTTTCTGTGTCATCTTTAAGAGTTCACCTCCTCCTCTGCTACTTGGTCTCGTAGTAGTCTTGAAACTTGGTGAGAAATTTTTCCTTCATCTTCTTTCAGGTAGTCACAACATCTCTTCTTAGGCCCATAAACCATCTCAAGGCTACATCCTTGAGTGTAGTAGGGAATAGCTTTAGCTTATGTGCATTAGTTGTATAATCATAGCTCCTACATAAAACATCAAACTTAAATAAGAAAGTGTCTAGGTCTTCAGTTATGGATCTATGGAAATTAGGAAGAGCTAAGGGAGAGATATTATTCATTACAACAAGTTTATTGTTATTGGAGATGGGAAAATCAAATGTAGTTTCCCTTTCTTCAACATTTTGATTCACTTCTTCTGTCATGATGGGATGTTTAGGAACAACCTCAAAAATATCACTTGGAGGAGGGTATTCTACTATCAAACCTTGTACGAGAGGAATATAATTCTTCTCCGAGAATCGAGATGAAGCACTATTTGATATTTGAGGATTGGGTAAGAATATACCATGGGCATCTCTTGGATGGTGCATGCATCAACTAACTCAAATCAATCAACATACATTAGTGGGGGGGTTGGAGGTGGAATTTCTAAAACCTAAACTATTTCTAAGGAATGAAAAACCTCTTAAAAACCCTATAACTTGGTAGTATCCTTGACAACAATGCTAAAAATGGTGGTGCAAATAAACTTGCAGCAATTAATATGTTGTTCATTGAATCACAATCATTTAATCATCAAAATAGGGGATGTAAAGGTGAAATAATGCCACTGATATATGAATAGTTATAGAGAGTTTAGGACGTATGGAAAGAAATAACTTTTTTCTATACTTAAAAAAATAATGCTTAAAACTAGACAAAACTGAGAACTAAAAGAAAATTGTTTCTAAATGTTATAACTAAGGAAAATCTTGTAAATTCATAATGTAGATAAAAAAGATAAATTTCTTCCTAGGCTAACATGCAATGAAATAAAGAAACAAAAGTATGGAGGGGTTTAGCAGAATATAAGTGGGCCATATCTTCAGTGTTAATCCCTCCTAAATTTTTTTACTAGAGGCTAATAAACATAACTCAAATCTTTTATTTAATTTTCATGGACATTACACCCAAGAATTAAGAAATATCTTATCTAATTTTCCTTCCTATCTCTGTATATCATTACCAACAGTAACCCTTTCTTTTATTCTTCTCATTTACAGCAATAGGTGAGAAGAAGAATTCAACTAGGAGTTTAACAAACTAAGTAAAATATCTTTAGTAGAACAAGTGGAATATCTTCAACAAAACCATGATAGACACAACATATGTTACGGAGCTCATAAAAGTGTTCAACTATCAATCATGCAAAAATATTCGCATAATAAACTCATTAAATCAAGTGTTGACTCAATCAATCATTTCAGTCCTTTATTAGTTTACAATAAATGATAAGATCAAAGGTTGATTTGTTTCTTAGTTCTTCATGTTCCGATTGTAACTGCTCCTTCAATGAAATGTACAAACTTGATTTTCATTCTTCATGTTCTAAGAGATCTTCATAACTCGGGATTCTTTGTTTTAGGTAATTCACTTTCATTTTGGATGGGTTTCTATGGACAATTACTTTGTTACATACAAGTTGTTACATATATCCGATTACTTACAACCAAGAAATAAATCACACATATCATCATTCAAACACCTTATTGAAATCATAAGAATAAATGCACACAAAAATACCAAAAATAAAGATAACTAGAGATAGCTTTATTAATTAGTATTATGCCATAAGTATAAGGTTGTAATCAAAATGTTTAACAAAGTTATAGGAAAATACAGAGACACAACTACAATGGCTCGATCAAAATACGTGAAAGATGATTTTTTCATAACTGAAATAATCACAACTTATCAAAATATTTAAATATATATTCCATATGTAACATGTTGAAGTCATCATTGAGGACGTGGCTCAAAGATTTCTGGATAATTCATCACTGATATCATTGGTGGCAACAATACCTTCTTCTCAAGCTTTTCATAGTTTCATGCAAGATCTTGACCAAAAGTAAATGGATTTGTAAAACTTGAAATGTTTTTCTCTCTTGTTAATTATCCCTTCCTAAACCAAGGTGTCGGGACCAAATTTCTTGAGTTCATTCAAGGCTTCCAGGGTTAATTCCCAATTATTTAATTCTTCCTAGAGCTTAACATTCATCTTTTCAACAACTAATTTCTCTCTTTCTATATCATTTTGGACCTCAATAGTGTCCTTGATCATCCTCTTTCCTTGAGTTAGGATCTTTTGGATCTAACTATATATTCCATGACCATTCTGCGTAATCTTCTAAACCTCTAAAAAGGATTATGTATCAAAACTATTCAGAACTAGAAACGAGATTGGAGTTGGTTTGGTGATCTTAAGTATGATAGTTATTAATTATTCCACCTTATCCTTCATTTGATCCTTGGTGACCTTAGTTTCTTTCAGTTTCTTAAATATTTTATCCATGGCCACCTACATATCTTGTTGAGCTTCTTTAGTAGTGACTTTCCCAAGCACCACTTTGGTAATCTGGTAATATGAAGAAGTGATGTCTTCCTTTCTCTTTAATGTAGTAGGAGAAATGATCTTAGTAAAATTTTCTCCTTATGCATTAATGGTAATTTTAGAAATGGTATTGGGTTTCATATATGTGTGATGCAAGGTGGGGGTCACATGTAGAAACAAAATCATGAACTTTGGGTATCTATCTAGTGTTGATCACATACTACTATTCATACGATTCTGAAGTAAGAAAGACTAATCATCCCATGTCTTTGGCAACCTTTTCTTATTTTTCGTTACCTCTATTTATCTTACACTCTTACTTTCACATAATTTATTTTCACACTCCAACATTTATCACCCTAGACACTAGCACTTAGAAACAATGCCAAAGACCAAGTTCCGCTATTCCCTTTTGGTGCCCCGACCTTTTTGTACTTTTCTCACATCTTTTGGGTCCTTTCTAGTTGTTTCAAATTCTTGTTTGTAGTTGGCCTTTTCGAGGGTTAATTATAAAATTTAAGCAATGGAATCATATAAATATAAATTTATGTGGCAATAATGAAGGACCAAGCACTAAGCATTAGCTATCACTACCTAAGATTGTATCCAAAGGCTATTCTAGAGTATCCAAACATCCATTCTAGCATCCACACAAAGGGCAAAGGATTTCATTATTCTCGCATATACTTCATAGGAGGGAAGATCATTCTATTCTGGATACACACATCTACGTACATCTCTTACCTCTATTTATTTCTCTCTATCATGTGTGACACACACAAGATCCACCTAGAGAAAAATATATTCACACACACACACACACACACATAGAACTACATTGGGTCTGAAATGTAGTGCAACACTCAGTCCTAAGATCACTCATTTGACAGCTGAGGATAGTCTGACCATTCATTTATATTCTTTTCTTTTCGGGATTTGATACACTCTTAAGGGTTTTGCGGTCAATTCCTTATTGTATGTTATTAGTGACATCATCGATCATTGTGCCACATACTAGTGACAAGAAGAGGATAATGAACACATTTTGATAATTAAAAGATGGTTTTTAAAGGTTTTGGGTTTTCATAGGTGCCCACAACTAGTCTTTAGCACCCACTAGTACTTCTTGACCCATTTTGGGCATCTCGAGTCTAACATATTCCTCCATCTCCACTTTTTTTGGGTTTCATTGCAATAATCTATACGTTGTATTCTCTAGTTCTTCAATTATATACACCTCTATGATCATATAAAAACAACTAAGTCATTTTATCTCCTCATTTTCACTTAGGGTTTTAAATATTAATTTCTTATTTTCTTGGGTCTATTTTGTACTTAATTGCTTATTCACTTACTACTACACTGTAATCATATTTGCATATTTTATTCATTTATAATAATATCTACTTAATAATCAGGAAATGAAATAAAAGGCTTCAGGAGAGACAATTGTTTTCTTTTCTTTAGGTTTTAGTAAACTATCTAGCATGTGAATAAAGAAATAAGTATTTGTTGAAGGAGTAGTGATCATGAGGGTGGAACTTCAGGAGTAATAAATTTTGATACCAAGGGGGAGGAATGGAGAAAATAACTCTGAAACCATTAAATATGGGGAGGTCGAGGATGAAGAAGGAAATGTGTTATGTAAGGATAACATAGGGTTGTAATTATCCCAAATTAGGGAGTGTAAAGAGATGAAAATACTTATAGAAAGAGTGACACTCAAGGAGAGGAAGGTGGTAGATGAGAAATAAGGGTGGTGGAAGTGATAAAAATTAGATTTATAAAGATGAGGAAGGTCTGGGAAGGAAAATAAAGAGGAGAAGAGGGAGGAGGAGAGGGAACATGTGAAGAATAAGTGATTGGAAGTGACACATGTGGGGCCAATATCACAAGATGAATCACATGGGTGATAAAATAAGAAGAAACTGAAGAGAGGCTAGGTTGCCATGGTGTCATTTGATGTCTCTTATGTTTGTTGAGGGAAGGGGAATCAAAGTTGACAATAGTGGTGTAATATGTTGTCTCTTGTGATCATCAAGAATCAATACACCGACATTTAGAAAGAACGGTTTTAAGCTTGGAAATGATGCTATATAAAAAGGCATCATTTACTCTTCAAAAAATGACCTAAATTCTACTTAAAAGACAACGAGGGTACAATTTGTATAAAACATCTAAGGCTCTAGTACCCTTATTTCTTAACCCAGGATAAATTATGATACCCATTATTGCATAGGTGATATATGATGTCACAAAAAAATTCCATTGTCAAAGACTCTTTCAACTAACCATCCAATGCATCACTGATAAATTCACCCCATCTGAAGAATTGTTCACTTTTATCTATGATAGTGATAAATTGATATATCAAACCCCATAACTCCTTTACCTCACATAGTCTTAAAAATATTCTTAGAATTTTGATGATATCATTGATTTCAAGAATTAAATCACTTAGGTGAATATTTTTGGGAATCTACTCACCGCAGGATTACGTTTAAAGAGATATTTCTTATTGATGTGCTTGATACAATTTGTTGAATTTTCATCCTGAGCATGTTGATCCCTCTTGATATTGGTATCAATATACTGATTAATATTTATAAGTTGAGTGATATCCTCAAAATATTCAGGATCTAAATGGATGACTACATCCTCATCTTGGTTCTTAACAACCCTAGAGTCGATTCATAAAGTGGTCGCCACAAGAATAAATTCTAGATATTGAGAAGATATGGAGAAACCAGAATGAGAGGAAGTCTTCTATCAAATATTTAGTGCATCCATGTTGTCTTTATAGGGATCTTGACCCTATTCCAAAACTCATCCATGTCAACATTCCCTAATTCAATTTCCCGACATCGAAATTTGAGTCAATGTTGGAAGGGGGAATGACCCCTTGATACACTGTACTTCATCTCTTTAGAATGTTTTTCAATGCCTTTCCCTTTTCTTGAATCAAACATGGTGTTCAATTAATTGAAGAATCATTTAAAAACCCCCTCTAGATTCTTAGAGATGAAAATAATAAATTTTTCCTACTTAAGACCCTATAAATTCAAAAACCCTTCGGGTTTTCCCTTACTAGATACACTTTGTAAAGTTTTACAAAATTTTGGAAACTTGGTTCTTATTTACACCCTCGGATCCTGAAATATTTTCAGGATTTTTAGCTTTGCGAACACTCTAGAAATCCTCATGCACATTTGGTCTTTTGACCTTGTTTAGGAACGTGAAGAACCTAATACACTAGAAGAAACTCAACACTTATCAAAAATTATATTCCCCGACACACTATCAAAGCTTCGACTTGTTTTTCACCAAGAAATAAGGCTATATCAAATGAAAATGAGTAAAATCATTCAAAAAGGCCAATGAATGAAAATTGATCTTTCAATCTTCAAAAGTAGGAGTGAGGATCAAATTTGAATTCTATAAGTAAAAATTACATTAAAAACATATATTTATAAACCCCAATCACATTTAATACACGTAGGATGACACATGTAGAAACATACCTCCATCCTAGCAATAAATGTGTTAACCCGCGAGTAAACTTTTGTCTAGAAAGAACATGTCGTGCTTACATGTAATTAGGTCTAAAAAACCTGACACAAAGAAACCCCAAGAGCTCTTCAAAATCATGTATCGGGATTCATGATACATACAACATGGGTTTTAACCAAAGATGTTCCAATGCAAAAATATCTAAAAACTTGATATAAAGAATCAATTGAGTTTGAGAATCAAGGAACATCAAGCATTTGACATGTAAAACCCCTCGGATGTTATGATGCATGTGAAACCCAATAAACTTAATACACTACATTTTTTTAGGGTTTGGGTTTAGAAAACATCAAACATTAACAATTTATTTCATCTTTAATATTTTAAAACCCGAAAACCCGAAAAATCAAAATACTATAGTGTTTCAGGTTTTGGGGGTCATTTGACATGAAACATGTCAAAGTGCAAGTTAATCCTGACAAACCCACCTTAGAAAATTAATTTCAAGGTAGAAAAATGGATTTTCAACTATTATGTAGAAAGTATAGGAACCATGAAGATTGAAAATTTTGATTGGTTATCTCAATTTTATTGTGAAAATCAAAATTAGGATAACAATTCCATTAAAAATAGAATTCTTTTCAAAAATAATTCCATAAATCTTTCCTCCTTATACAAACAATAATCAAACATTATTTAAATAAACTCTTATACTTACGTAGTAGGAAGTTATATAAGTCAAGAAAATTTCTTAGTAGGAAGTTATATAAGTTGAGAACCATACTTAGTAGAAAGTTACATGTGTTAGGTAACTTCTTACTTAATAAAGTAGATGAAGGATTAAGGGATTTTATGTTTCGGATAAATAATTTTTTTCTTTTATTAAATCAAAAATCATTCCCTATATGAATCAATTTTTTACGAACTTGAAAATTAAATGTGACAACATAATTTTCTTGATATTAGAATGGATTCCAAAAAGAATTGAAGATTTAATAATAATGTGGCTACCAAAATGCTTCGTGATGAAAAAAAAATTTTTTTCTATTAAAACCAAATTCATAAAAGGTATAACAATTATTACTCTTATTATTCTAAAGAGGTGTTATGAGGCTGATATCATAAATATAATGATTATCGAGTATGCCCTAAAAATGGGGAAAGACACCACAAAATGAATCCATAATTATTTCGAGACCGGGATTAAAAATGTGGCCCATAAATGATATAATCAATATTATTGGACTACAACCAAAAAAATCTATCACTTTATCAGGAGTAGAGTAGGGAGAGGATAACCTTCTTATGAGACATTATTACGATGTCTATACCAATTCTCAAAAGCTGGAATATTCCCGCTGGGATCGCTTTTTACAGTTTATAGATTATTATGGAATAAAAAATTCCATATGTGCGAAGTTAACGCTGTTTATCTTTTCCTCTTTAGGTTCCTCTTTCCTCGTCTTTAAGTAATCCTGTTTCTACGGGAAGAGACAAATAATTAATCTCCCGTAGAAACAAACCTTCGGAATTAGTCATAATATATAGACCATAAACAAAAAGAAATGGATCTCATTCATGCCAATGACCTTTTAGCTTGGAAAAAAAGTAAAGATGAGTATTGATCGCTTCCTTCATATCAAATAAAATAGAAAATAAATCATATTCTGGCTTTTAGGCCTCCTTTTGTACACAAGGGTATAGTCCTTTCATAAAAAAAAAAATATAATTAATATTTTTTTTTTCCTTCATATCAAATAAAATAGAAAATAAATCATATCATTCCTTTTTCCTTTTGGTTCTTAAAGAACAGAGAGGATCTGTTGAATCTCAAGTATGTTATTTAACCAGTCGAGTAAAAAAACTTACTGAGCATTTGGACCTGCACAAAAGAGACTATTCGTCCCAAAGAGGTTTGTGGAAAATTGTGGGTAAACGTAAGCAACTTCTGATTTATCTGTTCAAGATAGATAGAATTCGTTACAATAATTTAATTGGTGAATTAGATATTCGTGGGCCACGTTAATTTCGAACGAAGTTTTCAGATCCAATTATGGTTTATTAAATTCCGGAGAGTCGTTCTTTTGTCTTAATTGATTTATAAACGGAGAAGAGTTATGATTATGGTTGCTACGGAGAAAGACCCCATGATGGTAAGTATGGGTCCTCATCATCCATCAATGCATGGTGTTCTTCGACTTATTGTTACTTATAATGGATAATATGTTACTAATTTTGAACCTAGATTAGGTTATTTATATACGTGAATGGAAATAATTGCTTTGAGAAATGAATGATTTTCCAATAGATATACCCTATGTAACACGATGGGATTATTTAGCTACTATGTTCACAGAGGCAATAACGGTTAATGCGCCAGAAAGATTGGAAAATATTCAAGTACCTAAAAGGGCTAGCTATATAAGAGTTATTATGCTAGAGTTGAGCCGTGTAGCTTCTCATTTGTTATGGCTTGGACCTTTCATGGCTGATATTGGTGCATAAAATGTAGGCATCTAAATTCGGTATTTATACCCTTGATCACCCGCGTGTGCATATTTATTTAATTCATCCCATTTATTTAATTAAATTCACATGAATTAATTAAGCAACATTAATTAATTAATTAATCATTTAATATCTTACATGCCCATTTATCCCATCCATATTAATCTTTATTAAAATTAATTAATTAATTCCTATTAATTAATTAATACCCATTATCTTTCCCTAACTAACCTTTTATTTAGGATGCTTTTATCCTAAATTCACCCCCTTTCTTTTATAAGTTTTTCTCCGTCTATTTTTATGCCCTAACTACCCACAATTTATACTAAAGCACTCTAATCCCACCTACATTCCTTAAAGCATTAAACCAACTCTTAAAAAGCCAAAAATTACACCAAAATCACAAAATCTTGCCCACTATAGAAACTTTTCCCATAATCGGAAGTAACCCAACCCAGATTGTTGTTGACCTATAAAGCTAGTATTTTCTTACCAAAAATCATCAGATGCATGTACTTTAGAGATTTCTTCTAAAATGAGAATCTTTCCTCACGCATAAGCATTCTTGAGACATTCATAGACCTTTTAGACATCCTTTCAAGCAGTGCTTTCATTGCTCACGATAACCTTTCATGAGATTTATCATTTTATTTGTGTTGTTTTGCTTCATATTTATCATATTATCATGTATTTCTTACATCTAACATTTTATAGATTCATATCAGCTACAAAAACACTAATAGATTCTTCAACAGCATTCTTTCCCAATTTATTTTCTTATAGGTTTCCTTTCCTATCCATTTATCCTTGGCCATATTTAAATTTGTTGCATTCACCATCGACTCAACCAGGTCATTGTCAACCCAACTCTTACTTCCCAAATATCCTATCCAAATAATTGTTTCTTCCATCTTCTACCTCGACCTCATTCTCGTAGGTTATCTCCCACTTCCCAAAGACCTCACTATACTCCATTTAACACTCATGATTTTGCAGGCTTGTATATTCATCTTATTTTCCACATCTTCCCTCTCAAGTCACTTTGTCAACCTACCTCTACATGGTCTATGTTGCAGTCGACCTAGACCACATAACACTTAGTTTACAATTATTTCAATATAATCATCTTTTAGATAAATCTTTGTCATTTTCTAGATTCATTAGCATTTCTTTTTCTACATGATATTTGTTTTTTCATCTTATACATCACTTTTGTTTAACAAATGGGGTTATCATCCGTGAAAAGAAGCTAAGACTTCTTGGATCCGCTTTATCACAAAACCCTCTCATATTCTATCTAATCATTTTTCATTCATTGACTCTTATTTATAGGTTATCATCTTGTAGCATTAGGGATCCATCATCTACTTTGCACTTGTATCTGTCATATCATGTCAAAGGTAACATAAACCCTCCATCATTTTTGAGTTTGATATTTTCTTTAGTATCTAGATCATTTAATTGAAAATGAACAGGAAATTAGATAAACTAAGAGAGGAAATGAAATACTATTTATTTGAAGCTGCCACGGGCATGCGAATGATGCATAATTATTTCCGCATTGGAGGAGTAGCTGTGGATTTACCCTACGGTTGGATAGATAAATGCTTAGATTTTTGCTATTACTTCTTCCCAAAAGTGACAGAATATGAAAGGCTTATTACACGCAATCCTATCTTTTTGAAACGAGTTGAGGGAGTAGAGAAGGCACAATATATTGGGATTTCCAAAAGAAATCTCTAGTCTTATATGGATTTTAATTGACATAATTACTCTTTTATTGGGAATTACATTAGTTATTGGCATATTGTATGGCTCGAAAAAAATAAATGCATGAATACATCAATCTACTAGACTGAATACGTTGGTTCTTCGGTAATTATAAAAAAATTGATGGATGGGATCAAACTACTTCTGAAAGAAGATATTCTTCCATCTAGGGGAGATATTTGGTTATTTAGTATTGGACCAGCGATAGTGGTCATACCTATTTTTTTAGGTTATTTAGTAATTCCCTTTGGCCGCCACATTGTTCTACTTGATCTTAGTATAGGTGTTTTTTTTTGGATTGCCATTTCAAGTATTGCTCCCCTTGGACTTCTTATAACAGGATATGGATCAAATAATAAATATTCTTTTTCAGGTGGTCTCCGAGCTGCTGCTCAATCTATTAGCTATGAAATTCCTTTAGCTTTATCTGTGTTATCTATATCTCTACGTGTGATGCTTTGGGATATGAGATTGATTTTCCTCTCTTTTATGATTACGATAAAATAGGAAAAAATAATTGAATGGGATGAATATTTATTATTCATTCTGATAGGAAAAAACATATTCATTTGGGTGAGATTAAACATTTTTATAATACACAATATGATGATTAAACCCCATCCCCCATGTACAAGAGTGAAACTAAAATGAAAAATAATAATATTGTTCCAAGTCACAAAGATCTCAGATGATAATAGAACATGACATTTAATAAGATGAAAGGAATTTTCCATAATAACCTAACAAAAATATTTGTAAATAAAGAGATAGAATAACATATATGGAAATCCATCATAATCCGAATACTCTATACATTACATGAATTAGTTCAATAATAAGGATTAACATATAGGAGGAGTGAAGTGTAACTACTAACTAGATTAGTGGTGAAGAAATCCCACTAAATGATAGTAGTGGCGTTAAGTTAACTCCACAAAATTAGTAAGCTAACTCCACATAATTGGAAATCCAACTCAACACAACTAGATAACTAACTCCACACAACTAGTACACCTAAGAAAGATAACCCAACAAGTGTAAGGATAACCTAAGCATACGAATTATCCTAATAAAAAGAAAAAGAAAAATACTAAAATACATTAACACCCTCGTAAGAAGAGATTAAGTGGGCGGAAAATAAGGTCGGTCCCGACAACAAGGCTTGACAAGGTACCCACATACAATAACTAGGAAAAAGAGACACCCCATGGTACCCAACACCAATAATAAAAAAGTAGAAAAAGAAAAATATGTTGCAAGGAATCCCAAGAATCTCGGCCCAAAAAACGTGTATAATGGTGAAGAATTTTGGTTTGCACTATGGTCTAAATCCACCGCTCGATCATGAAACTAAAAAAATTGACGTTGGGATTTACTAGAATAACTCCATACAAGGATATTGTCAATGGAGTGATATCCAAAGTGTAAAATAACACCAAAAATAATTCAATTAACTTCTATAAACATGTGTGCCATGATCTAAGAAAAATAACTAAGGTAACAAGGCAAGGAGACATGATCTAAAGAAATAGTAGTGTCATGATACAAGAAAATCCAAGGCAAGAATGTAAGAACATAAGACCCGTAGAAGCAAGATCAACTACTAAAAATATGTGTGTCATGATCTTAGAACAATAACCAAGGAAACAACGAAAGAACACAAGATCCAAATAAATAGGAGTGTCATGATCCAATACAAGCCAAGGTAATAAGGAAAGGACACAAGACTGAAGAAGCGTGGATCAGCACCATAACCTACCATAATGTTGAATGGGTAGAGTGATGCTACAAATCAGTATGATTTGTCAAAATAACTACTAGAACATTGACAAACTAATACTAGGCTTCACCCGAATATCTCCCCCACAAGAGATACATCGTCAACATGCCTAAAAGTGTGAAAATATAGATTTAAAATATCTCAACAAGCAAGAGAGACGTGACTATTGGAAATTTATAATTGAGTGTGTGTTATAATAATGAAACTTTATTATTTTAGTGTTTTTCTTAAAATAAAAATTTTCAATCGAACAAGCACAAAAAATAAGCACTTTAAGAAAAATGACACTCAATTTCGAGTTATCTATCAAAATTTACATTTTTTTTCTTTGTTATTTGATATTTTTTTAAATAAAACATAAAATGTCTTTTTCCTTCACTCTTCCTCAATTTACCTTTTCTAAATAAAAATTTCTAATGTTGGATCTCCAAAACAGAAGAAGAAAAAAACCCATTCTCGAATGTGAAAAACCCATAAATTATTTTTCTCGAGTTTTCTACTTTACCGGAATGGATTTTCAATATCCTCCAAGGTAGCACAAAGGTACAAGATCCCCACATTTTTCCATGTACGAACTCTAAAAAGTGGAAGAAAAAAACCCAATACTAAATGTGAGATACCTAGAAATCGTTTTTACTCGTAAATTTTTCCTTCCCTAGCACATATTTCTTCTCTAACAAGAATTGCTAAGATTTTCATATCCTTGACAAAGAGGAAATATTTAAAGCGGAAGAAAAACACGGTACCAAACACAAAAATCCCAAGTAAAAACCTAAAAATGGGTTTTCTAGACTTTCTACTTCCTGCACCGGTTTCTTCCCTAACACGAATTTCTAAGTAGTTGTGTACATATCTCGTGTCCACCTCTACAAAACCAAAACAAATGGTCTCTTTAAAGGACAATTTTATAGACACTTTTGGGGTTTTTTCACCGTTCATATTCAATAGATACCTTTTTTAGTAAAAATGTATGCTATAACAAAGAGCCGACAGATTCGAATATATGAAAATAAGTAAACCCACCATGGAGATCTCAAATGATAATAACACACCACATTTAATAAGTTGAAATGAATTACAAGATAACCTTATAAAAATATTTACATTTACAAAGAGCTAAAATATCATATATGGAAATCCATGATAATCCATCTCATTATCACCGAATCACAAAGACTCTTCTATGGTTTATACAAGTGCATATACTTGTATTCACGGTGTGATTGGATAACATGGGTACTATCTCTAAGTTGTGGGACTTGCTACTTGAGATAGACCTCCAGAGAAAGCTGGTTCTTGCTCCTAAACTACCTACCACAATCTACTCTAATGCAAGGGAAACTAACTATGCTAATCTAAATTTCCAAGGGACCAAGGAGAGAGAATGCATAAAATGAAAGCCTACACTAAATCAGTGATACACCAAAAAAGGAGGGTGTGAGAGTAGTCTCCCAATGCGTGAGATAAAGAAGCGAAATGCACACTAGAAAGGGTGATGACAGTTCTCCACAATCTAACAAAATGCATTCACAAAAATACTTCAATCATACACAATGATAATGGATCCCTACAAGAACATAATAATAGGCACAATATTCTTGTAACTAAGATTGGAGGGGCAAGAAGAATACAAGAAAACACAGCAGGGGAAGATACATCCACAAACTTGTATTTTATTGCTTCATGATATGCACAGTTCAATCTATTACAAGAAAAGGGGCTGGATCACCATACAAGGAGTCCACTACAAGGGCTTGTAGCACATTGGCTTCACAAAGAAATTTTGACAAAGCTTTGCTATCTAAAACTCTCCCCTTTTACAATGAGCCCAACACTCCAATTTATAGAAAAGATGAGAAGAGAGAGAGGGAAAAATGAAAATCTCAAAATCTATCCTTCAACCACTTGTAAGAGGCATTAAATGGAGTAAAATGATTATATATTTCTTGCAAAAGGCTCCCCATATTGTCCCAGGTGCTGCAGCAGAGAAAGAATGATGACCATGCCTCTTAATTGCACTCCCAACCACCAAATACAACACTGTTATGAACCCGGCCACATTTTATAAAAAATATCCATCAATATCTCAACAAATTTGGAATTTCTTGATTACTATGCATTGGGATTGGAGCCACAATTCCAATGGTACCAATTTTGTGTGATTTTGTTGAGAAATGCAAAAGTTATGGCCTTCTGAGTGCGGGAAGCTATTTTGGGTCTGGCAGGCGTTTTCTGATCATTTGACGAGAATGAGCATTAACTGACTGGAGAAAAATATGTTTATTTTAATTAAATATATCTACTTTTTTGGCATAGAGGACGTCGTGCTTGTTCCATAAAGTTCAATTTTGTAAAATCGGAGCTCGAGTCAAAAGTTATGGTGTTTGAAGTTTCACGGGTCAAACGCCGACTTTTCTTCTTTGCCTTCGGCCACTTCAACTTTTAAGCGTCCCATGCGTTCCTTTGTCCCAACTGTCCCAAATGAAAATATCCTGCATCAGCCATTCGGGCTTCCTTGTTCCTGTTTGAGGTGAAGACACGTGGCGAGATTCCATTCGTTGCCGGCTCTTTCGGCTTTTCACGTCCCACGCGTACTTTTGGCCCAACTATCCCGAAAGAAAGTCCCCTATTTCGGTCGAATCAGCCGGTTCACGTCCTCCGCGTACTTTTGGCCTGGATGTCCCAAATGCAGGAAAAATATCTCCGAACCGCCCGAAATGGACTAACTTGCGCCAAATCGGGACAATCCGCGTCCCACGCATACTTTTGGCCTGCAAATGTCCCAAATCGCGCGAATCAAAAGACCTAGGCAATTTTTTTCCTCTTTTCGCCAATTCAGCTTTTCGTGTCCCACACGTCCCAACGTCCCAACTGTCCCGCAAAACCACCTCTACACTAGGAATTACCCAATTTTCTTCATTTTTTTTTCAAGTTGCCCCAAGCTTGGTATGACAAACCTCAATCGACCAGTAACTGCGACCCGAACCCTTCAGACCCGAAATGCTTTAAAATAGTCCTGCAACCTTATTTTTGCATTTTTTCCATTTTTTCTAACTCGTTGGGATTTCTTCTTGGATGGGAGAGTTAGAAAAAGCTGAGGGGACCCCAAAAAACATGATTTTGGGCCTCGAATCAATCTACTTGCTTGGGACTAAATAATTTGATGCATGTTATCAAAATTACCTTGAGGGGTGAATTTTGGATAACACCATCATAATTCCATAATATTATATACATTACATGAATTATCTCAATAATAAGGAAGTACATATACGAAGAGGGAAGTGTAACTACTACATAGATCGGTGGTGAAGAACTCACATTAACTAATAGTGGTAGTTAAGTTAGCTCCACAAGACTAGTAAGCTAACTCAATATAACTAGAAAGCTAAATCCACATAACTAGTAAAATAACTCAACAAAAATAGTACACCTAAGAAAGCTAACCCAACAAGTGTAGGGATAACCCAAGTGTAATAATTATCCTAATAAACAAGTAAAGGATAAATAATTAACTACACTAACAAAAGTATTCACAATTAGTAAAAATTGCTAAGTTCATCTATTAGTTATTTTTTTCACCAAATCACTTGCACCCTCTGAATGGCCAGGATGTGAATAGGATGTTCGGTGTGATTGGGACACATGGGATCACCTCTCAAGCTATGGGACTTGGGCTCGAAGTGAACCTCTGGAGAAGGCCAGCTTCCTCTTCCTAAACTAAGTGTTGTACTACTCCTAGTGTAACAAAAATGATTATCTAGTCCTATGCTAACGTCTTCATGGGGTTTTAGGGAAAGAGATTTACAAAAATGAAATTATACTAGGGATTGTGATGCACCAAATGAAGGGCATTTCTAGACTC
Source organism: Taxus wallichiana var. yunnanensis (assembly GCA_018340775.1). Lineage (NCBI taxonomy): Eukaryota > Viridiplantae > Streptophyta > Pinopsida > Cupressales > Taxaceae > Taxus > Taxus wallichiana. The sequence continues at coordinate 473,418,245 of CM031242.1, read as the reverse complement.
AGGAAGGGTTAATTTGAAGAGGGTGTGTGCACCAAAGTCAACTTCACCTACTACAACTTAGAGAGGGTACACGATACAACAAACTAAGAGACATGTGTTCCCTTTGTTAAACTTTATCAGACCAAGAAATATACAGTTTCCCAGTGAAGAAGGATGAACTCAAGAAGGGTGAATAGACACCACAACTCAACTACATGCAATACTCCACCACTTGATAAGCACAGAACTCCAAGAACCTATAATAGAAACTTAAACTTGCACAGTGTACCTGCAAGTATGAGAAAGGCACAAAGAAGCACATAAGGATGAAAGGACCAAGATTAGTCACAAATCACACACTTTTATTGCTTCAATAACATGCACAATGTATCATACATTAAGAAGAGGCAATAGTTGCCATTATAGTCTTGAAGAGGAAGCTTGAAAGTTATCTCAACACACAAGAACAACTTGCAAAAGAGAGAGAGCTCTTGAAAAGCATACACTCACCTAAGATATCTAACTATCCAACTTTTCCAATTATTGGAACCCTTTGAAATGAGCTTCCCACTTACATTTATAGAATAATATGTGAGAAAGAAGAGGAAAGGTGATAATTACATCCCTAAATTGAAGGCACATGATGTATTTATTATAATTGGTTGAACCACTTTAGAATCTTCCATCATGTGTGATTAATATCCAGTTGACCTAGTCTTCTCAACTAATTAAAAGAATATTTAAATAAAATATTTAAATAATAATAATAAATATTATTATTAAAATATTTTAGTTAAAATATTAAATTAATTAACATAATGTCGGGACCCCCCGTTGACCCATTTGACTTGAAGAGGAGGAGGGTCCATGTGAATAGAGTCTACACATAGCCCAACTCGGTGTTGCACTCGATTTTGAACCCCACACCAACTCTTTCCTTGCCTTGGCAATCAAGCTCTTTTGCATTGAGTCCTTTGAATGGTGAGCTATCAAACTTGATTCTTATCATTTTCCTTGGTTAACTTGAGGCCATTTATGCATTCCACATTTCCTTTCATGAAACATATGTGAGCTTCCCCACAAATTCACCAAGCTCTTCATCCAGCAAACGATCTTACCTTTCCTAGGCTCAAACTCACCTCCGAGCCGAGTCCTCATTTGAGCCTAAAACTTGACTGAGCCACGATCTTACAACAATCTTTCCACCATATTCACCATTTTTATCTCATTGCACTTTGATCGAGCCACTCGATATTACTCCACCCTAGCTCGGTAGAGTCTTCCCTTTACTACTCATGTCATACTTCTCTGAGTTCTAATTCATGCCCAACCGAAACACCATCTTGCTCAATGTTGATTTCATTTCTAAGCATGAGCTCCTTTACCTCAAGCTATTGAGTGCTCTCACTAGTATTGAAAACCAAACTCCATGTTTGACACATAGATTCACCACCAAGCCACCCTCCGTATTCTTCACCGAGTGCACAAGACATTCCGTGAGCTAGGGAAGCTTGATCAAGACCTTACTTAATCAGTTCAGTGAGCCACCTTGGATCCCATTCGACATGCTTGGGAACCAACTCTGCAACTCTTACTTTACCTGTGAGCGTTAGCTCAGCTCAACCCAGGCTATTTCCTTATGTACATGGCGGGTAGAACACCATTTTGAGGTGATAGTGTTTTTCCATATGCACCTCCGCGAACACTGAATTTGGCCCGACACCCCAATTAACACCTTCATCCTTTATTTCCTCAAAATAGTATCTTGAGCTTAAGTCAAACTCCTGTGGCTTATAACTAAGCTATTTCCCACGTATCGGCTCACCATATGACCATTTTGCTCACTGTCTTTCCATTTTCCGAACTCGTATATACACATGAAACCATATACATTCAGCTTGCTAAGACATATTACTAAATGAGATGACTCCCTCGACTGAACTCAGTCACTAGATTGCTTCAATGCAGCTACATTTCCCATAACCCAAAGCACTCTGTGAGCTCATGTTAGTGCCACATTCATGCGGCGAACATCAGCTACAAATCCAATCCCATGATTTGAAGCTTAGACACAAGACATAATTATTACATCACTCCCCTAGCCACCGATAGAATCTACCGTATTGATATATAAACCTTTTCCTTCATTAGATTTGCAGACAACATCAAACTCTCGATGCAAACATTTCAAAGTATCTTGCAAGGTGTGATAATTCCAATAGAAACCTTTATGCTTGCCAACTTAGTGACTCGTTGAAGAAGCTCATATCATTGCAAAGCAATTTGTGCTTCATTAATATTCCGATATGAAATGCAGATCCACCTCTATGAGATTCACTTCCATGAGTTACATCGTAAAACAAGTAAGGTCTCAATAGAGAATCTTTGTAATAAATTTCATTAGGTCTCCTGGTAACACTCTCACTATCACTTAATCAATTTTGATAAAAATATCTTGAAGGAAAATCCTAAATTTGAGGATGCATTCGATAATGAGCAGATAACAACATAGTTGGACAACCTGCTTGTTGGAAGCGCTCAAAAAGGCTTCTACTATACTGCAACATGCCTCACTGCTTGGTTAAATACTGTCAACGGATGAGATCTCACCATGGTTTCAACAACTCATCACTATCGGCACATGTTTTTAAGCTCAAAACTGAGAAAATCCCTTTGCTATGAGTTTCACCTTCCATACATCAGATGGTTCACTCACCTAAACTCCTCTGCAACACTTCTCCAATGATGGGTCATTTCACTCCATTCGATAGTTTGATCATTAGTAAGAAGAGCTTGTTACATTGTTACCGCTATGACGCCTTGAGATTCTTGTTAGTGAGCAACTCGGTCCACCTCCTATTCTTCTACCATGCTTCATATTGATGAGCTTGGTATTACCTCCTTTGAAATTGGTATTACGTCACGTTGTTTTCCCCATGACCCACTCCAATTCACAACTGTCCTATTAATCTGGAAAGTAACTCTATGACCTGTAAATTTATTGGCCTTGCCATTGTATGTTGGTTTGCGGACCTTTTCCCTTTTCTTGTAAAGAGGTTATCCCCACTTGGTGATGCTTTCTCAAATTTCCACGTTCTTGGCAAGATGAAACTCAGGACACCCTTTACGCAGAAACCTTGTGTTGGCTTTCCATCCCAATATTTCCAATTTACCATGCTTGCCTGAATCTCCCCTACGTGGAGTTAACAGCTTGGCCTGCCATCTCCAATGTCTTGAACTTGGCATACTAGCTCTAAATCCCTATGTAATGGCTTGGCCACATTAATCCATGGGGCCCGACCTCAGCTTCACTGTGCAAAACTTGGCAAGTAAGTTCCTTATCTCCACAATTCCCACCAGCGCGTGGGATCACCATGATTTTTTTTTCATTGGCCAAGCTATACATGAATGTTCAGGTGATCGGGGTGGTCAAGTGTTTGTGGAATTTCATGAAACAGTTTGAATGCCTGTACAGGATGTCCATGCCTTCTGTAAGCTGCAATTATCATATTCCATGAGAAGAGATCTGGTTCAGTCATGCCGTCGAAGACTTTGTGAGCATCCATCAAACTTCCACACTTGTCATACATGTAGATAAGTTTATTTGGTAGTAGTGTGCATCTTCCAAACATGTGTCCCTACCATTGATGTGAGAGTGGATTTTCTTTCCCTCCACAAGGGATTTCTTAGCAATGCAAGCCTGTAGTAGATGAAGATATGTTGAAGAATTTACAGATGGATTGTGTGTTGTAAGAAGAACATGTAGTGCCTCCTTCAAGTGACCCTCTCCACAGAGTGCTATGAGATTTTGATTGAGATGTATTTGGTTGCTTGGTTGCAAACATTTTTTCATTCAAACACTACTAGATGACCTCATTGTCATATCTACATAATCTCATATCATCTCGGTCAAACAAGATAATTCTCCCAAGTGGTTGGTCAAGCATTGTCTAATGGATTAGACCTATCCTCATGTTAACTTAGCTTTCCCTGACTCAGCCTTCATATATTTTTGCATTGATCTCTATCGAGATCCTTATAGATTTCCCTTCATTTGTCAATTTTCAACTAGCTAGATTTTGCATTACAAGATCCCATCAAGCTCTTACAACTCGAGAGACTCTACCGAGATGATTTCAAGATGACTATCAATTTGACACCAGTGTTCTCTATCAACTCGACCCCAAACTCTTCACCGAGTTGAGATCAACCGGGTGCCTTTTGATGCTTGAGGTGATCTTTTCATATGTAATTTAGAAATTATTTTTAATTATTGTATCTTGATAATAACCAGAGGTGGGTTCCCGGGACTATTATTTCATTTTGAACATGATAGGACCCCATTTTCCAATCTTCCTTCGTGAAAAATTGGATAACATTTTTGCCGACCTCTCGGGATGATTTCCTACTAAGCATGATTCCGAGCCTTAAGTCATCCATTGGGCATGGAGTCTCGTGTTGGAATCCTAAAAGTAGTATGATTTTCTTTTACACATCCCGAATCTCCTTGAGCATTGCTGATATCTTGGACCTCCCTGGAATGCTAAGCATGAAGTATACTGAAACTGTTGAATGCTTGAAATCTATGGAACACTACAAAATTTTGAATGAAGCATATTTTGAAACTCTTATGGAAACCTTGAACCTTTCTTCTCCTTAACACCTTCCAATGATGAAACAATGTGTAGAACAACACAAAACACAACAACAAGGAAAGAAAAACAACAACACACAATAATGTGCATAAGCACTTGGAGGAAAACACATAACTAAACTATACAGGGGTGGAATGCTTCTCAAAAACAAGCTTTGAGATGTATCCCATTCACATGAATGGGCAATTCTTCTCCATTGAGCCTAGATAGATGGAATTAATTTTCCTCTTTGCAACTTGTGATGATGTATGGCCCACTCCAGAGAGCGTCAAACTTGGCATGCCTTCCTGGTTTGGCCATGTCTTCATCCCATTTGAGAACTAAATCTCCCTCTTGAAAATTCCTGTCGGATGCCTTCTTGTCAAAATATTTCTTAACTTGAGTCTGATGTTACTCCAAAGTTTTCATAGCCTTGTCTCGTACTTCCTCTAATTCCATTAGAATGGCATGTTTTTCTTTAGCATGGTTGTCAGTGGTTTAGCCAATGTCACAAATTGAGGGATGAATCTTTGCACGAAATTTATGGTTCCCAGAAAACTATGGAGGCCCTTCCTATGACTTGGGAGGGATAAGGACATAATCGAATGAATCCTGCTAGATTGATTGATAATCCTTCCGCTGAAACAACATGCCCCAACAATTTTCCCTCGTGCACTGTGAAAATACATTTCTTGGGGTTAAGTGAAACCCCAAATTCCCTACACCTTCGAAAAACTTTCCTTAGATGCATGATGTGATCTTCTACATGCTTAGAGTATACAGTTATATCATCAAGGTAAACCAAAATAATATCGTTGATTAGTCCCTTAAATGCCATGTCCATGGCTCTTTGGAAAGTAGCCCTGACATTGGATAATCCGAATGGCATTTTATTGTAGGCATACGTGCCCCACTTGGTAGTGAAATCCATTTTGAATTGGTCAGATTCTTGAACTAGGATTTGATTGTAACCCAAATATCCATCGAGCAAATAAAATCTTTGAGCTCTTGCCACCGTTTGAAGGATTTGGTCCATCGATGGAAGAGGATAATGGTCTTTTAATGACGCACAGTACAAATCCTTGAAATCTACGCATAACCGATCTCTCCGTTCTTCTTCTCTCACGGAAAAAAATTGGCTACCCATGAAGAATGCTTGATGGGAAAAATTATACAGGCCTCAATGAGCTTGGTTATCTCCTTTCTCATTAATGGCTCAATTTTGGGATTAATTGGTCTTTGTTTCTAACGATCGGCTTAGCATTAGGATCCAGTTCGATGGTATGTTGTGCTAGACCTAGATCAAAACCATGCAGATATTTATAGCTCCATGCAAATATGTTATGATACTCTTGAAAAAGTTTGATGAAAGCTTATTTCTCTTTAGAAGTACACACTTTTCTGATCTTAAGAAACTTTGCATTTGATACTTTGACTTCCTCAAAATATTCTTCTTTGACCACCATGTTAGGGCTTTGTCTTTTAGCTTGGTCATCTGAATCGAAAATAGATTCCAAAGTGACTAAAAATTTTGGTAACTTTTTTGTTTTAAATTGGATAATTTTCTCACCATATGACTCCTACAACTTATCTTGATTTTTTGCAGCAAACTCCGCCTCTTCTTGTAGGAAGAGGAAAATTTAGTTATTCTTATCGAACACTTGCCAACTACTCACATTATCGTGGACTGCCAGGTTGAACCACCATTTTAACAAATTTCTACCCTTCTTTCATGATGTTAACTAGTATGTTGTATTGTGAACCAATTTTAGGAAGCCTATATGTATCTTGATTTTCACCTCTAGGAACCGCATGGATTCCAAAAGCTTCAAAATCTTCAATCAGGTCCCAGACTTGGTTCTTGTATGATCTTAAAAGATCATTTTTGGATGCACTACATGCCAAAACTTGATGAACAACTAACTCACTATCTCCAAAAATAGTCAGGGCCTTGATTCCCTTCCTTTGGGCTAGCTGGATTCCTTGCACAAGAGCCTCGTATTCAACAACATTGTTAGTGCAACTAAACTACAACTAGAAAGATGAGAAGTACTTATCTCCCTCTGAGAAATTAACATAACACCAACACCAAATCCATTCTTACTTCTTGAGCCATCGAAGAACAATTGCCATAGTCCTTTAGAATCACTTGGTGTTTTGACAAGTTGTGGTATGATCATATCTTCTTCATGGATACAGTAAGTACCTAATCCTGTTTCTTCCAAGACCAGCAAACTAGCTTCTTCTTCTGCCAATACATCAGTGTAGGGATCGTACTAATGATCTCTACTTACTTCATCTAGCAAAGTATCAGGGACTTCTTCAACAAGGGTGGTTGGTTCATGATTGGCATCTTCCTCTTCGGATCGCCGATGGTGTAATTTCCATTTATGGGACTAGTAGTGTAGGGTTCTACATGATTATGGTAGATTGGTTATGCCCTTATAGTTACTTTGGTTTTGTATCAAGTCCTGAGAATCATATGTGACCAATCGGCTGATAGGTAACCACCCATCTTGGTGGTGAAATCCCATGATAGGTAGATGGCAAAGAGGGGAGGGAGATCAATGACCGATATGTCTTGGGTGAATGACAAACTTGGGCATGCATGAATGGTAAGTTGAAGTCCTTTGATAACCCCAATAGTCTTAACAGCTATGCCATCCAGCTAAACAACCCCTCTTGCAACTGGTGCATATTGTATGCCTAGTACATCTATAATTTGTTTAGGCATGACAGAGCTACTGGCACCAGAATCGATCATGCAATTATGTACCAGGTGGTCACCAATGATCAAGGAAATGTAGAATGGTAGTGGTTTGTTTGTCATAGGAATAATTTTCCTTCGGTTGACACAAACTTGTAGCAGTTTTCACTCCATGACCTGGTGATCCGCTGGTTGTAGCAAAACTATTCAGAGCTTCTCGCAATAGGTTTCTTTGAGAAGGGATCGAGAGCGCGTCCCACATGGTAACACTCAGATTGGTTTTCTTTATTTTCTCTACTTTTCTAAAGGGAATCACTCCTACTTTGATGACACTTTTTTGGGCATTGGGGTCCTCCTTTGGAAAATGTTTATTGGGTACCGTGATGCCTGGAGAACCATCTTTCCCTACGGCATGGCTAGCCGGTGTTTCTGGTGATTTCTTTCCCACATTTTTATCAACTGCCATTTGTAACCCAAGTTCAGAAGTGGATGCTAGATCAGCTTTGGGAGGTTGAGGCTCCATTGCTCTCTTCTTGAACAAGTGTTTTCTGCCACTTGATGAAGAATTTGTATTCAACCCACAAAAATCTTTTGCTTTCCAGTTTAGCAAAGTGGATTCTTCAGGTGCCTGCGGTTGATCTGTTGCTTCTTGTGCGTGGATGAATTTTTTGTTATCTCTGAAGGGGTAGATACACTTTAAACCATAAGGGCCTGGCTAAGAACCCCATTGGGATAAAGATTTTGATTGTGAGGTTGAGAGCAAGGATAGCACCATTCGTAGTCTTGAACTAGATTATTCTAAATAGTACTATAGCTCTAGATGAGCTAGCTGCAAGAGGGTTCTCGAAAGTTCAAGGGCCTGACATTTGCAACTTGACTTGTAGTTTGATTTTGAGGCTGATTGTTCCCTTGAAAAGGAGAATGGTTAGCCTGATACTTGATTTTGAGGCCGTACGGATAATTGTATTGAATTGTTGCCTTTTGAGTGCAACGATCTCATTTCCAAAATTTTACAAATCGCGACTTGACTTCAAATAGGTCATTTGAAGAGGTAGGGGAAGATTGAGATGGTTTCTTGGAGTCTACTGGAATAGGAGCAATGATAGGTTGATGATTCGTAAGATCTGGAGAAAAGGGCATTGGTGGTCATGGAGCTATCTTTCCAGCCTGAATCAAAGAATTCTCTACACTTATGGCAACTTTGTAAGCATCAGGAAGTGTAGTCCCTCCCATGGACTAGATCATAACTGCTACATCGCTATTCAAGGCTCACAAATAGTACAAGAATGCATTATGTGTAGAAGGCTTTACAAGCACCGGAATCCTATTCCAAGTCTTGTGGAATCGGAAGTTGAAATCACTCATGTATTCTTGGGAAGCTCTCTTCATGGTAGTGAGTTGTTCTAAAAGTGATAGGTGATCACTTTTGTCTTCAAAATTTTACATAGCTTTTCTCCCAACTCATCCCAAGTGGTTATAGTGCCAACACCTAACCTTCAAAACCATCGAAGTGTTTTTCCCTTGAAAGAGATAGTAATAATTCTAACTACAATGTTGTCTTCGTGATATTATGTACTACACAGATGTTGGCTACATCAAAGATATGCTCCACAGAGTAATGTGAGTTTCCCCTATGTAGAAGGGTAAACTTTTGAGTGCCACAATAGGTATCGGGTCACGTTGAGCCAACATAAGAGGACTACTTGCATTGAAAGGGGAAAAACTTTGTTCCTTGCCATAGCAACGAAAGGTTGATTGTTCCTGGGTGGAGGAAACCTTCCATAAGGAGGATTCGAATGACCCCTACTAGGTAAATCTATAACTCGGGATCTGGAAATGCCTCTTCTTCTTCTCTTTGGAGGAGACAAGGAAAGTTCGATATGCTAATAATTTCCTTTCTTTGAAGAAGCTCTTGTCTGAATTCATCACATAAGTTACCGTACTGAGATTTGGAATCTAGAGATATAGACTTGCTGTGTACTTGACTTGTGCAAGTGAGAAGAGAAGTACCAACTCATCCCACCGGACGTGCCAAAAATCTGTTGTCGCAAAATCACTGCACCCTTCAAATGGCCAAGATGTGAATAGGGCATTTAGGTGTGATTGGGATACATGGGATCACCTCTCAAGCTGTGGGACTTGGGCTTGAAGTGAACCTCCGGAGAAGGCCGGCTTCCTCTTCCTAAACTAAGTGTTGTATTACTCCTAGTGTAACAAAAATGATTATCTAGTCCTATGCTAACGTCTTCATGGGGTTTTAGGGAAAGAGATTTACAAAAATGAAATTATACTAGGGATGGTGATGCACCAAATGAAGGGTGTTTCCATACTCGGAAGGGTTAATTTGAAGAAGGTGTGTGCACCACATGTCAACTTCACTTACTGCAACTTAGAGAGGGTACATGATACCACAAACTAAGAGACATGCGTTCCCCTTGTTAAAATTTATCAAACCGAGAAATATACCAGCTTTCCCAATGAAGAAGGATGAAATCAAGAAGGGTGAAAAGACACCACTACTCAACTACATGTAATACTCCACCACTTGATAAGCACGAACTCCAAGAACTGCAATAGAAACTTAAACTTGCACAAATGTACTGCAAGCATGAGACAAGAACAAAGAAGCATAGAAGGACGAAAGGACCAAGATTAGTCACAAAACACACACTTTTACTGCTTCAATAACATGCACAATGTATCATACATTAAGAAGAGGCAATAGTTGCCATTATAGTCTTGAAGAGGAAGCTTGAAAGTTCTCTCAACACACAAGAACAACTTCAGAAGAGAGAGAGCTCTTGAAAAGCATACACTCACCTAAGATATCTAATTGTCCAACTTGTCCAATTGTTGGAACCCTTTGAAATGAGCTTCCCACTTACATTTATAGAATAATATGTGAGAAAGAAGAGGAAAGGTCATAATTACATCCCTAAATTGAAGGCACATGATGTATTTATTATAATTGGTTGAACCACTTTAGAATCTTCCATCATGTGTGATTAATATCCAAATTGACCTAGTCTTCTCAACTAATTAAAAGAATATTTAAATAAAATATGTAAATAATAATAATAAATATTATTATTAAAATATTATAGTTAAAATATTAAATTAATTAACATAATGTCGGGACCCCCACGTTGACCCATTTGACTTGAAAAGGACGAGGGTCCATGTGAATAGAGTCTACACATAGCCCAACTCGGTGTTGCACTCAATTTTGAACCCCACACCAACTCATTCCTTGCCTTGGAAAACGAGTGCATTTTGCATTGAGTCCTTTAAATGGTGAGCTATCAAACTTGATTCTTATCATTTTCCTTGGATTTATTTATGCATTCCACATTTCCTTTAATGAAACATATGTGAGCTTCCCCACGAATTCACCAATCTCTTCCTCCAGCAAACGATCTTACCTTTCCTAGGCTCAAACTCACCTCCGAGCCGAGTCCTTTTCCCGAAGCCTGAAACTTGAATGAGCCATGATCTTTGTAACAATATTTCCACCATAATCACATTTTTCTCTCGTTGCGCTTTGATCAAGCCACTCGATATTACTCCACCCTAGCTCGGTAGAGTCTCCCCTTTACTACTCATGTCATACTTCTCTGAGTTCTAATTCATGCCCAACCAAAACACCATCTCACTCAATGTTGATTTCATTTCTAAGCATGAGCTCCTTTACCTCAAGCTGTTGAGCACTCTCACTAGTATTGAAAACTGAACTCCATGTTTGACGCATAGATTCACCACCAAGCCACCCTCCGTATTCTTCACCGAGTGCACAAGACATTCCGTGAGCTGGGGAAGCTTGATCAAGACCTTACTTAATCAATTCAGTGAGCCACCTTGGATCCCATTCAACATGCTCGGAACCAACTCTGCAACTCTTACTTTACCTGTGTGAGTGTTAGCTCAGCTCAACCCAGGCTATTTCCTTATGTACATGGTGGGTAGAACACATGTTTTGAGGTGATAGTGTTTTGCCATATGCACCTCCGTGAACACTGAATTTGGCCCAGACACCCCAATTAACACCTTCGTCCTTTATTTCCTCAAAATAGTATCTTGAGCTTAAGTCGAACTCTTGTGGCTTATAACTGAGCTATTTCCCACGTATCGGCTCACCATATGACCATTTTTCTCACTGTCTTTCCATTTTCTGAACTCGTATATACACATGAAACCATATACATTTGGCTTGCTAAGACATATTACTAAATGAGATGACTCCCTCACTGAACTAGGTCACTAGATTTCTTTAATGCAAATGTCTTTCCCATAACCCAAAGTGCACCTGCGAGATCGTGTTAGTTCCACATTCATGTGGCGAACATCAGCTATGAATCCAACCCCATGATTTGAATTCTTGGACACAAGACATAATGATTACATCATGCCCCGGCCTTGACATGCATCTACTGTATTGATATATAAACCTTTTCCTTCATCAGATTTGATCACAACATCAAAATCTCAGTGCTAACATTTCAACTGTAGCTTGTAATGTGTGATAATTCCAATAGAAACCTATATGCCTTCCAACTTAGTGACTCGTTAAAGATGCTCATATATATGTAAAGAAAATTGTGCTTCATGAATATTACGATATGAAACAGATCCACCACTACTACGAGGTTCACTTCCATGAGTTACATCATTAAAACAAGTAAGGTCTCAATAGAGAATCTTTGTAATAAATTTCATCAGGTCTCCCAGTAACACTCTCACTATCACTTAATCAATTTTGATAAAAATATCTTGAAGGAAAATCCTAAATTTGAGGATGCATTCGATACTGAATAGATAACAACATAGTTGGACAACCTGCTTGTTGGAAGCACTCAAAAAGGCTTCTACTATACTACAACATGCCTGCTGCCTGGTTAAATACTGTCAACCGGATGAGATCTCACCGTGGTTTCAACAACTCATCACTATCGGCACATGTTTTTAAGCTCAAAACTGAGCAAATCCCTTTGCTACGAGTTTCACCTTCCATACATCAGATGGTTCACTCACCTAAACTCCTCTGCAACACTTCTCCAACGATGGGTCATTTCGCTCCATTCGACAGTTTGATCATTAGTAAGAAGAGCTTGTTACATTGTTACCGCTATGACGCCTTGAGATTCTTGTCAGTGAGCAACTCGGTCCACCTCCTATTCTTCTGCCATGCTTCGTATTGATGAGCTTGGTATTACCTCCTTTGAAATTGGTATTACGTCACGTTGTTTTCCCCATGACCCGCTCCAATTCACAACTGTCCTATTAATCTGGAAAGTAACTCTATGACCTACAAATTTCTCAGCCTTGACGTGGTATGTTGGTTTGTGGAGATTTTCCCTTTGATTTTCAAGTTGTTATCCCCACTTGGTGATGCTTTCTCAAATTTCCACGTTCTTGGCAAGATAAAACTCAGGACCTACTTTACACGAAACCTTGTGTTGGCTTTCCATCCAAATATTTCCAATTGAACATACTTTCCTGAATCTCCCCTATGTGGAGTTAACAGCTTAGCCTGCCATCTCCAATGTCTCGAACTCAGCATACTAGCTCTAAATCCCCACGTAACAGCTCGGCCACATTAATCCACAGGGCCTGACCTCAACTTCATCGCGTAAACTTGGCAAGTAAGTTCCTTATCTCCATAATTCCCACCAGCGCGTGGGATCACCATGATTTTTTTCATTGGCCAAGCTATATACGAATGTTCAGGTGATCGAGGTGGTCAGGTGTTCGTTGAATTTTGTGAAATAGTTTGAATGCCTATACAAGATTTCCATGCCTTCTATAAGCTATAATTATCATATTCCATGAGAAGAGATCTAGTTTAGTCATGTCGTTGAAGACTTTACAAGTATCCGTTAAAATTTGACACTTGTCATACATGTAGATAAGTTTATTTGGTAGTAGTGTGCATCTTCCAAACGTATGTCCCCGCCATCTATGTGAGAGTGGATTTTCTTGCCCTCCACAAGGGCTTTCTTAGTAATGCAAGCCTATAGTAGATGAAGATATGTTGAAGAATTTATAGACGGATTGTGTGTTGTAAGAAGAACATGTAGTGCCTCCTTCAAGTGACCCTCTCCATAGAGTGTTACAATTTTGATTGAGATGTATTTGGTTGCTTGGTTGCAAACATTTTTTCATTCAAACACTACCGATGACCTCATCATCATATTTGCATAATCTCATATCATCTCGGTCAAACAAGATAATTCTCCCAAGTGGTTAGTCAAGCACTATCTAATGGATTAGACCTGCCTCATGTTAACTTTCCCGCACTTGGCCTTCATATCTTTTTACATATATCTCTACCAAGATCCCTATAGAGTTCCCTTCATTCATCAATTTTCTACTAGCTATATTTTGCATTACAAGATCTCATCGAGCTCTTACAACTGAGAGACTCTATCGAGATGATTTCCAAGATGACTATCAATTTGACACCGGGTTCTCTATCAACTCAACCCTGAACTCTTCACTGAGTTGAGATCAACTGGGTGCCTTTCGATGCTAGGTGATCTCTTCATATGCAATTTAGGAATTATTTTTAATTATCGTATCTCAATAATAACCAGAGGTGGTTCTCGGACTATTATTTCATTTTGAATGTGATAGGACCCGTTGCCCAATCTTGCCACGTTTGCAAAATTGGATAACATGATTATTGGGAGCCAACAACAGGGAGGTGAGAAACTATGAAGTTAATTTCATATGTATATCAAACATTAAGAATAGGTACATTTGGTGGGAAACACCAAGTTATAAAAATATTAGTGAAATAAAAGAGAAATGATTTCCCGAATAGAGATGTTTCGAGAGAAATGGGATGAAAGTAAAGACTTTACATTAGTAGGGATGATCAAGTAGTAGTTCCTCATAACCCTAATCTAAAATATATTTCTATTTACTTGTAAAAATAAATGCTATCCAGAATGAAATAATTATTTACATAGTTATCCTCTCTCCCAAAAAATAATAATGAAGGTTGAGATAGACTAAAAGCTTATATTATTGTAGTAGATATAATGTAATGTTTTCCCGATTTATCTAATATACTATTTTGTTGCTTTTTTTCTTTTGGTTATTGCATTTTTTATTTTTCAACGGCCATTGAGAAGCCGTATGAAGCGAAAGTTTCACGTACGGTTTTGGAATAGAGATAAGAACATTGATGTTCTATCGACTATAATTATCCAACAGTTCAAGTACAATTGATATAGTTGAAGCACAGTGCAGATATGGTTTTTTAGGATGGAATTTGTGGCGTCAACCTATAGGGTTTATAGCTTTTTTCATCTCGTCTCTAGCAGAATGTGAGAGATTGCCCTTTGATCTACCAGAAGCGGAAGAAGAATTGGTAGCGGGTTATCAAACTGAATATTCGGGTATCAAATTTGGTTTATTCTACGTCGCTTCTTACCTAAATCTATTAGCTTCTTCATTCTTTGTAACAGTTCTTTACTTGGGCGGATGGAACTTATCAATTCCATTCATACACATTTTCGAAAAAATTAATCGGATCCAATTTCTGGAATTAGCGAGGTCGTTAATATCACGATCGGGATCCTAATTCTATTAACTAAAGCTTATCTGTTCTTATTTATTTCTATCACGGCAAGGTGGACCTTGCCTAGGATAAGAATGGACCAATTATTGGATCTTGGTTGGAAATTCCTTCTACCTATTGCTTTGGGTAATCTATTACTCACAGCTTCTTTCCAACTTATTCTATTGTGACCAACTCTATCTTCTTCTTCGTGAAGAGGTTGTGCATTCTGTAATACATCCAAATTTATTAGATAGATCAAATCTATGAATTCAAATTTGATAGATAGATCAAATCTATGAAGAGAAAGAATTCTCTATGAAATTAATATTTAAGGAGATTTGCTACATGTTCTCCACGGTGACTGGGTTTATGAATTATAGTGAACAAGCAATCCAGGCTGCGAGATATATTGGTCAAGGTTTTATGGTTACATTCATGTATCACAATGATTTCATGGACGGATCCACTTTGAATTTGATAAATGTATTGCTTGTGAAGTATGTGTGCGTGTATGCCCGATCAATCTACCTGTTGTGGATTGGAAAGTCGGAACGATATTGGTAAAAAACGATTGGAAAATTATAGCATTGATTTTGGAATTTGTATCTTTTGTGGGAATTGTGTCGAATATTGTCCCACAAATTGTCTGGCGATGACCGAAGAATATGAACTTTCGGCCTATGATCGTCATGAATTAAATTATGATCATATTGCTTTAGGACGTTTACCCATATCGGTAATTGAAGATTTAACAATTCGAACAATTCCGAGTTCAATATATTAACATAACTTAATATGTATTAATAAACTATGGGCAAATATTATGATTCAATCATTCGAGCAATTAATTCACGTTCCAATAAAAAAGGAATTATAAATAAGATACTTTTGGTCCATATAAACTAGGAATTCATAATATATGTTGATATTCCATTAATAATGTCACATATAGATTAACCAAAATTTATTATTGATCGATAGTTTAGATTTATGAATCATTCCTTGAAGAGTGTACAATGATTTAAACAAAAATGATAATATTTTTGTTCTCTTTTCATAATGGGATGGATTGTTTAAATTATAGGAAATATGAATCCTAAAAAATAGGGTCCGAGCTAAAAATAATCTACCCAAAATACATGAACACCTTTAAAACTCTAACAAATACATAAAACATGAGATTATATCTCACAAAGAAAAACAATCTATATATAAACATTACAATAATTTATGTTAGTAATATTAATAATTCCTAGCATTCCCCCTTGGTGTGTAGATGGTAGAAAAACAATCACACTTCTTCTGTAGATTTTTTCCTCTTCGTTCTTGTGATCTAGATGGTTTTTTAGGAAAACCAATAGCCTTCAATAATGGTTTTAGTAGACAACCACCAGCCAATAAGGATCATTTTTCAGAGAGCCATGAACTCGCATGTATATACGCTTTTACATGACAATGAACAACCCAAACATATATATGGTTTTTTCAAGAGGGTAAATTTGAGGGTGTTAAAATGACCCAAATCCTTATACATTTGAGGAATTTTAAGAGGATCCACAACCTTGTTACAATTAATGGAACCAACACTAAGAACACGAATGAAGAATCCATGAAACCATAATAAATATGTAGCATCTGCAGTAGCGAGTTAAGAGGTAACTTGATGAAGCAATGAATCCAACAAATAAAGAAACCTAAGTGAAGCAAGAACTAACATGCTACCATTATAGTAAATCAAGAAACCAACATTGTAGTCTCCACTCCTCTTCGACACTGATCTTACTATGATTTTTGTTTACTTTAGATTGGAGGCATGGACTTTGTTATCATATTTGATCAGTAGACATTGATAGATGGACATTATTATATTTAATTAATATTTTGATAGACATTATAGATATTTTGATTAGCGATATGTAGTGACTTACAGTGTGAATTATATGCATGGATTGATATTTCAGTGTTGATTATGATCTAGAGTCTTTACTTTATATATATATTGCACTCTGGATTTTGATATATAGATTACTCGTTAGGCGATTTAGCTAGTCTTGTCATCTAATTGTTGTCGATGAAATGATAGAATTAAGATATTTTGAAATTGTGAACAATTAGTGAAATTGCTTGATTTTACTGTTGATTTAGTTGTATTGTTTGATGATATGAATTGATACATGTATGTATACTTTATTGTTTTTATGTAGTTAATATTTCCATAAAACCAAAGAGGTATTGATTTGATTTTGCAAGAAATTATGACACAAAAAATGAAAGGGGATAGGATACCAAAAGCGGAAGAATTTTGGGTATTGGCAACTGGTCACCTTGGCAACTTATGTTTTTGTATGTTGTTGGTTGTTGATAAATTTGTTAGGAGGTCCCCATTGGGGGTGGCCTCAAATGTGACCATGGGTAAATGTGTTTTTTTCCTTTTTCATTTTAATTATTTTGTGAGTATGTGGTTTATTATTGTAATGTGATTCACTTTATTATTGTTAGTTAATGTGCTCTTAATTAAGTTGATTAATCTTGTTAATTAAAGTAATTTGGGATGTGACCAAGGGGTATTTAATTTTGGTAGATTTTCCTTGATTTTATTATGGATTTGAAAAGGATTTTATTGGTTTTGGTGATGTGTACTCAACCTTGCATGTCAAACTCGGATTTTGGTTTAAAGGCTATTTAGGAGGCTTATATGATAAGTTAAGCTTGTCCCACACCTTTAAATTCATCTACCAACTATAGCTATGGGGTAAGGGGTAAATATTAGGCCCCATTATGTGATTTGGAAGGTAAAAGATGAAATTATTATACCTTCTTACATTCGACCTTTTAATTTTTCCTTTGGAGTATGGTTAATGGTTTGTGTATAGAAGGAGAACTTGTCATATTCTCACCCACCAATTTATGAGCTTTGGGCTTGGTGTTTGACCATGTGATGTGGATTTGAGGAGAAGTGATGTGGCATCCTACATGGAGCCACCTCACCCTCCTCTTCTCTTTTTCTATTTATACAAGTTTATTTGATGGTTTTGGGGTTAGATGTTTTATTTTCACTCTTGCATTTTTGGAGGAGCTTAATTTCGGAGTTCTATTTGGAAGCTTGGGAATTTGGTTGTTCTTGATTTAGAAATGGCTAAGCTTGGAGCTTGCGCTTGTGGATTGGATATTCTTGTAATGACAAGATAGGGACTTCACCCATGTATTTTTATTTTTATTTGTTGTGCAAATGGTTGTAAATGAATGAATATTGTGTATTTTGGTTTTGGGGATAGAATGGCCTTAAGGTTGTGTAGGAGAAAGAAAATGGGGATTTATTGAGGGAGGGATAAGAGTTTATGTTATGCATTTGGAGGGAGTTTTGGGTTGGGTGTCCCACCTTGTGATAATAAGAAATATTTCTTATTTATCTTGATATGTTTATTGAGGGAGGGATAAGAGTTGAGGGAGACATAAGATAAATTGAGGGAGGGATAAGAGTTTGGTTGTGGTTGTGTGAATGAAGTTTTGGAGGATTTTAAGGTGGACACCTACACCCATTGGGAGGCATAAGTGATTCCCCATGTTTCTTCTCTCCCTTGGCTTGAATTTGAGCCTTTGTGCTTGGGAAAATTATATGTTTGTTGTTATTTTTGTATTGTGCTTGTTGTGTTGAAAGTTTTGTGTGAATGGTTGTTGTGGAAGCCTTGTAAATGTTTCATGGTTGCTTGATACCCTTTATTGCTTCATTTTTGGGGCTTGGGGCCAATGAGGAGGATGGCTTCTCCTTCTCATTGGATTATAGTTGGGTAGAGAGCATTTCCTACTCCCCTTTTTTTTTTGTTGTGATTGGATTTTGGAGAAATGGAGGAGTTCAAGTTGTCATCTTGGAAAGAGTTATTTTCTGGAAGATCAAAAGAGAAAGAGATAGTTATTTTTGTAAATTTGGCCATGTTGTTTCCACTTAAGTGGAAGGCTTGTATACTCTTGTATTTTAAAAGGATTTTCTTGTAAAATTTATTATCAAGTTATGTATTGGAAATGATTGAAGAAAGAACTTTGAAAGTTGTAATTTATTGAGAATGTATTCCTTTCAAATATGGAAATTAGTTACGTATCCTTCCATTTGGTAAAAAAATTGTTTGTGTTGGAAGATTGTATGAAATTTATCCTTGATTTTCCTTGTTGAAATAGTTATCATTCTTATTGTGAAAGAAAAGAAATTTGCACTTAGTAAATGGTTATATTTCCTTCTCTTCTTAAAGCTTAAATGCATTGTAGTTGGAAAGAAAATCTTGTAGTCAAACTTCATACCTTGTAGCAATGGGAAAGTTACTCATTTGGTGCATTTAAATCAAAAAGGAAGTAAACTTTTGCACTTATGGATTTTTGTTATATTAACAACTTAGAGTTGGGATTCGATGTATGTGTATATATATATATATTTCTCAATATATAAGATTAAATATATCATTTTTAAACAAACCATTTTTACATAGTGACCACCTCCATGGAAAAACTTGCCGCAACAAACAAGAAACAAACATCAATCTCTGTGAAGTGCTCACATTCTTATAAAATCAACTTTTACTTAGTTGCAAGAATCTTGTTGCTTATGAAATAATAAAACAGAGACTTATAACTATCTTGAAACCTGTAGAAACATATACAGATGTATATATTCACAAATATATACATTTGTGTGTCATTCTTCAAAAATAAGTAGGATTTGTAGTAACCGAGTGTCGGTAGCCCTACCGGCATCACTAAGATAGTGAGAACCTCGGTCGGTTAGGTGAGGAGTATTTTTAGGTTAATTAATTATGCATTATAATTAATTATTTAATTAATGTTATTAATTAAATATTGTTGTTATTTGGTTTTATTAACCATATTTGTTTTATTTCTTCACGGGTATAATTGTTATGATTGTTATAACAATTATATGCTTCCCGGATGTAATATTGGAAGCTACTGTATTTTTGTTGCATTGTTGCAACTTCTCATTTGTTTGTATCCAGGCTATCCAATATGTATAAATATTGTAGCCTGCACTATTGTACTTGGTTGATTGAGTTTAATATAATTCACAGGCTTCCATCCTTGTTCTACATTTGGTACTAGAGCGAGAATCTGGACCTGTGAAGGTGTGGAAAGAGAGAGCAACAAAGATAGAGGAGATTGGAGAAGCGTTTGTAGCAATTGAGAGCCTGTGCAGCCTCCTGCAACCTCCCAACCCCATCCCTACCTCCCCACATCCTCTTGTTCATTCCAGGTGTTTGGAACACAATTTTTTTTTGCACTGGTGCACCCAACACCAGGCAAAATTTGCTACAGGTATAGAATTTTAAAAAAAATATTATTAATTTTTCCCCATTAGGGTTTTGTCTCTAATTTAGAGAAGCATTCAGTCACTCCTACATCGAGGAGTCTGCTATATTTGGAGGAATCAATTTGTATTGATGTAGTGCACACATGACCCTTGACCAAGCTATTCTTCATCAAAGACCGAGCTCTTGCATTACCACATTGAAGCATTGATATTGGTAGAGTGTCATTATTTTTATATCCATTGATCGACCAAGCGAGGCAGGCCATTTGAGTTATTGGTGCAACAAGTTCCAAGAACCAAACCCTGTATACAAAGACATTACAAATGGAAAGGGTAAAAAGTGACCATCCTCCAAGCTCGAGTCAGAACCTGGAACCTATGAACACATGCAAAATAACTCCCATGAGCTGCATCCAACCTATAACATGAAGATCCACGCTGCCCTTCACTTCTCAAAATGTTGACATGCAACTGCCGAGACCTCCGAGAATAGAAGAAAATGATGAAGAAAATGTCTTGTACGACTGCTGAACTGTGTGAAGATATCAATCAAATATTACAAAGGCGTGAAGCTCAAATGCAGACCCTGCATAAACAAAACAAGGTGGTTAGAAAAATAATACAAAGGTGTTTCAAAATTAAATAATGAAATAGGAGCTTAGATCTGATTTCTCAGGTGGAAAACCCTAATGCACACAAACTTACTGACCCATGTGGATAGTCTCCTCCAAGAAATCTTAGACACATGGATTACACAACAATGCCACATCATTCTTCAAACAAGTCAATCAAGTATTGTTTAGTTATATACAATTTGCTTCAAATTCTTACTTAAGCACATCAAATGCCAATATGGTTAATGGGAAAACTTGGGTGTGTGAGGTAAATGGTTCGACCCCCACCCCTAATTCGATTTTCAAACAATTTTGAAATTTAGTGAAAAATTGGAAAACTTGCCAATCCAAGAGGAGCATTTATCGAAAAAACCTTGACTAAACAATTTAGTCATAACTAAACAACCTACTAATTTTTAGTGAGAAAAACCCTAATTTAGGGTAAAAACATTTCTTCCTATTAGGCCTGTTTTTTTATTTTAGGCAACATTTGCAAAAGGAAGACTATCTAAAAACCTCATTTTGAGCTATTTTTTTTTTTTGGCATCGAGGGTCGTATTGGGCTCTGGAGGCCACCAGGCCCACAAAACAAAAAACTTTGCCTCCCATTAAATTTTTCCAAATTTTTGAATGTAATTACATGCTTCATTATATTGTACTAATTTACAGAGGTTGCTAACATAGTCAACCGTAAATATTATAACTTTAACTCATAAAGCGGCAAAAATTTATAATAAAAAACAACAAAAATTGGTTCTCAAACACTCACAAGATCCTAGATCTCATTTGCACCGCTTAGTATATATAGTGCCTTTGGGAAGCTCCTACATGTAAATCCTTCGTGACTACTATTGCACTTAACGCCTAATATAGCTGCAACAACGCTCGTCTAGCCATCGACACTTTTAATACACACGAGAGTAATAAGGAAATGGTGTACATACTATAAACAATCACATCCTTCTATGAACGATTGTATGAAAAAATATGGACCGAGAAATTACCCAAGTATATAGAGAAGTTACGCGCACATATGAGGATATTTCTTTGAGTCGGTGCGATAATCACACAAACACCTTTCAGTACTATCTTGATACCATGTGTTACAATTATTTCATGTATGTTAATACCTCTTTACGTACTGTTGGGTATATATAAAGGGAAATATTCTTCCACATACCACCGGGTATATCGGAAGGGCGCGTATATAGAAGGTTTGATCTATCAAACTAACGGTATATAGATTGGGAGACCTAATACCTGGAGTGATAAGAGCCAAACCCTATCAATGATTTCTGCAAAATGGGCACCAATGCCCCCAATTTTTTTCTTCCAATTCAAAACTACTCAAAGGAACTAACTATACTACATGGAAGACTAAAATCAAGACACAACTTGAGTTTGAAGAGATCTGGACTACTATGAATGGTATTATGACCAGATCAACTACTGATACAACACAACAATGGTAGTTTGATAAAGAAGATCAAAAGGCCAAACTCATCATCTTGTTTGGAGTGTTCGATGATGTTCAACCCCACATTCGAGATGCCAAAATAGCCAAAGAAGCATGGGATAAATTGTGCACAGTATATGAGGCCAAAAATAAGAACGTCATACTAAATTTGTAGAGTCAATTACACACATTGAATTTCAAAAAAATGAGAAAATTGAAGCTTTCTTAAGAAGAGTTGTAGAGTTGAGGGCTTCACTTCTAGCCTTGGGAGAACCATTCACATATGAAGCTCTCATTCTCATTGTTCTGAGATCTCTCCCTTCTTCTTACCGCATTTTTGTCACAACACTAAACATGCTAGATACGACGCTTAGTTTTGAAAATTTGATAAATCAACTACAACAAGAGGAATCCATGCATAATAAGGATTATGAAGAGGAGTAAGCACTTTCTTCACATCAAAAATGGAAAGGAAAAGGTAAAGGAAAACCTAATTCCTATCAAAATTCCCAACATCAAGAATCAGTATCATGGGGACAAATAACAAAAGAAGTAATGTTTGATTTGTAAAATAGGACATGACTTACAAGATTGTTAGTATAATACTTATAAGAAAGGTTCATCAAGAAAATCTAGACCTCCAAAACAATAATCTCACAAGAGACATTCTAACTACAATCAATGGAAGAAAAAGGGGAACTAGAAAAGAAGACCCCATTAGCAAGGAAATATTGCTAAGCAAGAAGAACATTCAGATAATGAAGGCTTCTTGTACACTGCTCGATCAAGTGAACCATCCATGTCATCTAGTGATGTCTGGTATGTTTATTTGGGAGCCACTCAACACATGACTAGCCATAGAGACTGGTTTACCTCAATTAGGGACACGCCTTTGAAAAACCATGTTTCCTTGGGTGATGATTCTTTATATACAGTTCAGGGGATTAGGAACATTTCTTTACCCCTTGGTTCATGTAACTACGAGACTATCTCGATGTCTTATATGTCCTTGGTTTGAAAAAGAATCTACTTTCAATCTATCAACTCCTAAATCAAAACCTAAAAATTGACTTTGTTACTCATTTCGGCAAGAAAACGTGTTTAATTCGAGATAAATCATGAGGCTTAAAAATACTTGCAAAATCCTCCAATGTGTAATGCATGTTCGAGCTTGATTTTTTCCACAGAGATGATCAGGCACTTGTGGCTAAGAACTCTACCTCAGCACAGTTGTTGCATCAGACACTTGGTCATGTTAGTTTCAAGTATCTCAAGACACTACACCGGCGCAATATGGTACATCGGCTATCATCTCTTCATAGGGATATAGACAAGTTTCCTTGTTGCCTAGCAGAAAACAACAGAGAGCTTCATTCCAAAAAGATACATCTCGAGATCATGGTAAGCTTGATCTGGTTCATTCCAATCTTTGCACTCTTATGCAACCAAGTCATTCTAGATTTCAGTACTTCATGTTATGTGTTGATGACTATTCAAGAAAAATGTGGATTTTTTGTCTTTGCAAGAAAAGTGAAGCTTTTGAAACTTTCAAGAAGTTCAAAATAGCGAGTTGATAACAAAATGGTCGTTACATCGAACTCTCCACTTAGCTCAAGGGGGAATTCACCAATAATGAGTTAAAATACTACCTAAAAACTCATGGGATTGTTCGACAAATTCCTCCTCCACACACACCAAGGCAGAATGGTGTTGTTGAGAGAAGAAATCATACTATCATGGAAATGGTATTATGCATGATCAATGACTCGGACTTGCAAAGACTTTCTCGGTCAAGGAAAGCGTGAAAGACAACAATGTAATTGTTGAAAGAAATGCCAATAGTTGCTCTTGAAGGAGTAACACCACAAGAAGCATAGTCAAATAGGAAACCATATATTGCATGCCTTAGAGTATTCGGGTGCAAAGCAAGTATGCAAATGCCCAATAAAAATATTAAAAATTGGACATGAAGTCACAAAAAATCATCTTCATTGGGTATAGTGAAGAGACTCTTGGGTATATATTGATGGATCCAAAGACCAAAAAAGTCTACACCAATAGAGATGTTGAGTTTTTTGAGAAGAAGGAAGCAAAGTCTCCTCCTCCAGACTCACCTGATGTAGATTCTTCACTAGTTGTAAAAATTGAAGCTGATGTTCCCACAGATGATGAAAGTGATGATGGTGATGATGGTGTTGATCTGATAGAACCACGACCCATAGGAATAGTTCAACATATGACCAAGTAGTGTACTACTAGCACATTATGAGATGAAAGAATGGATACTCCACCGATACATCCACCCCCGACCACGGACTCACGGTAAAGAAAGAAAGAGAAGAAGTTAAGTTTTCTTTGATGAGAAAAGTTATAGAATCTTATGAGACCCGTATATAGTCCAAAATCCCTACGGTCAAAATCTTGGAAAGATGCCATGGACTCAATATCAATCGGTATGAAAAATAACACTTGGTAGCTTGTCGATATTCCTCTAGGAAAGAAACCCATTGGATGTAGAGTGATATTCAAAATAATGTATAAAGTAGATGGGATAGTGGAAAAGTATAAAGCAAGACTTGTAGCAAAAGGGGTATGCACAAAAATAAGGCATTGACTATGAGGATACATTTGCTCCATGACTAAGATCAAGATGATTAGGATGATCTTTGCTCTAGTTACATTATGATTTGGTTGGAAATTCCATCAAATGGACGTAAAAATTTCCTTCCGAATTGAGATTTACAAGAAGAAGTCTATATGACTCAACTTGAGGGATATGTTGTACTTGGTCAAGAAGCAAAGGTATGCAGACTCAGAAATCTCTGTTTGATATCAAACATGTTGGTGTGTAATATTTTCCACATCATTAGGTGAGTCATCTCACTTAGGTGAGATCATAGGTCCATGTGTCATTTAGGGGTCATTATGAGATTCCCTTATGCATCGGTCGTCATATGCATCATTGGGAGTTACACTTATATTATGGGAATTAACTCCCCTCTCTACTTGAGTTGTCATGATTGCAGCATCAGGGGTTACTCAACACCTCCTATATGTACACGTCTTTTGATCTATGAGATAGAGGAGATTTTAATGGCTTAACTAGGTTCTGCCCATGTTTTAAATCTTTGCATGCACATTCGGTTGATGCTTGCTCTTCCCGAGTTCTCTTCACGCTGTCGTCGCTTGCACATCCATTGATGTGCATGTTGTCCCTTGTGATCCTCGCTTATAGGTTTTAAACCCTCTTTCATGGTATCAGAGCGGATCTTGTGGATCCATGCACTCCTTGGCATTTCTGTGCATGTTTTCTAGCTTCCGGCGTGATATTTAGGTTCTCGTTGCGTGTGTCGTAATGGAAATTCTGACCGTGCTCTTCTTGCATTGATTTGGGGCCATACCTCTTACATGGGTTTGATCATGTTTGAGGTCATTGTTCGTGGTTTCTGGTTTTCAAGTTTAGTGTCTTCGACCACTCGAATCTCCAGGGTTGCATGTGTGTTTGGGGTATTATTTTTTTTTAAAAAGAAAAAAGGGAGGTTCTTGTGTTTGGTTTTATGCTGGTGTTTTCTGTGTTGAGAGAAAATTGTAGGTTCAAGGTGCTCCTTCATGGTCTGATTGATCCTGATTGCTGGTTACCGATCTCCTTGCACTTTGTGGATGTTTTTCTGCCTCTCTGTTCAGTGCATTGCTCGATCACACTTCTGAACTCGACCCTACATCTCTGTGCACTCTCCTGGTTTGAGTTGTTCACTGCCCTCCATGGTCTTGATCAAACTAGATGCTTCAGCCCTTTTTTGAGTGCTGGTTTGTTGTGGGATCAAACTGTAACTTGGCTCAGTGCTCCCAGGCTCCAACTAGCTCCCACGTGCCCTCCTTTGCATTTGAAAACATTTTTTTGACTTCTGCTCATCCGTTGTTGTTTTGGTCGCTTCAACCTGCATTTTTTTGCATTGGAAAACATTTTTGGCTTGCTGTTTTGGTCGCTCCAACTCACACAGTTACATGCACAGCTAGCCACACACTGCCTCCAGCATTGGAAAAACATTTTTTGACTCTGCTCAGCCATTTTTGGCATTTTTGGCAGTTTGGTGTCTTCAAATGGCTCCTCCAGCTTGTGCAAACCTGTAGCACTCTCCAAGCCTTCCACCACATGGCCTTGTGCAGACCTGTAACACCTCCCAACCGCTCCAGCTTGCCTTAACTCTGCTCACTATTTTTTGGCATTTTTGCATTTTTGGCGGTTTGGGGTCTTCAAACGGCTCCACCATGGCTTGACATTCCTAGCATGGGCCCCACTTCCTTTTAAAATTGTTTTTAGGTCAAAAAAATTCCTCATTTTTAATGTTTTGAGGCAAAACATTTGTCACGGCATTGTAAATTAATTTTTAAGGTCTGTATTTTGGCTTGTATTATGCCCTTCCTACGCTTGTCAAAGACGGAGGGCGAGGTCTGGGGTTGGCAGGAGGCTAATCCCCCTTGCATTCAAAACAAACCCCTACTAAAATTCTATGCCATTTCCAACAAGCATACATATGATACCCTTCACATGCATTTAGGGCACTTTTTTAATGCGTTTGCAGCATCTAGTGTATTTTTCCATCAGTTACGGGAATCGTTTTAATGCTATAACTTTTGACTCGCTACTTGTTTCTAAGCACTTCCTTGGTCAAAGTTGCATGATTTTTCACACATTATGTGATGGGATTATCATTTTTGTAAATGCACTACTTTTATAAAGTGCCACATTCTGGGGGGGTTGCTTGTACTCTTAGGTTTTGCACGCAGACGCATTATCGGCTGAGTCGTCTTGCTTTCGTGCACCTTGCATCTTGCATTTTTCATCATGGAGAGTGCTCTTTCCAGATGTGAGCATCATAGGATTGCTTTGACCCTCGCCATTTCTCACCGAAGAGAGAACTATTCAGCCTGGCGTGCTTCTATGGAACGTTATTTTGCTCACGAGAGTCTTTCGGCCTTTCTTACTTGGGCAGTTCCTGCTTGCACCCACTGATCATCATCATCTAGAGGACTTCCTTGACACTTTGACCATGTATTTGGTCACATGATGATGCATGTCTCTAGATCTCTCTAGTTTCATGTGGCAGACTCAGATCCACCTCACCGTGTCTGGAGCATTCTTCAGTCCTTCTATGGAAACCCTTCACATACTACCTATGTTGTTGCTGCTACTAATTTAGGTGTCTCTCCATTTCTTCATGTGATGACAGTTCCACTGACATAGGCTCGCTTGGTTCTACTTCTGATGACAAGGATTGTGCACCCAGTTCTAATGCAGAGAGCATTACAAAGGACTTCTCTCCTCTTTCTCTCACTATTTCAGACATTGTTGTCACCCCCCACATCTCATCAGATATCGAGCAGTATCCTACTCAGTCTCACATAGTCATCACACACCTCCTTTCCACTTCCAGTGTGTGAGGCCCCTTACACTCCTTTACCTTCATTGGATGACTCCTATCTATCCGACATCACTCTTCGGTTTTTTAGCCCCCTCATTGGGATGAGTATCTGCTGACCTTAGTCATCTTTTCACGAGAGTCTACTTGTGATGCACTACAGTCCCTCATCCATCTACAAGTGTTTCAAGGAGTTCATCATTTCGTTATTTGGGAGTGCCCCTTCCGGGAATCATGTCACTTCCACATTTCTAGAGACCTTCAATGATCCAGGCCTTAGTTGTGGATCAATTTTCTGTTGTGGAAGATGTTTTGTTCCCTTCATATAACTTGGACATCCTTTCTACAGTGTTCCTCTTCACTCGGCTTGATTCTATGCATGTGGCATTACCTTCGGTTCCTTGGCACTCACTCGCTAGACCTATGTCACACTTTCGTGCACCAAACTCAGAGTTCTTCATGTTGCTGCCTTCAGTTTCCTTTATGGAGTGGGCGGACTTCTAGCACATCATTTCTATCCTTCCTAAGGGCAAGCACATAGTTCATTGCAGGTGGCTCTTCTTCAGTCTAGAGGTAGAGGATCTTGTCATCGACATTCTTCTGGGAGACCTCCTAGAGCTGCAGAGTTCAGATCCATCCATGGCATCTTTTGCATTCCTCTTGTCTCCCTCTTCTTCTCTCTTCTTCTTCTTTCCGAGAGATTTCCTCTTTGTACATGGGTACCTTTTCAGGCTCGTCTAGAGCTGGGACCCATATTTGGCATCTTTCTTAGATTAGAGAGTGTTTTGTTCTCTTGTGGTGGATGTTTTTCCCACTGGGTTTTCCTTCACTGCTTGGGACCTTTTTCTTGTACATGGGTACCTCATCAGGCTTTGTGTTGGGACCCATTTCTCATTTCTGACTTTCCACCTCATCCTAAGTTACGATTGGTGTGTATTATTTTCCACATCATTAGGTGAGTCATCTCACTTAGGTGAGATCATAGGTCCATGTGTCATTTAGGGGTCATTATGAGATTCCCTTATGCGTCAGTGCGTCATATGTGTCATTGGGAGTTACACTTCTATTCTGGGAATGTAACTCCCCCTCTCTACTCAAGTTGTCATGATTGCAGCACTAGGGTTACTTAACACCTCCTATATGTACACGTCTTTTGATCTATGAGATAGAGGAGATTTTTATGGATTAACCAGTTACGCCTATGTTTCAAATCTTTGCATGCACATTCAGTTGATGCTCGCTCCTCCCAAGATCTCTTCATGTTTCTGTTTGCATGTCCGTTGATGTGCACATCATCCCTTATGATCCCCACTTGTGGGTTTTAAACCCTCTTTAAAAACAAGCACCACAGGCATGGTACATCAAAATTGATGAGCATCTCGTATAAAATGGATTTTTATAAATCCATATAACCCCAATCTCTACTTCAAAACATAAGGGGGTATATTGTGATTTTTTTGTCTATATCAACGATCTAGTCATCACTAGCAGCTTAGTGAGGATGATCGATGATCATTCGACATGAAAGATCCCGAGTTGATGCATTATTGTCTTGGATTGGAAGTATGGCAAAAAGAGAACCACATCTTTGTTTCTCGGATGAAATATACCAATACAGGACTCGATAAATTTAGGATGATGGATTTCCTACCAAGTGTTACACCTATGGAGAACAAACTATAGTTATCTAGTTTAGATCCATCTCCCGAGGTAAGTGCCACTCTCTATCGGTAGTTGATTGGAAGTCTCATTTACATGACCTACACCGGACCGGATATTAGCTTTGCATAAAGTAAGATATCTATATAGGTTCATCCAAGAACCCAAAGTTTGTCAATGGAAATCAGAAAGGTGCATCTTAATATATCTCAAAGGATCAGTGGATCTTGGTCTAGAATACAAGAAGAATGAAAACTTCTTCTTGACTAGATATTCAGATTCAGATCATGCAGAAATATTGATGACAGAAAAATCCACTTCAAGATTTGTATTTTTATGGGATCTGGAGAAATATCATGGGGAAGCAAAAACAACTACTTTTTTCTCGTTCTTCCATAGAAGTTGAGTATCATTTTGCAGAGAAGTTGTCTGTGAAGCGATTTGGCTACGTCGCATACTAGAAGGACTTAGAATACCACAGGACAAACCAACCACCATGTATGTTGACAATGAAGGTGTTCTCAAACTTGTTCACAATCCAGTGTTTCATGAAAGAACAAAGCACATTGAGGTACATGTTCATTTCATACACGAGCATGTGTTGAAACACAACATCCAACTTCAATTTTGTCCAACAGCTGAACAACGAGCATATATCTTCATAAAGTCACTTGCATGTGACAAGTTCAAGTTGTTCAAAGAGTTCCTCTCCTCATCCCTTGAGACAATGCACAATTAAGGGGGAATGTTAGGTTAATTAATTACTTAATTAATGTTATTAATTAAATATTGTTGTTATTTGGTTTTATTAACCATATTTGTTTTATTTCTTCACGGGTATAATTGTTATGATTGTTATAACAATTATATGCTTACCAAATGTAATATTGGAAGCTACTAGATTTTTGTTTCATTGTTTCAACTTCTCTTTTTTGTATCTAGACTATCCAATATGTGTAAATATTTTAGCCTGCACTATTATACTTATTTGATTGAGTTTAATATAATTCATAGGCTTTCGTCCTGTTTCTATAGTATCGATCTCTGTGTAGGGATCTTATTATAAAAACATGTTTTTGATCAAACTAGTAGCTTAAATGATTATTTTTGAAACCAGAATGGAGATCCACCCAAATAATGGGTTTATAATGTATATATATATATATATATATATATATATGTATGTATGTATGTATGTATGTATGTATGTATGTATGTATGTATGTATGTATGTATGTATGTATGTATGTATGTATGTATGTATGTATGTATGTATGTATGTATGTATGTATGTATGTATGTATGTATGTATGTATGTATGTATGTATGTATGTATGTATGTATTGTATGTATGTATACTTCTAGATCAAACAATATGGGGTTTTTCCCCAAATAATGAACTCAAGGAATGTAAATAACCAAATAGCAAAACTAGATTCATGGTGGAATCTCTACAATGAAAAAATAGAGAACCTTGCAATAGAAAACCCATGAATAAACCAAACTAAATAAAGAGAAGAATGGAGGAATATCTCCCCATTTGCAAACTCAATCTAAAGAAATTTCTCCATGGCTTCCACTCCTCCAACCTGCAAATCAAAATGGAACAAATGAAAGAGTTTAGGGTAAAATAATGAATAAAAGGACCCCATATGAATGTTAAGGGTTCATTTGAAAAATACCTAGATCTAAGGGTGTAAAACTATTTAATCTAAGGGTTAAGGATTAACCCTACATATTTCAAATTGGATCATTTTATGGGGTTGGGTATTTTAAATCAAAGTATGGGTATCCAATGAATGGGGCCAGTTAATGGCTTAGGATGAGTTGAGACTTCAGCCTTAGGTTATTCAATAAATAAATGACATTGGACTATTAAGGATAACTTAAATAATTTTATGAAAGGGGTAACTTAGCTAATGAATCATAAGGATTAATTAATTGGAATTTAAAATGTTTAGTTAGATAACCTCATGAGGGGCATTATTGATAATTGTTCTGAGAAGTAAGAATTAAACTAACTTAGGAAATCTTGACCCAATTGATATTTTAAATAAGGTGAAGTAACAAAATCCCTAGAAAGGGATGTATCCCAAAGTGGCCTTAGTGTAAATTAATAATGTTAATTATTAATTTAATATTTGACAAATTTTCAAATGTGTGAAATTTATTAAACAAGAAATAATTAAACCTAGTTGATAGTATCTTGTTGCAACCCTTTTAAACAAAAAAAAATATTCCATATTTTTCCTAATTAATTATTGAGTTTTGTCTTTGGTTTTGTGCATCGAAATTACAAGAATTACACTTGGTATCGAGTTGTGGGTTCAATGCTTGGACCCTTAAGTACACATGGAAACACAAATAGTAAACTTAGCGTAAATCTAACCTAGAAAACATGACATTGTGTTAACTAAAAACGTAGAAAACTTAGAAAAATTAAATGAACCTAGATGATGATGAACTAACTCTCTCCTTGGTCTATGTAGAAGGCCCGGACTAGACGATGAGTTCTTGCACGTCTAGTTAGATCTGCCACCTCCGAGTAGGTCATTATTACTATATTGTCATAGATCTTATAGACCTTACAGGAGGTCAATGCATTTATGTGAAGTGGAGCAGTATGGGGACGACTTAGCCATCATGATAGAGAGACATCACATGAGGCTCAACACCCTTCATAAAAGAGTGGGGATTATAGAGCAGAGAACTTCCATTTGGATTCGAGATAGACTTGATTCACCTTTGAGAGGGCATGAAGATATGTCTAAGGGATATAGAGAGAGATCTAGGAGACCTAGACAGAGAGATGACCATGATGAGAGACCTAGAGGTAGGAAATTGACAAAATCATATCATATTAGAGAGATTCTGAAGCTTCATCCATCTCATTTTGTTGGAGACACAGGTGGATTTTAGGTTGAGGCTTGGTTAGTTAGCTTGAGCAGATGCTTCAAGCTATGCCCATGTACTAACAACACGAAGGCTCGTGTTACAATTCATCTTCTGAGAGACGGGTCGGGCATTTAGTGGTGGATTGAGGAGTAGAAGCTCTACTTTGATTCAGAATCACATTTTGGGATGTCTTTTTAAGGAGTGATTCAGGAGCTGATACTTGTCTAGATGGTTTATTTAGCAAAGAATTGATGAGTTTCATTTCCTGTGACAGGCATCTATAATAGTGGATGAGTATGAGATTTAGTTTCTGAAATTACTTCAATATGTGGACTATATGTACAATGAGCGAGTCATGATTCATAGGTTCATCTGGGACTTGAATTTTAATTTGGGAGGGGCAGTGTGTATTAATTGTCCATAGACTTTAGTTGAGGTTGTTGAGAAGGCCAACATTGGATAGGAGAGAATAGGGAATACTCAACATGTTAGAGATAGATTAAGGAGCCATATTCGGTAGATGCGGGATAGTAGGTTGAGGAGGTTATCTTCTCCTCCTCATTCTTGACATGGTTCACCAAAATCTTATTTTAGGCCACCACAAGAGTAGCAACAATCCGTCCATTGTTTAGACCTCCATGGAGATTTGATGCATAGAGAGGGTAGAGTATGGATCCTTCTCCTTAAGGACCTATCAAGGCACATGGAGCACCTAGAGCTTAATCGGTTGAAGCTCATTAGTAGTAACCTTAGTAGTCTGTGGCGGGATCATCAAGATCCAATCCATAGATCACTAAAGCACCATGGGGAGCCACTTCTTTTTGGAGAGAGCTTGGTAGTTGTTATAAATGCAGTGTACATGGACACCATTGGAGAGAGTTTCCATAAGACCCTAATAATAAGGGTAAGGGACCTATTTCAGATAATATAATTGTGACATGGTTAGCAACCATAGAATTTATGCAAAGGTAGTTGAGAACAACCAGGGGAAGAGAATCGGTGTACGGTGATAGAGAAATCGGGTAGCATTGGTGGTATCCCTACCTCTATATTATTTGATTCTGGCTCTTATGATTCATTTATTGCACCATCATCACTTTGAAGTGATGTGGGCTAGTGGCATTTAGGTAGGGCCTTAGTTGGGATGTTGAGATAGTTTATGGAGCTAAGCTCACAGTGGAATCCTTACTCAAGGAATGCGTAGTTGACCTCGGACCCTTCCCTACGAACTTGGATCTTTGCATCCTTTCTTTGGGTTCTTATGGAGTCATTTTGGGTATGGATTGGTTATCTACACACAAAGATAGAGTGGACTATTACAAAAAAATATCACTTATGCATGTGATTTGGGGATTGAGTTAGTGATATTTGGGGTTAGGAGACCCATCTCTATTTGCACTATTTCCACTATGTAGCTCAAGTAGTGTGCACAGTGTGGATGTCAATTATATGTTATTAT
Source organism: Taxus wallichiana var. yunnanensis (assembly GCA_018340775.1). Taxonomy (NCBI): domain Eukaryota; kingdom Viridiplantae; phylum Streptophyta; class Pinopsida; order Cupressales; family Taxaceae; genus Taxus; species Taxus wallichiana. The sequence goes on along the minus strand of CM031242.1, from coordinate 473,384,547 downwards.
AGTTAGTGACAGGTCAGAGGATGAGTCTAGTGGACCGTCACTTAATGATCATCATATTTTGAGGGAGTTTGCAGATGTCTTTCCAAGTGAGTTACCTGGCTTACCTCCCCATGTGAGATAGACTTTCATATTGATTTGGTTCCTGGAGCAGATCCTATCTCACACATGCCATATAGGATGACTACCCCTGAGCTTTGTGAGATCAATTTGTAGCTGGAGGGCCTTCTTGAGAAAGGCCTAATTTGTCCTAGTGTATCCCCTTAGGGTACACCGGTGATTTTGTGAAGAAGAAGGATGAATCTCTGTGTTTGTTTATTAGTTATAGGAAGAGGAATAAAATAACTATGAAGAATCTTTACCCCCTTCCAATCATCGATGATTTTCTTGATTGGATGAAAGGGGTTAAAATGTTTTCCAAGATAGAACTTAAGTTAAGTTATCATCAGCTAAGGATTACGTAAACCGATATTCATAGGAAAACCTTTCATATGAGATATGGCCACTATGAGTTCACAGCTTATGCCATTTGGTTTAATGAATTCCCTCACAGTGTTCATGAGTTTGGTTCCGTGTAGTATTCAAGAAATTGTTAGATCGCTTTGTGCTCATATTCCTTGATGACATATTTATATACTCATGCACGCATGAGGAGCACCTCGATAGGATCTATGGTGTCTTTGTGAGCAACAACTTTATGAGAACCTCGAGAAGTGTGCACTATTTAAGTCTGAGGTTTAGTATATACGCCACATTATTTCTAGGGAAGGTATCATAGTCAATCCTTCCAATATTATAGCTATCAAGAATTGGCTAGTGCCAACAGATGTGACAAAGCTACGTAGCTTCATGGGATTGATGAGTTATTTTAGGATATTTGTTTAGGATTTCTCACATATTGTGCATCCCAACACTTCCCTACAAATGCGGAAAGGAAGAAGTTTGTTTGGTCGATACATGTGAGAAGGCCTTAAAAATTTGAAGGAATGCCTTATGAAAATACCTATTCTATCATTCTCAGATCCACAGAGGGATTTCTTCATGTGTAAATATGTTTCCTTCACGGGGTTAGGAGGTGTTTTGATGCGGGATGACAATGTAGTAACTTTTGAATCTCAATTATGAGCTCAATTATCCTACTCATGACCTTGAGGTTGTAGTAGTTATGCATACTTTGGTTTAATTGAGGAAGTTTCTTTTAGGCAAGAGGTTCATTCTTAGGAAATATCACTTGATCCTTCAACACCTCTTCGCATAGTCTAATCTCAATGCTCACAACAACATTGGATGGATCTTCTTTTTTAGTATGATATGGAGATAGATCATGTGAAGGGAAAGATATCGTGGTAGCATATGCCTTGATTCTTTGAAGAATTTGGTTATGACTACAGTTGGCACATACTTGAGGAGAAGGATCTTACAGTGAGTTTCCACATGACAACTTCTACCCTTCACTAGAGTAGAGATTGTCTCTTAGAGACCCCTTAAGGGGAATTATGATGGATTGAAACTGGAGTCGATGGACTTATCGAGACACGAGAGGTTAGATTTATTTACCTAGGGTTGAAGGTTTGAGGTAGAATATATTGACAGAGGCTCATTGTGCACCTTATTCATCCCATATAGGGGTGAAGAAGATGCATAAGACATTCAGAGAGTTGTACCATTTGAGAGGACTATGAAGAGATGTAGCTCATTATCTATCTCGATGTTTGGAGTGTCAAAGGGTGAAGGTCAAGCATCAACATCTAGCTATCCTTTTCTATCTACATGTCATAGTAAATTGGAAATGAGACCCCATTTCCATGGATTTTATATTACGGCTACCTATGTTGAGATACCACCATGATGCAAGCATGGTCATGGTGGATAGATTGATGAAAGTGGCTCATTTTTCTCTGGTGAAGACCACCTCTACAATGAATGTAGTGGCACGAGTATATTTGGATGAGGTAGTGAGGTAGCACAGGATTCTGTAGAAGATCATTTTTGACCGCGATCCCTTATACACCTCTCATTTTGGACTATCATGCAAAGTATGCTCTTAGGATGAATATTAGTTTCAGAAATCCTATTACCCCGAGATAGATGGATAGACAAAGGAGATGACTAATATTTTAGAGGACATGCTTTGGATGTACATCATGTATCAGTAGTCAAGATGGGAGGAGTATTTGTACTTGATTGGGTTTTCTTATATCAATAGTTTTCAAATTTTCATTAGTATGGCACCATTTCGGGCGTTATATGACAGGAAGTGTAGGACTCCACTAAGTTAGGATAGGTTAGAGGATAGATTTTCTCTAGGGAAAATTTATTATAGGATATGGAGTAGCGGGTATAGGATAGGTAGAAGAAGTATGCATATCAGAGGAGAGTTGATTGTACTTTTGAGGTGGGCACAAAGATTTTCTTCATTTCAGGCCTCATAAGAGCCCTATCCATTACATAAAAGGCTCTAAGCTAGCCTCTATATTTGTGGGCCCCATTGAGATCTTGGAGCAATTTGGTCCCTTGGCCTATCGACTAGATTTTCCACCCACTTGTCTCGTTTCCATGATGTGTTCCATGTTTATATTGTTATGAGGTACATTCCGATACTTGTCATGTATTTGATTGGACCGCATCATTGAGGTGCAGGAGTAGGGGCAGGTGATGGTGGAGCCCGTGTACATTTTAGAGTGTAGAAAACTAGGCCTTCGAGGCCAAGATATTGATCGAGCATGTATCCATTGGGATCGATTCGATGAGATAATAACTACATGGTAAGTACATGTCTAGTGACTTCCGAAGAAGGATTCGAGTCTAGGGGGGGGATGTAGTGCCCACTCCTCTTCGACATTGATCTTATTTTGATTTTTGTTTACTTTAGCTTGTACGCATGGACGTTTTTATCATATTTGATCATTAGACATTGATAGATGGACATTGTTATATTTTATTAGTATTTTGATAGACATTATAGATATTTTAATTACGGATATGTGGTGACTCATAGTGTGAATTATATACATGGATTGATATTTTAGTGTTAATGATGATCTAGAGTTACTACTTTATATATATACTGACACATTGGTTTTTGATATTTAGATTTTGATATATGATTCATCTAGTCTTCTGATCTAATTTTTGTCTATGAAATGATAACATTAAGATTTTTTTGAAATTGTGAACAATTTGAAATTTATTGATTTTAGTGATATTTTAGTTGCGTTGTTTGATGATGTGAATTGATACATGTATATGCATTTTATTGTATTGCTATCATTTATATGGCTGTGAGGCGGAAGAGGTATTTCTTTGATTTTGCAAGAAATTATAACACAACAAACGAAATGGGATAGGAGACCAACAGTGAAATAATTTTGGCTATTTGTAATTGGTCACCTTGGAAACTTGTGTTTTTGTATGTTGTTGGTTGTTGATAAATTTGTTAGGAGGTTCCCATTGGGGGTATCCTCAAATGTGACCATGGGTAAATGTGTTTTTATCATTTTTCATTTTAATTATTTTGTTAGTATGTAATTTATTATTGTAATGTGATTCACTTTATTATGGTTAGTTAATGTGCTCTTACTTAAGTTGATTATTCTTGTTAATTAAAGTAATTTGGGATGTGACCTAGGGGTATTTAATTTTGGTAGATTTTCCTTGATTTTATTATGGATTTGAAAAGGATTTTATTGGTTTTGGTGTTGTGTACTCAAGCTTGCATGTCAAACTCGGATTTTGGCTTAAAGGCTATTTTGGAGGCTTGTAGGACAATTTAAGCTTGTCCCACACCTCTTAAATTCATCTACGAACTATACCTATGGGGTAAGGGGTAAAATTTAGGCCTCATTATATGATTTAGAAGGTAAAAAGAAGAGATTATTGCACCTTCTTACATGATCTTGTAATTTTGTCCATTGGAGTATGGTTAATGGTTTGTCTGTGGAAGGAGAACTTGGCATATTCTCACCCACCAATTTATGAGCTTCGGGCCTAGTGTTTGACCTTGTGATGTGGAGTTGAGGAGAAGTGATGTGGCATCCTACATTGATCCACCACACCCTCCTCTTCTCTTTTTCTATTTATACAATTTTAATTGATAGTTTTGGGGTTAGATGTTTTATTTTCACTCTTACATTTTTGGAGGAGCTTGTTTTTGGAGTTCTTGTTAGAAGCTTGGGATTTTTTTGTGCTTGATTTGGACTTGGAAAATATTAGTTATTAGTGGATTGGATACTCTTGTAATGGAAAGGTAGGACTTTACCCATGCATTTTTATTTTTATTTATTCTACAAATGGTTGTAAATGAATGAATGTTGTGTATTTTGGTTTAGAGGATAGAATGGCCTTAAGGTTGTGTAGGAGAATGGAAATGAGGATTTATCAAGGGAGGAATAAGAGTTTATATTATGAATTTGGAGGTAATTGTGGGTTGGGTGTCCCACCTTGTGATAATAATAAAAATTTCTTAACTATCTTGATATGTTTATTGAGAGAGGGATAAGAGTTTAGGGATACATAAGAGAAATTGAGGGAGGGATAAGTGTTTGGTTATGGTTGTGTGAAAGAAGTTTTGAAGGATTTTAAGGTGGACACCTACACCCATTGGGAGGCATAAGTGATTCCCCATTTTGCTTCTCTCCCTTGTCTTGAATTTGATCCTTTTTGCTTGGAAAAATTATATGTTTATTGTTATTTTTGTATTGCGCTTGTTGTGTTGAAGCCTTGTAAATGTTGTCATGGTTTCTTGATATCCTTTAATGCTTAATTTTTTTGGGTTTGGGAGTCAATGAGGAGGATGGCTTCTCCTTCTCATTGGATTATATGTTGGGTGGAGAGCATTTCCTACTCCCCTTATTTTCTTGTTGTGATTAGATTTTAGAAAAATGGAGGAGATCAAATTTTCATCTTGGAAAGAGATATTTTGGAAGATCAAAAGAGAAAGAGATAGTTATTTTTATAAATTTGGCCATGTTGTTTCCAATTAACTGTAGGCTTGTATACTCTTGTATTTTAAAAGGATTTTCTTATAAACTTTATTATCAAGTTATGTATTGAAATGATTGGAGAAAGAAATTTGAAGGATGTAATTTATTGAGAATGTATTCCTTTAAAATCTAGAAATATATCATAGTTACTTGTGCTTTCACCGAGTAAATTGGTTTTGTTTGTGTTGGAAGCTTGTGTGAAAGTTATACTTGATTTTCCCTATTGAAATGGTTATCATTATTGTTGTGAAAGAAAATAAATTTACACTTAGTAAATGGTTATATTTCCTTCTCTTCTTAAAGCTTAAATACATTATAGTTGGAAATAAAATCTTGTAGTCAAACTTCATACCTTGTAGTATTGGAAAGGTTACTCATTTGGTGCGTTCAAATACAAAATGAAGTAAACATTTGCACTTATGGATTTTTTTATATTAATCTAAAACTTAGAACTTAGATTGGATATATATAAATATATAAATTACTCAATATATATATTTATATATATCCTTTTTAAAGAAAGTGTTTTTACATAGTGATTGACGTCGATCAACCAACTAGCATCTGCGAGACTGAAACTGACATCAGTCTCTGTGAAGTGCTCACAGTCTTATAAAATCAATGTTTACTTAGTTGCAGGAATCATATTGCTTATCAAATAATAAAACAGAGACTTATAACTATCTTGAAACCTATAGAAACACATACAAATGTATATATTGAAAAATATATACATTTGTATGTGATTCTTCAAAAATAAGTCAGATTTAAAGAACCACCATCGGTATCCCTACCGACATCGTAGCATAGTGAGAACCCTTGTCATTGAGGTGATCGGTATCAATTGCCAATGTGCACGGATCTTATTATAAAAATGTGTTTTTGATCAAACCAATAGCTTAAATGATTATTTTTGAAACCATAATGGAGATCCACCCAAATAATGAGTTTATAAACAAATATATACATATATACATGCATGTATATATATAGGTGTTTATACTACTAGATTATACAATATGGTGTTTTTCCTCAAATAATGAACTTAAGGAATGTAAATAACCAAATTACAAAACCATATTCATTCTTGAATCTTTATAATGAACACATAGGCAACCTTGGAATAGTAAACCCATGAATAAAACAAATTGAATAAAGATAATAATGGAGGAATATCTTCCCATTTTCAAACTATATCCAAAGAAATTTCTTCATGGCTTCCACTCCTCCAACCAGCAAATCAAAATGGAACAAATGAATGAGTTTAGGGTAAAATAATGAATAAGAAGACCTCATAAGGATGTTTAGGGTTCATTTGAAAATTCATAGATCTAAGGGTGCAAACCCATTATATCTAAGCATTGAGGATTAACCTTACATATTTCAAATTGGGTCACTTTATGGGGTTGGGTATTTTAAATCAAAGTATGGGTATCTAATGAATGGGGCCACTTAATGGTTAGGGTAAGTTGATACTTTAGCCTTAGGTTATTAAGTAAATAAATGACATTGGTCTATTAAGGATAACTTAAATAAATCTATGGAAGGGGTAACTTTGCTAATGAATCATAAGGGTTAATTAATTAGAATTTAAAATGTTTAGTTAGATAACCTCATGAGGGCATTATTGTTAATTGTTGTGAGAAGTAAGAATTAAACTAACTTAGGAAATATTGACCTAGTTGATATTTTAAATAAGGTGAATTAATGGAAACCCTAGAAAGGGATTTATCCTGAAGTGGCCTTAGTGTAAATTAATAATGTTAATTATTAATTTAATATTCGACAACTTTACAAATGTGTGAAATTTATTAAACAAGAAATAATTAAACCTAGTTGATAGTATCTTGTTGTAACCCTTTTAAACAAAAAAATATTATTCCATATTTTTTTCCTAATTAAGTATTGAGTTTTTCTTGGTTTTGTGCGTCGGCCAAAATTGCGGTCGTTCATAAACATATCGCAACTATAGTGAGCAAGCATGCCACATCTAGCAGCAAAACCACCTCAAATATCATCGTGCCTCAGGGGGATTTAAACACAGGTGGGAAAGCACACAACCATGTGACTTGACCGCACCACTCCCACCCCATCGTTAAAACATATATATGGTTTTACATGAAAACCAACAACCTAAATATTATGGTGTTGTATTTCAATGTGCTTTCATCTTTCCACTATATTTTTCCTTTAGGGGATAACATAGGAATATTCTCACTTATTACAAAATTAACACAATAATTATGTAAACTCTTCACAAACAAACATAGTTATTGTGAAAACGAAGCACACCAAAAACCAAACACATATTAATACCGAACTCGCCACCATAACTTCATGTGGCCCCGTTGTTTGTGTTTGAAAAGATGTCACTAATCAACCTTCAACCTCTTGTGCCTCGGTGCTTCAATATTGTTAAAATTAGTTAATACAAGAAGTCTTCATCAATGTTCTGAAAATTTTCTTCCTCATAATTTGAATGGGTAGACTTCATATCCCAATCACCTTCTTCATTTATATTTTCATAAATGGATGCTTATTCTTTGGTTTTCCATCAAGTATATCCCTTGTTCTTTGTTTTCAATTTATAATTCCATGTCCAGGAGCATTACAATAGTGAAAATATTTTTTTCGTGGATCTTGGGAGGTTTATCTTGCTTAAAATAAGGATTGTATCTTCCTTTAGCATATGATCTTCTTTACCATACATTGCACTTTCCTCTAGACCGGTTTTCTTGGTTTTATTTTTTCTTCTATCGAGAATAAATCAAAAAAATTAAACTAGGATTTATTTTACTCAATGTAAACACCATGTTAGAATAGATGGAATGCATGTTATCAAGTAATACATATTTTACATCATCATTAGGCACATCAAATTTTATCCCACTAATCGATTTTAAATAGAACGAAACTTATTGATGTGCTCAACCATGTTATCAACATCCATCTTGATCCTCAACAATGTTTTTCTTGAGTTCCATTGCTTGTGACTCAAATAATTTTCACAATGTCATCTAGATGAAATGTGATTTCTTCGTTAGATTTATGTGATGCATGTAGGCATCAAACAATGGCTAAGTTCTTACCCGCCATGTATGGAAATATTTTCCTTCAAATTTTACAATATGGTTCAATTTGTCTATTTTGATACTTTGAGAATGACTTAAAGTGACTATTCTTAACAGACACTAGTAAACAACAATTTAACAAATGACTTGCTAACATAGACCAACTCCAAATGATTTGTAAAACTAAAAAAATGGCACATTATTATAGATGACTAACTTTAACGACTTAAGAATTTTATTTTGATTGTCAATGATTTTAACTATAATAAGGATAAGAAGAATATTTCGAATCTATTTGTTGAATATTTTAACAAAATGAAGACTTGATGACACTTAAACAATAATGATTTTACTAAGACTCAACTACAATACATTACACAAGACTTTAAAAACATCTATTTGCTAAGTATTTTAACAAAATGAGACTTAATGACACTTAAACAATAATGATTTTACTAAAACTAGACTACAATACAATACACTACACGAGACTTCTAAAACATCTTTGATGCTATTTGATTATCAACCTACAAAATCCACAATGAATATGAGGGCTCTAATGACAAGCTATTCCCAAATTTCTAATATAGCCTAAGATATAATTACAAATTAAACTAGTATAGCAGGAATTAATCTAGTCTAATAAATTGACATAGACTCCTTTTTCCTTTTTACTTTTTTTTTTGAACCCGTGCACTGAAAGGTACACTCTAGCCAATGCGCAGGTTCACTTTGTATAATGTAAACTTTCATGCGAGCAGACGTCTCTAGAGGATACATGCCACAAGAATTGATACATTATTCAAAATTATAAATGCATATTGATTGGAGATTTGGATTTTCGGATTTGTATTGTAGATGAATCCATCTGGATGAAAAAATAAAATTGATCACCTTTTATACCAGTACCAAATATTTTCACGAACCGCATACGTAGAGTAATATACTACCGACAGGTTATTAGATGCAAATCAGTGCATGCTCAAGTCTGCAGCTCATGCAATTAGTGACCACAGTCCAGGAAAAAAATCGAATGAAGAAGAATCAACTCGTAGAAAGATAGATCCACGCTTGTCGGGCTGTACCAGAGATTTTTCAGATGTTCAACAAATGTTCATGGTCCTGAATCTTGGATTCATTGAGACTCTCGAATGTCCATTGATAGATCATAAATAATTGATAGCTCAATCGTAATAACCAATCCACAATGAATGAATAAACTATACATAGTTTATAGAGCCGTGGAATAATTACAAATGAATAGATTAAAAACTTATAAGCAGACAAATACTGATCCCCGTCAATGGAGAAATCAATCCTTACAGCAATCTCAAACAAAATAGTTCCACTATCAATGTAGGTAACCACGCTCTGATACCAAATGAAGAGCGTGGAGCAGATTTAAACAAAAATGATAATAATTCTGTATTCTTTTCATAGGGGATAGATTGTCTAATTTATATGCAATATGAATTTTACAAAATGGGGAGCTACAAACTCTCTACCCAAAATACATAAGCAACCTAACAACTCTAACAAATACATAATACAAAAGATTATATCTCACAAGTCCAAATATAAACATTAAATTAATTCATTTGAGCAATATTAATAATGCATCCCCATATGAGATATTTGAAGTACACATATAATTTACCACTATGGAAAATAAATAAATGAGGACACATTTTTAGTGAATGGGATAGAAGAATATAATAATATTGAGATTACCTCAGGAATGACTAATCTCTTCTTAAAAGTATGTAATATGTCTTAGGGATGTCCACTACTTGAATATCGATGAATTTTTAGACACTTGGATCCATGGCGAAATACATATGGATGTGTGGAAGTTATCCAACCATGTTCACCATTGTTTTGTCTAGTTGTACCAGTATTCACCTAGATTTTATGGGAGATAGACCCAATTCCTAGAAAGTAGAAGATGTCATAACGTTTACAGAAGCTCCTGAATCAACCTTGAACAGTTGTGTATAATTTTACACAAAAATTATAACTATTATTAAGAAGGGGGGTTCTATTTTTTCTTTGGATGTAGTTACATGTGCATTAGTTACTTTTTCTCAGGTAGTTTTCTCGAGTGGAGCCGATATGGATTTGAGCAGGGTGTCCTTTTGATTATTTATCTGAACGATTTTGAACATACAAATGTTGGACCTAATCTTGTACAAGTCATAAATAATTATATATTCAACAAGGATTTGTTCTATAAGATATAAGAGGATTATATTATATTTTCTTAAATGCATGTTACTGGGCACTTTAGGTGGTGGAGGATTATTCGGTGAGCATATATCATGTGGTTCTCGAGAAGGATTAGTAGGAATAGATGTAGATAGGGACTCATGAGTTTTACTATGGAGGATATAGTTGTTTCATCTTTTGTATTGTTGGTAAGCATAAAATTCCTTTAAGTTATCCTCAAGATCATTCTAAGACCAAGACAAATGTTGATTTTGGTTCGGATTTGTACAGTTTCAATATACAATAATCTACTCATTTCATTAATTTACGGAGGACAACACATTACATAAATAAAATATTATAAGTCTAACTTCTCACTCCTAGTAAATAGGAATACCTCCTATTTACATGAAATTGTTCCAACTCACATAATAATTACCTCAACCACTAATGTAATTACACGATTTATCATAACTCACTTACACCTGCAACAAACTAACATAATGGAGCATTAATAAACAATCCTAACATTCCCCTTTTAGTGAGAACATGGCCAAGCGAACTGAAAATAGAATCGTAAGGCATCTCATACATTTAGGTCTACATACTACTATATGGATTTTGTTGTCTAGAGATTGTTGTACATGATCACCTACATATGAGAAATTATCTCATTTTCACTTCTAGTTGAATATATTCACCGACCAACCATCTTCCAACGAAGTACAATAGTCAGAGGATCGCTGCAATCATTTGTCCTCATATACAACTATTTTTACAGTTCGACACCTTCCATGCCATATTACAACACATTCAAGATTGCATTAGTAATATCATCTTCCACACATTCCAAGCAAAAATGAACATACTTTTGTTCTTATTTACTACGACACAAAATAGGAACTCAAAAGAGAAAGCACACAACTAGAAGTAAAAAGTGTGCCACTACCGCAGATGTGTAGCCCAAATCATTAATGGTCGATAAGAGGTCACATATTTACCTCCTTCCTCCATTTCCTCCATCCTCCAAAGGTACGTACTAACTCAAGAGAATGTGATAATGAGGCTCCGTGATTTCCACATTTTTTATTATTCCCCCTAAAATATAAAATTGTTTATTTTTCAGACGCGAGTTACATACTAAATGTGTCTATAAGGCAAGACATTATTTTCGACCTTTTTAAAACAATAATATGGTACGCATATGAATTTGATATTAATACTAGTTCAACTATGATAGTTATATACATTTTCATAAATGATTGTATGCAAACTTGTTTGACACAAATACAACACTATATTTTGATAATGACTCTTAATGATGAGATGACTTTTTAACACTTTCCTTAACTATAAAAATTAACTAAAAATTGATAATTTAATACTATTAAATGAACAACTTTGAATAATTACTTTAAGCTATATATATATCAATTCATACACCACATCTAATAAATTAAATTTCAAAATATAGACTATAAATCATTGAAAAGACATCTAATTACTTAATATGACCCCCAAAAGCTAATGAAACTACTAACCACTCAAAAGAATACAACTACACTTAAGTAATAACAAATGGAGGGCAGATATTTTACAAAATTATTAGTGTTATTACTTTGTTGTGCTCCATTCATCCTTCACTTGGTTGTAATTATGAAAAGAGATATTATATTATATTAATTCAATAAGATACAAGATAGCTTTCGAAAAAAAGCGGGTGGTATGAGAGCATGCCCCAAAACCACAAATGAAAAACAATGAGTAAACTAGGTCGAGCCTAGGATAACAACAAACTAGGCGCAAAGGCTTGGATACTAACAGAACACAAAATTAAGTAACAGAGGAAAACATTCCCGAAGCAGGAGGATCATGGTCGCCTTTGCCAACCCGAAAGTGGGAGGTCCTTTCGACATTTGGATACTTGGACATAATTATGATGTTCAAGAGATATGGTGAAGCACTCTCAGGATCACATGGGAACTTTTCTCCTGACTACAAGCGTTGACGTTCTCAAGATCACATGGGAACATGTAGGAACAGTCAATCACCGATTATAAACATCCTAGGAAAATGTTTCTCACATACAACCAATAGATCAAGGTCAATATGATAGATAAATTATTTGAATTTTCCTAGTGAACCAAGATTGTATGCATATCAAGTCCACGTTACTATTAAAACAATACATTTATGGATGCATAAAAAAATTATTGCAATCAGAGAGATACATGATGATTAGAGGAAAGACCGATATTCAATGAGTTGGATCAAAGTCTAGTGCTCATTCATGCTTCTATGTAAAATATCCTTGCAATTGAATGCCACCACCATGGTCAGGGCCTAAGTCTCACACATGAAGTGGACTAAAATGGAACCTGCAATCTTCTCTCTACCAGCCCACTACGAATTACTCGCATCATAGATTTTTATTACAAAAATTGTCAGCAGTTTACTATTTTTTCCACTCCAAACATACTTGATAGATAGGTAAACCCACCAGCCACATGGGCCTTGAAATTTTCATAGAATTCCATTACCTGTGCATTAAAGTAGAGGAGTACAACTACCCCTGAAATTTGTTGGTGTAATACCGATTAACATGATGAGATCCCACTCCACCAAAAGTTTGAGCTTTTGGTGTGACGGAAAATCATTCATGGTATCAGAGCCGGATAGTTAAGTGTGCTCGGACAAGAGTAGTATTGGGATGGGTGACATCCCGTGAAGTCCCAGTGTCGTTGCCTCATAATGTCATTAGACATAATTGGGTGTATACGTGGTGGGCCCAAAGCTCACGTGATTGCATCCACTCCATCATATGGGGGTGTGTTGGTGTATTAATTGATTAACATGATGAGATCCCTCTCCACCACAAGTTCAAGCTTTTGGTGTGACAGAAAATTGTACAAAATTCATTTGACTTCCATTACCCCGATACCAAATGTAGATTTTTGTATAAATTTTTACGCTTTTAATTGAACAACAACATATATATATATATATATATATATATATATATATATATAACTATAACTTAACTTCATTCTTAGTAAATATGAATGCCTCCTATTTATGTGATATTGTTTCAACTCGTATAAAAGATAACTCCAACTACTAAACTAATAATATGAGTTATTATATCTCACTTACACACGTAACAAACTAACTAAATGGAGCACTAATGAAAAATACTTATAAGCAGACCTAGGGTGGTTCTCAATTTTTGCATGGGATCTTCAAGCATGAGAACTATCTCAATATTTTCAATCTCCTTTTGAAAATTTCCATAGGTTGTAAGAAAATTATGGGTAGTTTACCTCAGTTTGGTCTATAGTATTATGAATTTTTCACTAGGATAACAAGGTCAGTCTTCAAAAATTAATAGGATTATGAGATTTACCAAAGATATTATAAATTTACATGCCCTCTACAAAGAACTAGGCACAACTCCACCGTCTAGTTTGTAACTCCATTATTATATATTACATTGAAGTTGAGTATTATCATAGAGTATCCAATTAATAGTTGGATTTGTTTTAATTTTGTACACTTCCTCAACAAATTGATTACATCATTAGAAATATTTTAGATAATGTGGTATAAGTTCCTAGTTTATATACTTGGATTTGTAAATGTGGATTTCTCTTCTCCAACTCCCGATCTTCCACCCTATTTCAATTCTACTCCCCTTTTCTTTCCCAAGCAATCATTCCCTCTAAAGAAATAAGAATTTCCATCTCCTCCCCACCACAAATGATTGCAAAGCTAGTTGAACCCCAACCCGTCACTCCTCTTGCTGCTTGGATGAGTGAAAAACTCGACTTTAAGCCAATCCTCCACCCATATCGCAAGTTATCAACATTAATGGAAAATACCTCCTCAAGCTGATTTGTATTGGACTCCGGGAGGTTTTGATGGTGACACTTAGTGCTTTGATACTCATCCTCATGCCCTAAAGTAGGCATGACTGGTTTTGGCTTCTCCCTTAGCTCCAATGAAGCCAAGTATCTGATTGGGAAAGGTTTGGTCCTTTGAATGTGCCCGTTTCTCTGAAATTTAACTCCAAAAATGGAGTATTTTGTGGACCTTCTTGGATGGATGGTGTGAGAGAGATGATGACATCCTCTTGCTTTTTCCTTTCCTCCTCTTGTGAAGAACATGGAAGATTCATATCTTCTAGCCTTGGTTCCAGAGGGTTGTAATGAAGAGTAGGTTGTTGTCCTTGAACACTCTTCTTCATGGCAGCAGTGCTCGATGATAAATCTCTACATTTGCATAAATAAATTAAGCAATAATTAATTAAAATCAACACATGAAATGAAAACTACAGAAGATAGAAACCAAATGTAAATAGAATGGATCAATTTCTATTGAATATGAGAGGGCATTTTATACAATTGCTTGCTCCTAAAATCATGGAGTCAAGTCTTATCATTTTATCCCCATATCTCTCCTTTATCCCCTAATCTTACTCTCAATCCCAAGATATTTTCACACATGCCTATCTCTATGAGTTGTGCATGACAACTAATTGTGCACACTCATATATTATTTTATAAATATTAAAAACTATTACTACCAAATAACCCAAACCACTCCTAAGTGTTCACACTATGAACAATATTTTGATAACAGTCACCCCTTAGTGTGAACATGGGGAAAGCTATCTCTTGTACCTACTCATGATCTATAAAGAAATGAAGGTTTTCAATGAGTACCAACAACTCAAACAATATGAGGTTTTCAAAGAGAACCTCCAACTCAAAAAATGGTTTTCTAGTGGAACCAACCACTACATAGCAATGTACATTATTTTTCTCACATCATTGTTTCTAACTTAGAGGGATTACAAAATAGAAATTATGCTCATGCAGGATCTTTAAATAGGAATGTTACTTCTATTCATTATTACAACATAAATTAAACACACCACACAACAAAAATAAAAGGTCACCAATACCATGAAGCAATCTCTTTATTGGTGACTAACAAGAGATGCCAATTTGCCTCCATCCTCCTATGCCTCCATCCTCCATCGTGATGTTGCTAACTCAGCCGAATTTATCTTTGAGGATCATTTTACAATTATATTGGGTGTCATTTCAACTGATAATGCACCCTTACAATAGTAACCAGCTTTATATTTAACCAAAATAATAAAGCATATCAGAGTTTTATTGCTGGAAATCACTCACTATTTTTTTACAAAATAATTAGAAATGTCAGAATTGTTTCCATGATTTCTCTTAAAATATAAAATGGGTTTCTGTAATATTTTGACAGAAGTTTCCCATAATACAAATAAACAAATAAAAAAATTACAGAAAATTCTAAATCTGGGTTTTTGAGAAAAACATGAATTACCAGTCATTTTTTAAGATCAAAATCTAGAAAATGGCGATGGAAGCTTTAAAACTCTCAGATCTGCATCCTTGAGGCTGCAATTTTGTCCTACAATCACTCTCATAAATCTTCCTAACCTACTATGATACCAAATGATGATAAATCTCTATATTTGCATAAATAAATTAAGCAATAATTAATTAAAATCAACACATGAAATGAAAACTATAGAAGATAGAAACCAAATGTAAATAGAATGGAGCAATTTCTATTGAATATGAGAGGGAATTTTATACAATTTCTTGCTCCTAAAATCATGGAGTCAAGTCTTATCATTTTATCCCCATATCTCTCCTTTATTCCCTAGTCTTACTCTCAATCCCAAGATATTCTCACACATTCCTATCTCTATGAGTTGTGTATGACAACTAAGTGTGCACACTCATATATTATTTTATAAATATTAAAAAATATTACTACCAAATAACCCAAACCACTCCTAAGTGTTCACACTATGAACAATATTTTAGTAACAAACTCATATGCTTGGAATGTGGAATATGGAGGAGTAAATGATGTGATCTCTATGGCTACTTGTCCATCAAAGCAATCCTCCAAGCCGTAAAGACAATCTACCTCCTTGTTGTCCTACCGCAGTGGTCGACCTCCTCCATGGTGTCCCCCGATCTCAGTAACTTTATCACCATAGCTCCCTTCATTCTCAAAAATGAATTTTGAAATATTAAACTCCTCTTAAATATTAGAGCTTGAAGGGGGTGAAGTGGGAGGAAGAACGTAAGGTTCTTCTCAGTAGCCCGCCCACACTTAGGGCCTCTAAAACTATATGGTCCTCCTCCATCATGGGTTCATCAATAAAATCAGGCCCTTGGAATGAAAGAAAAAAATCTTCAATGATGCTTTCTTCATTGAGTGACTTCAACTCTAATTTGATATCTCCCATCTTCTCCACTTCAATCGGACTTAGATCTAATTGTTATTCCTCCTCAACCGGTTATGCATCTTGGATCAGATCTGCATCCTCTTCATACAAAGTGTCATTATGGACACTGCATTCGAGAAAACAAACCTGTTGATCTTCTTCTTCTTATTCTTTTTCTTCTTTTGCTACAAACTCAGCATCAGCCACCACTAGTTCTTCAACCTTGACCTCCTCTATTGGCTTGACCATCGAGGGGATCTTTTTCAAACCCAAATTTGGCATCCCAACCCTTCAGATTTTCTGTCATTTCTTCTTTATTGGGCTCTCCTTCTTGTTTTTTTTCTTGACTGGATTCTTGAGTCTCTTCCCAACATGGACTTGGGAAAGCAAGAGGAGTGGCAGGTTGGGGTTCAACCAGATTTGTAATTGTTTGTGGTGGGTAGAGAGGTGGAGCTTATTGTTTCTTTAGAGGGAATGACTGCTTGGGAAAGAATAGGGGAGAGGAATTGAAATGGGGTGGAAGATCGGGAGTTGGAGAAGAGAAATAAAAACTTGGGGGAACAATCGAGGGGGCTTGACTCTTGATCATGCTAAAATGATAAAGCTTGAGGAAGAGGAAAAGAAAATATAGGAGGTGGTGGACTTACCCATTGACAAGGTTGTCTCGCACTTTGCTCATAAGCCTCAATGTCTTCAATCCACTGTTGTGTAAGTTGAGGAAAAACTTCAACCATGAAGTCAAGATTCTACTGAGGGTTGTAATGTCTTAGAAAATGGCCTCCCCATGGAGGTGCCACGTGACCAATATTAAATGCCTTCATTTGAGCTATGGCCCTTGATCGAACCATGTCACCTCCATTTTTTGAATTTCTCTAGCAAACTAGCATTCTCCACATAGTTATCACCATTTTATGCATCCCCTTGTTCTTGATAAGCTCTATGGTGAAACCGACTTTGACCCCGCTCATATGGATAAGCATAATGGTCTTGGATATGATTATAATGCTGACTTAGAGGAGTTGGGAAATGCATTAGAGGTGGACTACATTGGTGTTGTATATGTGAGTTCCATGAAGGGAATGAATTCATGATTGCAAAACTTCATGGAATGGGAGAAAATGAATGAAAATGGATGAAGAAGGTCTGAAACTTTAGAGATTGGGTTGTTGAACATATGGAGTCATCGATGTGCTTTGAATGTTCCTCAAAAGGTTGAACCTTAACAAGAACACACCAACCTATTAAGATGAAGTGCTAAGGTGCTTCGCACTGTCCCACCGGATGTGCAAAAACTGTTAGTGCAGAATCACAAAGACCCCGAATGGCTCGAGTGTGGAGTGGGGAATTCAAAGTGTGATTGTACAACATGGGACCATGTCTCAAGTTGTGAGACTTGTAAAACTTGAGATGGACCTTTGGAGAAAGTCGGTTCTTGCTTCCTAATCTACCTGCCACAAGCTACTCCAGTGCAGGAAGAACCTATTCTATCCTAATCTAACCATTCCAAGGGGATAGAGAGAGAGGGTGAAAGAGCCTACACTAAGTGGTGATACACCAAAAAAGGAAGTGGATGATCACAGACCCGACTTCCTAAAGTGGGGAGAGGTGAGCAAAGGATAGGGTGGACAGAATGCACCACGTTCCGATAGATTTCACGCAAAACACCACTTCAAAACCCATTAAACATAGCTCCCGAACCTGCAACAAAAATCAAAGTATGCACAAGTATACCCTACAATGATGAGAGGTAAGAAGAGACAATAAAATAAGCCAAGGATGGATAGATGCATCACAAAATAGATTCTATTACTCCAAAATGTTACACAATACATCATCAGTGGGCAAGAGGAAATAAAACACCATTACAGAGCCATGGGAGGAGGCTTAGACTCCATATTCTACCCTAAGGAAGAAAGAGAGAGGGAGTAGAGGAGAAATGATGACTAACCATTTGAATATGCCCCTCCCTTACAATATATATGAAGAATAAGAGAGAGAAGAGGGAAAATTTGAAGCTGTTTCAACCACCTCTACAATGCATTGAATCCTACTTTGAACACTCAACCACCATCAATAAATTCCCCTCCGAAATCCACCTACAATCTATTATGATTTCATCAATTACTTGTTCAGTGCGTTGAAGGAGGAAGAGTGGCGGATCGGATAAAATTTGATCTAGTAGTTGAAGAAATTAGTGTCTCAGTATTAATGGATTGGAAGACATTTTACCATTTTCACCAACTAAATCCTGTTAAGAATGCAATTTTATGTTTCCATGGAGTAGAGGTTCTTGAGTTGTTTCTAAAAAGTCTTCTCCTTCCCAAATATGAGTTTCCAGTCAAAAGATATGGCCATTTGAATATTAGAGTTGCAAGAACGTAATATTTGAAAGAGTCTATCCGTACCACATCCACGTGGCAGCCTCACGCACCTTGGAGATTCAGCCCTTCCTTTTTCTCTTGAAATCATGCCAAACTGACACGTGGCAGCTTCCATAGGCTCCTTTATATTTTTTCGAAGTCTCTTTGCTTGATGGGGCTAAAATTCTAACCCTGGACACGTGGAGGCCTGGCACTTGTTTGGAAACCCACTCCGAATGTCACTTTTGAAATACCGCCTTGTTAACACTTGGCTCCTTCCACTAGTATACCTCTACTTTGACTAATCAACCCTCGACTCTGTCCCTTTTTGGACCTGGGACACTGGCGAGCCCGCGCTCATTTGGAAACCTACTTAGAATTTTACCTTTGAAGGAGCATCGTTAAGACACATGACACCCTCCGCCTACAATCTATAATTTTTCATTTTGGGCCCACTCTCCTTTTTGACCTCTATTGACCATTTTCCACGTGGAGGGTTGGCACAAGTTTGAGTCTCTGCCTTGGGCTCCCATCTTGGAATTGTATTGAGCCGACACTTTGCACCTTCCACTGAGTCGAAGACTTTTCAACAGTTAGTGCAAATTTGGGGCTCTAGACACGTGGAGGCCTGGCAGTTCTTTGGGCCTGCCCCTTTGGATTTAATCTTTGGAAATGCATCATTTAGACACTTGGCAGCTTCCTTTGTCTCATCCATACTTAGTTATTTTTTTGGCCCATTCTGAACCATTTGCAGAGCCCGAAGACTTCGAGCCTTCGTCATTTCTTTTCCTTTTATCCTCTAACTTCTTTCACATTATTCTCTACCTTGACCCTACTATTCCATTTTAGAGCCCACCTGTAACCTGTTTGTTGGATTTGAAGCATGGATTCACACAACATAACCATTTTTTGAATTTCTTTTTGCACGGGGTCATGGGTGATCCAATGTTGTCGGGGAAAATTTGAGATAATAGTAATAATCCCCAATGATGAAAATTTTCATTTCCAAATAAATTATGAATCCAAGTCCCATTTCCTTGTTTTTACTTTACTATGTGACTTATAATTCTCTACTTCTTAGTTCCCGAGCTTCATCTACTTTCGAATTAGTTTTTACCTTATTTTTCCTTAGTTTTAGCTTTAATTTATGTAACCACCGTGCCGGTTGCATAACCATTGGTCTTCCCTTAGTGGTGGTTACATAGCCGCCAATTTGCGCGAGATCATCAATTTCATGCACATTAATTCGAGACTTTAACAATGTGTTTTGTATGCGTGTTTCTTCCTACCAAGTTGATTTATCACATGTTTCTTAACCAAATCGACTTCCTTTGAGCTTATTAGATGCATATAGATTTCTTATTCTTCACTTACTATTCTTACTAAGTTAATTGCCTCTTCCTATGGTTATTTGGCACTTCTTGGTTTCCAAGTGTGTTGCACCATTTCTGAAAATACTTTCTATAAAAACTAATATTTTCTGAAGCATTGGTTGAAGTCTCTTGAATTGGAATCACACTTTGTTACTCTGTTGAAATATTACCAAGAAGTAAAAATAAAACTCAAATCCTTTTCCTTGTTACTCTCTTGCCTACATTACTACCAGGACTTCCTACACCCGAATAGCTCCAAAGATTTCTACATCTTCTTTGACATACCAACCAACATAGCTCCCGAGGGATACATTGGAATCATAATGGAAAAGAAGATGAGGGGGATCAATAAAATCATACCCAACATTAGATATATTCTCCGATCTACCTTTCCAGGTTGGAGGTGTATTTAAATTCCTAGAAGCTTTATTTCGTAGTTATATTTCAATTCATAATCAACTCATAATCTTGTTTTGAAATGATAGAATTTACAATTAGTTTTATTGTATGTAAGTAGCTTCCATTGAAAACTCTTTATCAACCCATCCTTATGGATTTTTCTAGGAAATATTTGGAGGAATTTCTTGTGCAAAGAGTCTTTTAATTCTTCACTTTCAAATTATCTGTAGCTTTCCTTTTATTCATTAGTTATATTATATGTGCATACGAGAAAATATTCTCTTGAAATCTTCCTCCTTGCTTATCCCTGTGGATCTACAAGGGAAGTGAGTTTTAAAATCTTCTATGTTTGTGCACTTTGTTAAGTTTCGTCACATTAAAAAGATTCGAAGGAATTTTACTTTGTTTTACCAGGGAAGTTTTAGGGAAGAAATTGCTTGTAAGAAGATTTTAATTCTTCCCGTGATTCTGAGGTAAAGCTAGATGAAATAAGATCCAAATTTACAAATTAGAAAAATCCTCTATTTAAACTAGATTAGGATTAATTCATCTACAACAAAGGAATAGCCACATCTAGATATTTCACTGTTTATTTTATTTCATTTTAGAGTAGAAGTAGTTTTAATTTAATTAGAAGCAATTTCATTGTTTGTGTAGCTTTTATTTATTTATTTCGAAAACTAGAAAATCCTCAAAAATATAGATTAAAGTAATTAGATTTGTTTATTTGTCTTATTTCCTTTCATTTAAAAGTATCTAGAAAATACAAAACACAACTAATTTAGATTAATTGCATTTCTTTAATTTATTAGTTTCATCTCTTTAATCAATTAGTGGAACTTAGATTTAATTAAATTAAAGGAGAGTAATAAACTTTATTTAATTTGAATTTTCTTGCATTGATTTCTTAAATTAGGAACATATATTTAATTAGACTAGAATTAACACAAGCTCATACATTTCCCTAGTGTCCTAGGTTACCCAAATATAGCCTCATCCCTATCGGTTTATTTGTGTTCTTTGTTTATTTCAGTAGATCACTTGTTTCATATCCACATGACCATCTAAGGCCCAAGACAACTAAGACAAAGAGTGTGTGATTTAGTAGTACTGCAACCAAAAACAGCTTATAAAATTGACTGATATTGATCATGGCCTTAGACATTTTATCTTCTAGACCACTCCCGTTCCACCTAGAATTATCCAAAGAATCGATTGATTTGAATGAGGAGATGGATAACACCAATGAATTCTGGGAAAACTAGCTTTGGTAGAGACTAGGATTTTCCTTTTCCCATCTCTCATCTCATATTCATGACCCTCTCTAGAGATAAATTCACGAGAGACGAAGGATGATTCCCATGTGTTCCACAACCAATTTGAGGCTTATTTGGTCCAACTGACATATATAGAAATTTTCCTGAATCCATTATTATCAACTGATCCAGTTCACTGAGTAAGTTAGGAAGGCGTTCATTCCCTTAATGAGAAATTACCCATCATGCCCTTTGAGGACATTCATTTTCCTTGATTTGTCTCATAGGAACTTTCTACTTATCCCTCATATTGATCTTTACATTTCATTTCGGTTGTCCCAAAGACAACATTGGGAGGTCAAGTGCACCTTGAGTCACGTGTTTATTCTTAGGTCTACAAAAATGTGAACTCGACGTGAAGGACTAGTTCCTTTTCATTTCCTCATTTATTTCTTCTCTTTCATCCATCCTTCTCCTCTCTCATTATTATACAGGTGTTTATACACCCCCGAATATGTCGAGTCAGGAATACGATATGCCCATTTTAGGTCTCAAGGCTTATTACAATCAAATGGGTATGAAACAATCACCTTCTTTGTTAGGGTCGGCTGATAATTACTCACAAAATTTTCTATCACCTTACATGTCTCCTCCTTTAGGTCAAAACACCCACTCAATATTTAAAATTGAGGTTATAGACCAGTCCCAATCACGATTGCACAACCAAATTTCTCCAACTCTAATAACATGACATTTATGGGAGAACAAAGGTTGTATCCAAATGGTCTTATCTAGACCTTAAATCAGTATGCCAAATGATTATTTCCCTCCTTATCTATCTATAAATGATGATTTCCTTCACCTGAAGTGTTGAGTGTCTCAACGTTATAGATCAACCCTTGGATAGGATTAGTAGGGTATATTGATATCCTTCTTCGAACAATGTTGTTGCCCATACTCCTACAACATAAAATGTGTCTAAGGAGGGATGGTCTATAAAATATCAATTCATAGTAAGATATCACATGCATTTGCAACCCAACAAGGATCGACACACACCTAAAAAAATGTAACACCTTCATTGGGAAATGTGATTTCAACGTTGGTGGACATAATTAGGGAAGTTGAACTTCCCCAAGCTTCATAGTCTACACTATTCACAAGTTAAGGAAAAGTTCCCCACATGTTCGAACTATAATTATTTCCCCTCTGCACCACTACCTTCTCAATTCTATATGGGTGTTCCTAGCCTTGGAGACCCCCTTACTGGATTGGGCACACTAGGCATGCCCCTCACTCTCCATATGGATATCTCTGATACAAGGGCCAGTCGGAAGTGCATTTTCAAATTCCATTCCAACCAATAATGCGATGTTCTCTGGTTTTGCGCCTACTAATATGTATCTAAATAAAGTCACCCATACCTTCACATGTGTTCAAAATCACCACAAGGGGAAATTTTTTCTTATCATGTACCATACACTAAGAAGCAAGGGTTCTTTATACCCAAACCAATACCTATGTTGTTCCATGCCAAACTCTAGTTCCACCTCCACCTCCCCACCAAGGATCGTCAATGGTTGAATCATATGCATTAGGGACATACTATGAATACTTGAAAGATCCTCTAGATTTCTCTATATGAGGTTTCATGCTTCCACGGACCATTTTCATACCTCCCAAATTTCAAGGGGGAGACCCAAATTACCATATCAAGGGATATGTCACTACCATCATATAACGTATCCTTGGGACACCGTTGTAATGAAGATATTCCCAAGAAATCATGAAGGGATTTCTCTTGACCGGTATTGAAGGATGCCAAAAGTATCCATTCATTCATTTAAGTAACTCATCTTAGAGTTCATAAAGGATTTCGACATGAAAAAATTACTGAGAATAGGAATCAAAGAGTTACTGCACATTAAACAAAAGCATAACGAGTCTATTTCCCACTTCATATAAAGGTGTTGGTAAGTCCTTTAATCCTCTGTTAGTACTCCAAACATGGATCAAATGGAGCTTTGTAATATATTTCTCCACTCCCTCAATCGAGAAACTAAGGAGGAAGTACAAAATTTTCATCTACGATTATTGAAGAGGTCTTAGAGGGTGCACTATGAATTGAACAAGCGGCAATCGACGGTGGATGAAAGAAGTATGGTCCAAATGGGAAATTTTTCACTCCCTCTCACTATAATTAAAATTACCAAAATGGTTCAAACAATAATAATCAAGTACCTAAGGTCCTCAATTAGAACCATGGTGCTAAAACAGATGGTATAGTTGATCAACCTAAGAATATGAATATTGTTAGTATTAGTAACGCAAATAAAAATAATAACAATAAGATAACACAAACAACCAAAGGATTAAAAACTTCACTCCTATTAATGTGGTTGAATTTAGTCACCATCCCCTTCCTCCTCAACAAGTTCGTGGCCTAGGGCCTTGTTCAATACCCGAATAAATATTCAAGCCAATATCTAAATCAGTATCATAATCAAGTCCAAAGGCCTCAAAACTTTAACTATAATAGCCGAGTAGAAAAATGACAATACAAACTATGGCCCACAACAGAATCAAAACCAGAGACCAAGGGATTAAATCCCAACTTATATTGTGGATTCCATAGGGTTATAAGTCATGACGCTTAGTCTTTTCGTGATTGTAATAAGTTCATATAATGGCTTCGGAATACCAAAGGAAACTCTTTACTTGAAATGTTTTTAGTTAACCCCACAAAAACATTACAAGGTTCCCGTATGGGGCCTTTCGCTTCTCATAATGCTAGCATTGGTATTTATAGGGATCCTTTCCCAAAGCACCTTGAAAATGAGAATATCAATCCTCGGGAACAAATAAAGGGATTGTTATACATATCCACTATAGAGAAGCATCCACATCCACTTATCCCCAAGTTATGCCTCCTTTGGACCAACGAAATCAAACTAAGATCATGGGCTTAGTTAAGTTGGAAACCAAACTGAAGTCCATGAAGTGACTCACACATGTGATTATTCTTCACAATCTATCCCTATTTATTTTTAAATTCCAAATGATACACTAGTAGTTACTAAGCCAGTAGAATCCTATGATTTGATCACATATGTAACCAAGACTTTCTCCCACATTTCATTCTTAGATTTATTAAATAAATACCCTACACATCGATCCACTTTATTAGAAGCACTAGATATTGGCCACTTAATTCACGTTACCCCTCCTTTAGATTCCCAAGTCAATCACATAGAATTCAATGTCTATCACCTTGGCCAAGCTGGGAGAAATACTAGATTTGTGTTCGATACGAACAAGATGCCTACTGGCACCGAACTAGTATGGAGAGGTGATCCTGCATTATATTTACAAGTTTTGATTTTCACAAATTACGTTAAGAGAATCATGATTGATGACCGGGAAATGGTTAATATAGTCCCCTTCCCATTTCTACAAATTTTAGGCTATGGGGAAATAAATTGTTCCTCAACTCAAAATATATTGAGAGGCTATAATATACTTAAGAGAAAAACAAATGAAACCATAGTCCTTCATGCCACTATCGGACCCAAGACCATTTTTCATTTTGACCAAGTCATATAGTATAGATAGAGAAACCAACTATAATATGATTCTCGGGAGACCTTGGATTCATAGAATAAAGTCCATTCCTTCCATGTTATTCCAAGAAGTTAGATTCTAGCATCTAGGGAAGTTCGTTGTGGCTTAGGGTGACCCAAATCCATTCAATATCCATTTATCCAATCTTAAGAAGAAACTCAAGGTCCACTCTGAATTCAAATTCCTATCTAACAATTTAAACAAGACTTATTCTACTTAGGGATCAAATCACACATATAAGCTTGTTCCAATGAATTAGTTAGAACCACATAAGGAAATTGAAGGGGTGATGTTAATGAAAACAAGGTTGTTGTAGTATAAATTGTCTCAACAAAAACTACAGCTGAAATTATGAAGCTTTTAGAGAATGAATTTCTGATTGTTTTCCCATTTGATTCTTTGCACATAGGTCATGCTCTTGGGATTTCCTCTCTTCTTGTAGACGAAATTAGAGAGGCCTACATGGTTGAGATCTCCAAATTTAAGGAATAATATTCAGAGAGAAGATCGAACGTCTATCTTCCTAGGACATTGTTAGACCCTCAACTATGATGGTGCAAAGTTTCGCTATGGTACAGAGGTAGGGGTGATTCTCATTTCCACGGAGGGAGGTTCATGCATTTTACCTTCAAGTTGAATTTTAAGTTTACGAACAACAAAGCTGAGTATGAATCTCTTCTTCTTGGTCTTATTATGGCAAAGAGGATAGGTGTGAGGAATGTCAGAGTCTTGGGTGACTCACAACTCATTTCCAATCAAGTCTCGTAAGTCTATAGGACTATATCGAGCACCTTAAACTCTACAAGTCTGTCATGCTTGAGCTTTATAAGGGTTTTGGTTTTATTTCCATAGAAGTCCTTCTAAGAGAAAAAAAACTCGGTGATTCTATGGCAACTTCCTCCTCTTGCTTTTTTATAGTGAGGAATTAAAGGAAAATGAACTCACTATTTCATTCCAAGTTGAACCTTTGGTCCAAAATATTCCTACCAATGCAATTCTGACATACCTTGAGACTGAAAATAATCTCATCACGTTTTATTTCATGGAAAATGATGAAGAAATCTTACTATTATCCAATTTTGCCCCTTCGGAAAAATTAAACAAACATGACCTTGCACACTGAGAAGATGGAGGGATTCATTTGGCCATGGGAGCTTGTGTTTTGGGATTGACAAAGGGTTGCGGGCGGGCTTGGAAATTACAAATGTAAGGTCGGCAAATGAATGGCCAAGAGAACATCGAAGGATATCAGAGCTCGAGAGAAAAGAATGGAGGCCTAAGCTCAAGTTTTTAGAATTCGGGTATTCCAAATTTTTGGCATGCCCGATGGGACAACAATTCATCCCACAAGATTTGAAGGAATCTTTAAGAAATTTAGACTTATAAATTGTGAGTTCTCCAATTTAATATTTTTCACCTCTCAGACTGAACTCTGAACTCAATTTTCAAGGGCTTAACTTGCTCAAAACAAGTCCAAATTTCACTAGTTGATAGATTGGGAGATAATCTTCAAAAGGAAATTTGGAGATTTCAGATTTCAAATTTCGTGGATTTTGGGATTTCAGAATTTTGGGATTTCAAATTTTCAGAATTTCAATATTTCAAGATTTCATAATTTTGGAATTTTGGGATTTCGGGGTTTCAGAAGTTATCTGTGCATGGTGGTTGTGTTCCATTTTTAATTTTTTTTGTTTAATGGAAAAGTAGGTATTCAACTTTCCTTTTGGTGTATCACCTCTGTTAGTTTAGGTTAATTGACTTGTAATCTTATTAAACCTATCTCCTTGGAAAGTTAAGAGTATATTTTCTAGTAGATCCTCTACAATTTTTATGTGCGCATCAGAATAGAGGAATAGGAACCATCCTTCATCCGGATATCCTTCCCGATTGTAAAGTCCCACACTTTGGGAAAAGCTCCATTTTATGCAATCACACTAAGAGTTTCAACCCATCGAGTTACTGTACATTTAAGGGTGATGTGATTCAGAATCAACACTTAGGATACCTCAATGTTTACACAGACATTCATCCCATGCACCATATGAAGGAATTTTCCCTTATACCTCACCCTTCATCCTACTTTGGAGATTGAACGATGAACTCTTCCTCATCGAAATGTCTTAAAATATATGAAGTAGAGGAAGAAGAGATCAAGTTACCTCTAGCCCCACTTGAATTTGAAGAGGGTAATTCCTCTTTTATCAAAGGAACAATCGACATAAACATGGAGACAGAGAGAGAATCTAATATCCTAAAGCTTGGTTCTTCTTGTCACCGAGAAGAGATATAAGAACATAAGAATGTATTTAAAGAACAATCTAAAGCCTTCTCCTTTATCTATAAGGAGTTGAAAGTTTTTAATCTTGATGTGGTAGTTCACAATCTCGTTATAAAACCTTATGCAAAACCCATAAATAATAAATTGACACCCATGAAACCAAAGGTGGCTTTAATGGTTAAAGAGGAAGTTATTAAACTCCTTTAAGTAGGGTTTATAAAACTAGTAGATTACTCTATGTGGTTGTCAAACATCATCCCAGTTCTAAAAAATAATGGGAAGATATGTATTTGTATTGCTTTCAGATATATTAACAAGGCTTGTTCCAAAGATGATGTTCCACTACCTTCAATTAACATCATTGTTGATGTAACAGTTATGTATGAGTTGTCTCTTATGGACGGATTTTCCGGTTATAGCCGATAAGTATTTCTGAGGACCAAACAAATACAACTTTCACTACTCCTTGGGGAACCTTTTGTTACATTCTCATGATTTTCGGTTGGAATAATGCTGGAGCCACCTACCAGCAACCTATGACATATATTTTCCATAATCTTATTCATAATATCATGGAGACTTATGTTGATGATTTGTTGGAAAAATATAAGAAACATTGTGATCATCCCGAGGTGCTTCACATTATTCTCTAGCACTTAATCGAATACGATGTAACCCTAAATTAAGAAAAATACATGTTCAGAGAAAGAGGAGGTAACTTATTAGGTTATATCATCTCGTCCTGAGGCATTGATGTCGATCCAATAAAAATTTATGAAATTTTTGAGATGTACCCACCCACAAATGATTCATGCATCAAATATTTCCTACATAAGCTTTGGGGATTTATAGGTTTATCCCGACTTAATGTACACCATTCACCCCATTAACAACTTATGGAAGAAAGAGTGTAGAAAAGATTAGATGACCGAGTGTCATAAAGCATTCGATTTCATAAAGTGCTTCCTTATGTTGTCTCCTACACTCATGCCACCAAAATTTGATCATCCTTTAATTTTATATTATTGACCCATTGACATCTTGATAGCATGTATATCGGTATAAGGGGATGATGATGATGGTCATGAGTGGGCCATTTATTTCATCAGCCATACTATTCTCAACTACAGTATGTGATATACACAAGCCAAGAAGGAGTGTTTGGCCATTGTTTTCATAATAAATAGGTTAATGAATTACATGTTTAACCAAGAGAAATGAGTAATTGTTAAATATGATCAGTTACAAACATTCTTAACTTAAGCAGTCTTGTCCAAGAAGGTTGGTCATTTTATCATGTTGATGGATGAGTTTTAACTGACCTTTGTCAACCAAAATTCCATTAAGAGAAAAACCATCACCGATTGGTTGGCATATAATCCTATAGACTATGGGGAATTGGTGGATTTAGATTTCCCTAATTAATGTGTGTTCCTTATAGAAGAAAATCCTCCCATCATTGCGTGCCATGGTATATCGATATCGTCAATCACGTTATGGACTGATTGTATCATGAGGGAGAAACCTCACATCAAAGGAAATTGCTATGTGTTATAGTCATGAAATATGTGATTTTAGAAGAAGTACTCTACCATAGAGCCTTTGACCACATGTTTTTGAGATACGTTGATTAACAAGAAGTGGATTAAATTCTCTTTGAAGCCCATAGTGGAGTCTTTGGTGAACACTTTGGAGGGAATTCAACTGCTCGTAAGATTCATCGTATGGGTTATTTTTGTCCCACTTTATAACACGACATTGTGGGGTATGTGTACAGGTGTCAAAAATGCAAGGAACTATCACACGTGATACACATTCCTGCTCAATCTCTATAGCCAATTGTGAAACCATGTCCCTTCTCTAATTGTAGCCTTGATTTGATGTGGAAATTATGTCCCTCATCGTCAAATGGCCATAACTTAATTATCACCGCATAGAGTATTTTACATAGTGGGTTGAGGTCATGCCTCTTACTACCGTACCTAGATCTGTAATTTTCAAGTTTATTTTGAATCAAATTATCTATAGGTATGGTGTCCTACAATTCATTATCTCGTATAATGGAATTCCTTTTAAGAATGAAGAGTTTTGTGAGTTGTGTGATCAATTAAAAATATCCCACCACACAACCTCTTTATATTATCCGTAGTCTAATTGATAGGATGAGGCTATGAACAAGAAATTAAAGTCCATTCTCCTTAAGATGGTTAAGGAGAACACAAGAGATTAGAATTTAAAGTTATTTCTAGC
Organism: Taxus wallichiana var. yunnanensis; assembly: GCA_018340775.1. Classification (NCBI taxonomy): domain Eukaryota; kingdom Viridiplantae; phylum Streptophyta; class Pinopsida; order Cupressales; family Taxaceae; genus Taxus; species Taxus wallichiana. The sequence goes on along the minus strand of CM031242.1, from coordinate 473,354,469 downwards.
CTTATGGGCCTATAGAACATTGGTACAAACACCTAGTGGGGTAACCCCTTTCTCTTTAGTCTTTGGTTCAAGAATTCTTACCACTCAAAGTAGAACTACCCATTCTCTGTGTGTCTTTACAAGGAATCTTGGATGAAGATGCATATCAAGAAGCACGATCGGTTGAACTAGAAACCCTAGATGAAACTCAGCTTAGGTTTGAATAACATCACAAGGTTTATGTGGAGAGAATGTGTTTCTAGTATAACAAGAAATTATATAAACACGAGATACATGTAGGATACCTAGTGCTTTGAGACTTGACAACTAGATCAATAAAAAGGTCGGTGAAGGAAGAAATTTTAGACCAAAATGGTTAGGTATGTACCAGGTAATGGAAGACTATAATAATAGTTTTTACCTCATGTGTACTCTAGAAGGTGAAGATTTCAATGAACAATTAATTCACTTCACCTTAAATGTTTCGTGTATTTCATTTGCATCTCCACATCATACATTATTGCATCCATACTTTTTATCATTTTCATTGTCATCTCATAACATTATAAATAAAAAAACTTACTTTTCAAGAAAATTTTAAAACTTTCAAATATTGGTAGAAACATTCAATCATACCTCTTCAAGTATCCATTTTATATTCTCCAAAATATCTAATCTCTTTAGCATTTCAACTTTGAAAACAGAATTTTGACATTGATCCTACCAAGACTTAAACACTTGGTTCTATTCATGGCTTCCTCCAGGTTTAGGTGTCTTTACCCATAGTTTTCTCTAGAAGCTTTTTAATGTCACATCTTTCCCTAAAAATATCTCTTATGTTGAAAACAATCTAAACATTTCACTCAGAGCCTTTGTTCACCTATCTCAACATTTGTTGGTGAGCCCTCGCATCCTACTTTGGATGCATGGGGTTGAGACTAAGGGCAATCGTTCCCTCCCAAAATAATGATCTAAAAATTAATCTAAAATAATATATATAAAAAACAAACAAGAAACACAAAAATCTTTCATCTACAAATAAAACTACACTTCCTTTCCCTACAAATCTTTGGTGATGAGTCATGCATCCTATTGGTAGCATGAGATTGGTAAAGGAGGAAACACCCTTACTCACCTATGTCTTATTCTTGATAATGAGCCCATGCTTTATACCATTAGCGGGGGGAAAGATATAAGCGTTCTATCAATAAATCAAAAATTCTACAAATTAAATTAAGAAATAAAAAGTGCTTTGAAATACGAAAATCCTAAGAAAATGAGCTAGATGTGTATGTCACAAGAGTTGTATTCCTAGAAAATATATTTTATCACTCAACCAACCATCGATGGAGATAATTCTAGTCAAACTTGCAAGCAAAATGCATTTTATATTGGTTAGTTGACCTTACTTAGGGTTGAGTTGTAGGTTTCTAATTGGATATTTTTCAAAATCTTATCTTCTTATCACCAACTTCATTCTTAAAATCATAAAATTGACATCCTTCTTGTCTCTCGGTGATGATCCTTGCATCTTAATGGTTACTTTGATTTAAGGATGGAGTGATTTCATTTTATTATCATACCACATTCATCACATTTTTCCAATAAAATAGAATCGTTGAACATTGCTTGAAAATCAAACTATCTAAATTTTTAAAAAATTGTCATGTGAATAATCATATAACAAAATCATTATGTCTATCACATTGCATAATCATCCATAGTATGCATCCATAAAACATATAAAAAACATCAAAAATTCTAACTATCTAAGAGTACACAAATGAGACAAAAATGACCGAGTCAACTCTTACAAATAATTCTGAACCAAAAATATGTTTTATAGATATATAATAATGTCAAGTGTCATGTACAATACCATCACACTCTAGAAAAAGTTGTCAAAACGCTCATCTATGAGCCAAAAAATACAAAAAAATGATATATATCCAAAAATGGTCTCAAAGCAATAAATTCCAATGGCTTATCCCTCCGTATATGGAATCCATGTGAAAGTGCAGGGTGAGGGCTCCTACCGCAGCTCCTATGACAAGAATGACTAGATGTATCATGTGATCCTTCATGTGTAGACATGTGAGAGTGTACATGAGACAATCCATGTGTCGAGTGGGTTAGCGACCGATATTAGTACCCCGCTATGTGTGGGATCTCATCATTTTATCCTCTCAATGACCTCCTACCAAAAAAATCAGTCCTCATTTGAAGCATGGTCTCTGTTACATTCCATGCTAGCATAAAAACATCGATTGCATCTAGCCATTATTAGTTGTCTAGTATCTGCAAGAATATTTTCATGTTTCATCCTTGTAAAGAGTGAAAGTGTATCAAGGAGAATCCACCTAATAAGATCTTGTCATCCATCTATGGTAGGTGCAAAGCACAAGTAATGATGATGAGTTAGAAAATCCGAAAAAACAAATAGTATGTAGTTCGATAATAGTCTAGTCTAGATAGTAAAGTTGAGAAAAGAGTGTTCTAATCACTCGAATCTCCAGAATCCATCTCGGATCTATGACTAATGTTGGCGTAGGGGATGTTGTAGGCACCTCCTATCCTCTAACATCCTCCTCTCTCATCGGTTAAGGATGGACTAACTCCTCATCTCCACCTCCTGTGGTCAACTCATCCTCTATGTGTAGTTTCTCTCCTCCTCAGTGTTCCGCCTCGGCTCTAATGGTTGTGAAGGCCTCTCCAAAGTAGCCTCCCACTCTAGGCCACTCTCCTCCTCCTCTGAATTTTTCTATCCCAGCCTCCTCCTCCTCATCCTCTTTACTATACATTGGGCCTACCACTATTTGAAGGATCTTTATCGGCATAATAGTTTCCCTAGCGATTAGGTATGAAGTAACTTTGTTGTGTGACAATAAAAACCCTAGGAGTGATGATTTTCCACTCTAGTTTTCCCTTCGGTGAATCTCTTACCTCTCGGATGCCTCTCGTATATAGTGGGCGCTACTTTGACGACATTAATATAGGGTAGCCTAAACTATTGAGGTGCGCTAAGGACTGGATGTGTCTCTACTCTACTAGCTCGATCCACTAACTATATTTTAGAACTACACAAGGCCAAAGTGATAGCCTCCTCATCCCATATTCTGGTCATTTCTTGATACGGATGTGAAATCCTATAAGATGTGGTGAGTGTATAAGTTGACTGATACATGCCCCGAGTGGAGCCATGTCGACCCATATTGTTCTTTATGAATCGCTCTAGGATCTGTTATCCCAATTTCCCTCTGATAGGGAATCATCCTCTCGTAGACCCAACTCATAACTAATGTAGGATGACTGAGGTACTTACCTTCAGTATAACAACTTTGTATGAATCATGATATGTGAAACCTAGAATTTCAATCGCCCATGCATATATCCTAGCGTATTGCTTAATGCTCTGAATAATGGGTGCCCGATAGTAAAGAAAAAAATTTTCCCGCCCTTATCTCCTACCAAATGCGAGGAAAAAATACCAGTGATCACCTTACGCAAGGTTGGGATATGTATAGCTTCAACTAATCATAGTGTCATACCATTATTGGCATCGGTGTGAGGTGTCATTGCATCCCCATATAGGTAGCCTAACCGTGGGTCTAAGCCATTGAACTCGTGCTAGTCAGTACTAACTTCCTATCAGTGATAAGAACCCCCAAAATCTAGTAAATTTCCTCCGTGGTAATCCTCCACTCACCTTTAACTCTAGGTAGTCAGAAATTGTTCCAATATGAATCCCGGTAGGTCAATAAGTCACACAATAAATGACCTGACATGTGCAACCAATTGTGTCTCGTGATATCCTCCAAATCCCAACCCTCTCGAAGTAAATCCTCTCAACCTCGAGTCGACCTCTCAAAATCAAAGGATACCAATCACACCCATGGGTCCTAATCTATCCGATATACTTAACTCCGAATTCACCAACAACAAGAAAATATCAATTCGAATCATATAGATGTATAATAAGCTCAAAAAATGTTGCAAAAAAAAACAAAAAAGCAAAACAATCTTCATACTTAGTCAATTTTAAAAAACTGCCCTAACGGTTACACAACCGCCACTTGTATCAGTGTGACAAGCTTACATATTCATCACTCACCTAAGCAATAGTTATGTAACTTTTTTGGTGGTTCCACAACCGATGCTTTGTGTAGAGTGGTGGTTACGTAACCATCATGGTGGTTCTACCCAAAAGCTCAGTCGTACCTCAAAGGCCAAAATTTTTTTAAAATGGAAAAATAATAAAAATTAAATTTTAAAAAAAAGACAAATCTTACATGGTTCCCCCTTGTGGTCATTTTCACTATAAATTTATTAAAATTTACCCCCTACAGATATTTTTTTATGAAATCCTACATTTTAGGGTAAAAATAAATAAATGTAAATAACTAACTCCGGTCTTGACACGCTGCTCTTGTGGTTAGTTGTGTTTCCATCATCTTGGATTTATATTCATTTTGACTATAATCTCATGTGAAATCTGTTACATGTAGCCCGAGCTCAAAATTTTACCCAATGGATAAGTGAAAATGATTTCTACAAATAGTAATTTTAATATATGTAGCATGTTTTCTAATATTGTTTTGAGTGTTTTTTACGGGTTGGGAGCGTTGGTGTTGGTAGATTTCTCCTCCTCACCGATATGGTAAGTCCTTTTATCGATTTGATGTATAATGTTTTGTCGATTACGTATTTATCTGAACCTGATTCCCATTTTTCTCTTTCGAGTTACTGATAATCTTGGATTGGTGTAATTTCAACACACACGCATATAAGGTATAGTTTCTAACTTTCCCATTTGGGAATGTCATACTTGAATTTAACGCTCTATGCCGCTTCATCGATAAAACGATTCTCCAACAAGGCAATATGTGCACACCCAAATTTTCATGGTACTATATTGTTTGAACAATAAAAAACCCCAAAGATGATAACTTTCATTTCCAAATAAATGATGGATCCAAGTCCCATTTCCTTTCTTTTGTTTTCCTATATGACTTATAATTCTATGTTTCTTAGTTCGCTAGCTTTGCTTTCTTTCACAATTGTTTTTCACCTTCTTTTTCCTTAGCTTTACCTTTAAGTTACGTAACCGCCACAACAGTTGTGTAACCACTGGTCTTCCCTTAGCGGAGGTTATGTAACTTCTATGTTGGTGTTAGTGTAGGTTATTAATTATCCTTTTATTTATTTATTAAGATAATTCTTGCACTTGTGTTAGCCCTAAAATTGTTGGGTTAGCTTGATTAGGTGTATTAGTTGTGTGGAGTGAGCTTACTAGTTGTCTTAGAGTTAGTTTCTAAGTTATGTGGAGTTATCTTACTAGTCTTTTGGAGTTAACTTAACTATCGGTATCATTCGGGAGTTATTCACCACCGATTTAAGTAGTAGTTGCACTTCCCTCCTCCTATATGCACATCTTTCTTATTGATTAATTCAAGTTATTGTATTGTAATGTATTAAGCATTATGGATTATGATGGATTTTCATATATGGCATTTTATCTCTTTTGTTTTGCAAATATAATGTGGTGTGTTGTTATTATGCGAGATCATGGCTTGGAACAATATTTTTATCATTCCTTTCATGGTATTAGAGCGATAGATGATGTCGACATCCATTTGTAAGTTTTTATTTGCAAGGTTTTATTATTTTCATGTATTCTTAATTTGTTAGCACTTTTACATGCGACATGAATTTTTATGAAAAACAGAGTGCTTCGTTTAAATTTGAAGGAGCCAAACCCTACAATTGATTGTAAATTGTACCATGTTTTGAGATAGTCAAATCGGACATAGATCTGTACCCTCTAGATGCATTCTTTTATCCACCGGACGCATATTTGTACCCTCTAGGTGCATTCTTTTATCCATTGGTATAAGTGTGTACCTTCGGATGCATTCATTTATCCTTTGGATATTTATGTTTGTGATGCAGTCTTTTATCCACTAGATGTAGATCTATACCCTCTCGATGCATTCTTTTATCCATTGGATATAAGTGTGTACCTTTCAAATGCATTATTTTACCTTCTAGATATTTATGTTTTGGATGCAGATCTGCACCCTCTCAATGCATTTTTATCCATTAGATATAAACGTGTACCCTCCGGATGCAATGATTTACCCTCTGGACATTTAGATTTTGGGCACAGGATTTTATCCTTTGGTCGCAAGCTTGTATCATGTGGATGCACACTTTTACCCTTTGGACATTTGGGTGTCACGTGTACCTTTTAAAAAAATATTAGCATTAAAATATTATTTTAATAACAAAACCTTCTAGAGCTCATAACTTTTGATTTGTAGCTCGGATTAAGGTGAATTTTTTTTTGAAATTGTGTATTTTTTTGAGATATAATCATTAGTCATATTTTTATACAAATATTTCAAATGTAAAAGGTACTTTTACTCATTGTAATATTTACATGCACTATAATTTTAAAGTGTCATATTGTAACACACACTCATTATAAAGTGTCAAATTTAGGAGGGTGTTGTAATTACTTGTGCACTTAATTTCGGTTGAGCCCGGTCTTAAAATTTTTGGTGTTGCATGCCTTTATCTATGGGTGTATACATTTATATCTCTCTTGTTTGTTGAGATATTTTGGATCTGTATTTTCGACACTTTTTTTTTGGCATGTTGACAGTCTCTCTTGTGGGGGAGCTATTCTGGTGAAGCCCAGTGTTAGTTTTTCATTGTTCAAGTAGTTGATTTTGGCAACTCATATAGATTTGTGGTGTCACTCTACCCATTCAGTAGTATGGGAGGGTGTGGTGTTGATACTGATTCTTTTGGTTTCGTGTCCTTGCCTTGTTACGTGTTGATATTGTTTCTTCGGGTTTCGTGTCCTTGCCTTGTTACCTTGGATTTTCTTGGATCATGGCACTCCTATTTATTTGGATCTCATGTCTTTTCCTTGTTGCCTTGGTTGTTCTTGGATTGTGGCACACCTATTTGTAGCAGTTGATCAAATTATGTTTAATTTATTTTTGACATCACTCCATTGACAATCTCCTTGCATGGAGCTATTGTGGTGAAGCCTAGTGTCAGTTGTTTTTTATTTCTATGATCGAACAGTGGATTCAAACCATAGTGCGCACCAAACTTCTTCAATATTATACTAGTTTTTGGAGCTGAACTTCTTATGATATCTTGCGCAATGGGATTTTCTCTCTCTACTTTGTTATTACTTGGTTTTGGGTACCGTGTGGTGTCCAATTTTCTTAGTTATTTTATGTGGGCATCCCATCATGTATTGTTTCGGACCCGCCTTATTTTTTTCCCACCTAATCTATGCTTATGGGAGGGTGTTAGTGTAGGTTATTATTTATCATTTTATTTATTTATCGGAATAATTATTACACTTGTGTTGTCCATACACTTGTTGGGTTAGCTTGCTTATGTGTACTAGTTGTGTGGAGTTAGCTTACTAGTTGTGTTGAGTTAGCTTCTCGAGTTATGTGGAGTTACCTTACTAGTATTCTAAAATTAACTTAACTACCAATGTCGCTTAGTGGGAGTTCTTCACCATTGATTCAAGTAGTAGTTGTACTTCCCTCCTCCTATATGTACATCTTTCTTATTGAGTAATTCAAGTTATTATATTGTAATGTATTGAGCATTATCGATTATAATGGATTTCCATATATGGTATTTTAGCTCTTATGTATTACAAATCTAATGTGGTGTGTTATTATCATCTAATATCGCGGCTTGGACCAATCTTCTTATTGTTCCTTTCGGTTGGTTGTGTAACTACTACTCTGCGTAGACTAGAGGTTTCGTGTGCACTAATCTAATACTTTAATAATATGTTTTGTACATGTGTTACTTCCTTCCAAGTTGATTTCTTGCACGTTTCTTCACAAAATCAGTTGCCTTTGAGATTTTTAGATGTGTATAGATTTCTTCTTCTTCACTTATTCTTCTTAGTAAGTTGATTTCCCTTCCTTCTGTGGTGATTAGGAACTTCTTGGTTGCCAAGTGTGTTACACCACTTCCCTACCAAATTTCTATAAAAACTAAGATTTTTCCTGAACATTTTGTAAGTCTCTTGAATTTGAATTTTATTGTTACTCTATCGTAATCTTTCTAAGAAGAAAATAAGAAAACTCAAAGACTTTTCCTTGTTACTCTCTTGTATGCATTGCTACCATATTTCCTACAACCAGCTAGCTCCAACACTTCTACATCTTCTTTTGCATACCAACCAACATAACTCCCTGGACTACATTGGAATCATCATTGGAAAATAAGATGAGGGGATCAATAAAAGCACAACCAACATTGGATATTTTCTCTGTTCTACATTTCTAAGTTGGAGGTGTATTTAAATTCCTAGAAGATTTCTTTCAGTAATTAGATTTAAATTCATAATCAACTCATAATCTTGTTTTGAAAAGGTATAATTTACAATTAGTTTTATTGCATGCAAGTAGCTTGGATTGAAAACTCTTTCTCAACCCATCCTTGTGGATTTGTCTGGGAATGATTTAAAGGAACTTCTTGTGCAAAAATTATTTCAGTTCTTCACTTTTAAATTATTTTTAGCTTTCCTTTTGTTCATTAGTTAGATTGTATGTGTATATGAGAAAATATTCTCTTTAAATATTTCTCCTGCTTATCCCAATGGATTTGCAAGGGAAGTGTGTTTGAAAAAACTTATGTGTCTGTGCACTTTGTTGAGTTTATTCACATTAAAAAGATTATGTAGGAATTTTAGTGTTTTACCAAGGAAGTTTTAGGGGAATAAATTTCTTCTAAGAAGCTTTTAATTCTTCCCATGATTATGAGGTAAAGCCAAAGGAAATAAGATCCATATTTACAAATTATAAAAATCCTCTATTAAAACTAGATTAGAATTAATTTATCTGCAACATAGTAAAATCCACATCTGGCTATTTCAATGTTTAGTTTATTTAATTTTAGAGTAAAAGTAGTTTTAATTTAATTAGAAGAAATTCCATTGTCTATGTAGCTTTTATTTATTTATTTCCAAAAAACCAGAAAATCCTCAAAAACATAGATTAAAGTAATTATATTTGTTTATTTGTCTTATTTCTTTTCTTTTAAAATTCTTTGGAAAATACAAAAACAAGTATATTATATTAATTACATTTATTTAATTAATTAGTTTCATCTATTTAATTAATTAGTGGAGCATGATTGAATTAAATTAAAGGAGAGTAATCAACTTTATTTAATTTTAATTTTGTTGCATCTATTGCTTTAATTAGGAACATAGATTTAATTAGACTGTAATTGTTATCCCAATTTGGCCCCCAGAAAAATTGATCAAACACAACCCCACACGAAAGAAATCGAAAGGTTCACTTTCACATGTCACCAACATTTCAAAAATAAAAGTTGGGTTATAGGCGAGACTCTATAAGGGAGGAGCAGGGTCAAAAAATGATCAAGCAATGTCACAGGAGTCCAGAGCTTGAAAGGAGAGAATCGGGAAAGGCTCAAATTTTTCAGACTTCACATATGATTCAACTCGAGGCCCAAATCAGTTAAGTATAAACAACTCCCGAAAGCCTCCACATGTCAGCTTGGCGCAACTCCAAAGGTCAAGACCAAAAGGCGGGCCCCAAATGAGTGTGAAGCTTCCACGTGCCTCATCGGCACAATTCCAAGGGTAGAATCCAAAAGTGGGTCTCCGAACGAGAGTGGAGCCTCCACGTGTCTAGGGTCTAAGAAAGACAGGTAGGCTGAATCAACTAAGTATCACGGGGTCGCATGAGCTTCCACATTTCCCAAGACCAAAAGGGACAGAGATAGATGTTTAAATTGACTAAGTATGAAAGGACCGGCGGAAGCCCCCACGTATCTCAACAAAGATAACTTCAAAGCAAGAATCAAGAGTGGAAGCCGCAAACTTGCGCTAGCCCTCCACGTGTCCAAAAGACAAAAAGGGGATAGAGATGGCCATTTAAATTGACTAAGTATGAAAGGACCGGTGGAAGCCTCCACGTGTCTCAACGGCGCACCTTCAAGGGTCGAAGCTAAAGGTGGTCCCCAAATGAGCATAGAGCCCAAAGAAGTCAAGAGGAGTAGAACTAGCCATTAAAAATTCTAAATAGAGTAGATCCAGTGGAAGGTGCCACATGCCTCAACGGTTAAAATTCAAAAGGCATGGCAAAAAGGCCAGTCCCAAACAAGTGGAGGCCCTCCACATGTCCCAGTGTCGAGAAAAGGAACACCGTTCATTGAGAGGTCCAAGCTCGGGATAGGACTACAGAGGCCTCCATGTGTCTCCTCCACGTAACTTCAAAAGTGAAATCCAGAGGTAGTCTCCCAATATGCGTTGAGCCTCCACATGTCCAAGGTCAGACATATGGCCCTACAAAACAAAAGGGACTTAGTCAACACACAAAGAAAAAAAGAAAAGCCACGGAAGGATCCACGTATCTCTTCAATGCAACTTCAAAGGAAAAATCCAAAAGTGGTCCCCAAATGTGCGCTAGCTCTACACGTGGCCATGTTTCAAGTCAAAGTGGGAAGGTGGGCCTTGGAAGGATTTTTTTCCAAAAGTGGGCCAACGGGCCTGGGGAAGACTTTTCACCAAAGTGGAAAATATGGGCTGGTGGGCCTAGAGATGACTTTTGGGAAATGTAAAGTTGCGGGGCCGCAGGAGTTTTTTTGTATTTTTTTGCAACTTTCATAAAAGTGCAGTTTGCAAGTGGGCCCACGAGCCTGAGGAGTTTTGTTTGCCAAATGCAAAAATGAATTTTGGGATCATGGGGCTTTTGGGACGAGAGATTTTTTATATTTTTGCATTTTTTTTTTTTGTGCAAAAAGGTGCCAAAAGTGAATTTCGGGCCCACGATCTATTTTGCAAAACTATTTTTTTGCCATTTTTGTACGGATTCGATTCAAATATTCAAATGGGCATATCTTTCGATCCAGTGCTCAAAATTCAAACAAATTTGGTACCGTTGGAAAGATCTCGACCTCCTCTATGCCATGAAGCATAAAATATTATTTTTAGAAGGATTTGATGGTGAAAATTAGGAAAACTTATTTCATTCCATTAATGAAGGATCCGATTGCTTCAACTACCCAGATCTGATCTAGATTTTCCATCTTTCCTTCTCCAACATGCCAAATAGACATGGGGAACCAAAATTGATAGATTGTAGGTGGATTTTAGGGCATTGATGGTTGGTGGTTGAGCTTTAAGAGCAGAATCAAGTTTCTCTTCTTTCTCTCTAGTTTTCATCATCTATATATTGTAAACACTTCTCATTTGAGAAGGGAGACATTCTGGGTGTGGGGAAACTCTGTAAAAATTTGTTTCCCAACTCCATTTGAGTTGTAAGCCTTCTCCTATGCCTTGACAAGTGAGATTTTATGCCTCTGAGCATCCATGTAATGGTCTGTGTACCTTATAGAGCAATAAAATCATGTTTTGTGGTGTTCTTCAACCCTTTCTCATGTTTTGATTGTTTCTTTGTGCCTCTCCCTTTCAGATCTATTTTTCTATGCATGTATTTCACATTTTGTAGTGTGGATGTCATGTTTCATGGAGTTTTAATGGTGGATTTGGATCTGGGTTTATGTCACTTCTTTCTAACCTCCCTCATCTCCCTTTTTCCCTATTTCATCCTCCCTCAGCAGAGTATCTCGCCACTTCCTTTTCTGGTGTATCACCACTTAGTGTAGGCTCTCTTTTTCTCTTCTCTCTCTCTCTATCTCCTTGGAATGGTTAGATTAGGATAGATAGTTTTCTTACACTAGAGTAGCTTGTGGCAGGTAGTTTAGGAAGCAAGAACCAACCTTCTCTAGAGGTCCATCTCAAGTCCGCAAGTCCCACAACTTGAGAGATGGTCCCATGTTGTGTAATCACACCGAATGCCCCACTCATATCCAGGCCATTCGGGGTGTTGTGATTTTGCACTAACAGTTTTGGCACACCCGGTGGGACACTAAGGTTATATTTTCTCATCTTTCTAAGGTGTCTCATTATAAAAACAAATCTTAAGCCACCGTGACCACAAGTTTTTGCATGCTTGGGGGATAGGTATAAATAACCTTACCACTTCATTTCATCAAGTTGATGTGTTCTTGGTGAGATTCAACCTTTTGAGGCACATGCAAAGCACATCTGGTGACTCCATCTGGTCAACAACCCATTCTCTGAGTTGCAGACTTTCCTTCCATCCATTTCCACCCATCTTCATTCATCTTCCTTTCCACATCTTTCATTTTCTTCCATTCCATGAAGTTGTGCAATCATGACTTCATTTCCATCTTGGAATTCACACTTGCAGCAAAAGCAGTGCTATTCAGATCCATCTCCAGGTTACTTCAACACACCTCTAAAAAACATTCATGAAAATCAGCACTATGGATATCCAAGTGATCCAGATTCAAATCAGTTTGGTCATTTTCCAAACTATACAGTTGTTACAGAGCATGGATATACATATTTTAGAGGTAGTTCCACACCTGAAGAAGCTAATTTGTACATGGAAAAGATTTTTCGAATGGAGGCTCACATGCATGGTGCATCAAGGGCCATAACTCAGATGAAAGCATTCAAAAATTGGCTATAGGGCACCTTGTCCATGGGTCGGGCCCTATGCCAAGACATTACAACCCTCGGAGAAGGTTGACTTCATGGTTGAAATGTTGCCTCAACTTGCACAGTGGATTGAGGATATTGAGGCATATGAGCAAAGTGTGAGACAACCTTGTCAATGGGTAAGTCAATCACCAGCTCCTTATGCTCCCTTTTCTCCATCCCAAACTTTATCATTTCAGCATGGTCAAGAGTCAAGCCCCTCACTTTCTGCCCCAAATGTTGTTTTCCCTTCTCCATCTCCTAGTCTTCCATCTCACCTCAATTCTTCTTCCCTTTTCCCTTCCAAGTCAGTCATTCCCTCCAAACAAACAAGAAATTCCACTTCCCTCTCCACCACAAACAATAGCAAAACTAGTTGAATCCCAACCTACCACTCCTCCTGCTTTCCCAAGTCCATGTTGGGAAGAGACTCAAGAATCCAGTCAAGGAGAACAACAAAGAAAAGAGGAACCCAACAGAGAAGAAATGATAGAAAATATGAAGAGTTGGGCTGCCAGATTTTGGATTACAAATATCCCCTTGATGGTTAAGCCAACAAGAGGAGGTCAAGGTTGAAGAGCCAGTGGTGGCTAAGGCTGAGTTTGCAGCAGAAGAAGAACAAGAACAAGAACAAGAAGAAGATCAATATCAATATATCTTTTCTCTAAATGTAAAGTGTCCATAATGGCACTTTGTCTGAAGAGGATGTTGATCTAATCCAAGCTACACAATCAGTCATCAAGGAAGAAGAACAATCAGCTCCAAGTCCTATTGAAGAGGAGCAACTGGAAGAGATCAAATCAGAGTTGAAGCCACTTGATGAAGAAAGCATTATTGAATTTTTTTTTCTTTCATTTGAAGGGCCTAATTTGATTGATGAATCCATGATGGAGGAGGAGTATCAAGAGAGGCTCGAGCCCCAAATAGTCCTCTTCCTCCCAGAAGAAAATTGAATCTAATTTTGATTTGACAAATTCATGCTTCATGTTTGAGAGGCTACCTACCATGGTGAAAAATTTGGTCATTCAAATCACATGCAAGAGGAAGAACTCTCAGGAGCAACAAAGAGTTTGATTTCTATCGAAAAAGATATAATGAGGAGCCGAGTAAAACATCATTTTCTCCTCCATCATTCATTTGAAGCACACTAGATGTTTCAATGGAGATAATGCAAGGATAACAAAGCTATGTCTCAACAGAGGAACCAAGGTTGGAGGATTTAATCTTCCTATTGCTTCTAGAGGAAGGAAAAGAGTGAGAGGATGTCATCATTCCTCTCACACCATCCATCCAAAGAAGTTCACAAGAAGACTCCATTCTTGGAGTTGAAATTCAAAGCAATGGGAACATTCAAGGACAGATCATGCCCTATCGTGTACTTGGCTTCATTGGAGCCAAGGAGAAACCAAAACAGTCATGCCCACTTCAGAGCATGAGGATGAGCTATCAAAGTACCAAGGATCATCTCTCCCAACATGCCTCTTGAATTCAAATGAAGAACTCTAAAAGAGGTATTTTGTTGTTTTTGATACCTTGATGATTTGGGTGGAGAAATCCATGCCTTATAGTTAGTTTTACTCTCATTTCGTGAGCCATATTCAGTGAAATCATTTGCATGGCTGCCTTTTTTAGAAAGGGAAGCTATTTCTCCCCTGTACCTTGTGGGATTTGTTTAGCTTTTCTTTGTTAGGGTTAGTGTAGGAGTAGGAGTAGATTTTTTTTTTAAAAAACAAGTGCTTTTACACACTCTACATGTCTCATTTGAGGCATGTATGATTTTATCTTTATATAAGTTTTGTTCGTATTGCTCTAGAGGTATAATGTGCCATGCCCTTCAATATTCATGGCAGAGAGACCCATAGTTTCCTGTAACAATTGCTAATTTCAAATGAAACAAATGCAGAGAAACTAAAATAATTTTCGAGATAGTCCATTTTTAGCGAGGGACGGTGTTTAGCCCCATGTCATTACAATTTTCTACTCTCATAACCTCATCTTCATGTTTTCTTTGAAAAATTGAGAGTGCAAACAAGGTGTGTTGTGGTGTAGGTTCACCAGCATGTAGTCGAGTTCATATTTCAAGGGACAAGATTAGTATCAAGGCTATCATTCATGACTCCATGCCCAATGGATGCTTCAAGGCTACTGGTCTCTTCATCTAGCAGGAAGATGTCCCCATGAGTCACCAAACTATTATCCCAATTTTTCCCCCTGAAAAATTGATCAAACACTGACCCTACAGAAGAAAAATCAAAGGGTCGGCTTAGTCATGCAGCCACATTTCAAATCCAACAGTCAGGTTATAGGTGGGACTCTATAAGGGAGGAGTAGGGTTGGAAAGGATCAAAAAACGTCAAAGGAGGCCAGAGGCTCACAGGAGAAAAATGGGGAAAGGCTCAAAGTTTTGGACTTAGCCACATACGAGTTGACTCGAGGCCCAAATCAATTAAACCATAAAGGTCTCAAAATGGAGCCTCCTTATGTTAACTTGGCATAACTCTAAAAGGTCAATAAAAAAGGCGGTCCCAAATGAGTGTGCAGCTTCCACATGTCAAGCACAATTCCAAAAAGTGAGAAATCCAAAAAGTCCAGTTAGTCTTCAAGCAAAAGAACCACGAGCCTCCACGTGTCTAGGGTCTAAAAAGGAAGCCCAAGCTCAAATCGGCTAAGTATCATCAAAAGTGTCGGTCAAGCAAGAGCTTCCACGTGTCCCAAGTATAAAAAGGGATAGAGATAGCTATTTAAAAGGACTGACTAAGTATGAAATGATCGGAGAAAGACCCCACGTGTCTCAAAAGGCCAAATTCAAAGGAAGGATCAAGAGCGGAGGCCCCAAACTTATGCCAGCCCTCCACGTGTCCAAAAGTCAAAAAGGGGAAGGAGCCAGAGGGTTCAACCAACAACTTCATTTAAAATCGATGAATAAGATGAAAGGACCGGTAGAAGCCTCCACGTGTCTCAATGTGCACTTCAAAGGGTCAAAGCCAAAGGGGTCCCCCTCAAATGAGCGTGGATTTTCCAAGTGTCCCAAGCCCGAAAAAGAAGTCAGAGGAAGAACCAACATTGAAGTCAAAAAAGTTCTAAATAGAAGGCGAAGCTAGAAGGTGCCACATGCCTCAATGGCACAAATTCAAAAGGCATGGCCCAAAGGCCGGGTCCCAAAAGAGCAAGAGACTCCAAGTGTGGACCTCACATGTGTCGAGATCAAAAAAAAAGCAAGGAGTACACCGAAATTTGAGAAGTCTAAAGCTCGGGACAAGCCTCAGCGTGAGGCCTCCACGTGTCTCTCTCAAATGCGTAACTTCAAAAGCAAAATTCGGAGGTGGTCTCCCAAATAGGTGTTGAGCCTCCACATGTCAGGGGTCGGACATATGGCCCCGCCCAAACAAAAAGGGACTTAGATTTCAAAATACAAATAAATAGAAAAAAGCCACGGAAGGAGCCACGTGTCTTTTCGATCCAACTTTAAAGGAAAATCCAAAAGCGGTTCCCAAATGTGTGCACTAGCTCTCTACACATGGCCATGTTTCAAGTCAAAGTGGGAAGGCGGGCCTTGGAAGGATTTTTTTCCAAAAGTGGGTTGGGGGCTAGGGAAGACTTTTCACCAAAGTGGAAAATGTGGGCGGCGGGCCCGGAGATGACTTTTGGGAAATGTAAAGTTGTGGGGCATGGGAGGGAACATTTTTGCATTTTTTAAAAGTAACTTTTGTAAAAGTGCAATTTGTAAGTGTGGGCCCGCGAGCTCCCGAGGAGGTTTGTTCGCCAAATGCAAAAAGTGAATTTTGGGCTTGTGGGGCTGTGGGAGATTTTTATAATTTTTGGTTTTTCACAAAAGGCACCAAAGTGAATTTCGGGCCCGTGGATCCATTTTGCAAAACTTGTTTTTGCCATTTTTGTATGAATTCAATTCAAATATTCAAATGGGCATATCTTTTGATCTAGTGCTTAAAATTCAACAAATTTGGTACCATTGGAAAGATCTCGAACCTCCTCTATGCCATGGAAGCATAAAATATTATTTTTAATAGGATTTGATGGGTGAAAATTAGGAAAACATCTTTCATGCCATTAATGAAGGATCCGATTGCTTCAACTACCCAGATCTGATCTAGATTTTCCATCTTTCCTTCTCCAACATGCCAAATAGACATGGGGAACTAGAATTGATAGATTGTAGGTGGATTTTTAGGGCATTGATGGTTGGTGGTTGAAATTTAAGAGTAGAATTGAGTTTCTCTTCTTTCTCTCTAGTTTTCATCATCTATATATTGTAAACACTTCTCATTTGAGAAGGGAGACATTTTGGGTGTGGGGAAACTCTATAAATTTGTTTCCCAACTCCATTTGAGTTGTAAGCCTTCTCCTATGCCTGGAAAGTGTGATTTTATGCCTCTGAGCATTAATGTAATGGTCCATGCACCTTATAGAGCAATAAAATCATGTTTTTGTGGTGTTCTTCAACCCTTTCTCATGTTTTGATTAGTTCTTTATGCCTCTCCCTTTCAGTCTATTTTCTTTTCATGTATCTCAGTTTTGCGGGTGCGGGATGTCATGTTTCTTGGAGTTTGAATGGTGGATTTGAACTGCGGGTCTATGTCACTTTTGTCTAACCTCCCTCATCTCCCTTTCCCCTATTTCATCCTCACCACTTTCCTTTTACGGTGTATCATTGCTTTCTTAGTGTAGGCTCTGTTTTCTTGTATTTTATCTCTCCCTATTCCTTGGAATGGTTATATTAGCATTAGATAGTTTTTATGCACTAGAGTAGCTTGTGGCAAGTAGTTTAAGAAGCAAGAACCAGCCTTCTCTGGAGGTCCATCTCAAGTCCTTAAGTCCCATAGCTTGAGAGATGGTCCCATGTTTTGCAATCACACTGAATGCCCCACTTAGATCCAAGGCCATTTAGGGTTGTTTTGATTCTACACTAACAGGATAATTAAAACAAGATCCTTTTTTCCCTAATGTCTTAGGTAAGTTGAACATAGCCTTAACCCTTTTAGTTTCTTTTGTGCTCTTTTTATTTGTGTCCATCACTTGTTTCATATCCACATGACCATCTAAGGCCCAAGACAACCAAGAAAAAGAGTGTGTGATCTAACAATACCATAACCAAACACCGTTACATAATTTACTTGATATTGATCGGGATTTAGACAACTTATCTTCCAGACCACTCCCTTTCCACCTAGCATTATCTAGAAACTAATTTCTTTAAACTAGGAGGTGGATAATACTAACGAGTTATGAGCAAACCAGCCTGGTAGAGACTAGAATTTTCTTTCCCCATATCTCGTCTCATATTCATGAACCTCTCTAGAGAGAAATTCACAAGAAACGAAGGATGATTCCCATGTTTTCAAAAACCAATTCGAGGTTTATTTGGTCCAAACAACATTGATCTAAATATTTGTGTTGCCATTATTATCGACCGATCCATTTCAATTGACCAAGATATGTAGGCGTTCATTACCCTTAACAATAAAAGATCTATCGTTCTTGTTGAGGACATCATTTAGCTTTATTTATCTCATAGAAACTTTCCACTTATCCCATATATTCCTATTTATCCATTCCATAGCCATATATGCATTTCACTTAAATTTTCCTAGCATGACCTCGAGAGGTCAAGTGTGCCTTGAGTCACATGGTCATTCTTAGGCGTAAAATACCCTCTTTTTAGCACTAATTATGTTGTTCCAAAAAGTTACACACACCTTCTAGAACCAATTATGTTGGTCTCAATGATAAAAGGGGTGGAATACAAGTACGGGAAAAAAATGGTAAGAATCCATGCAAATGGGCAAAGTGATGCCTCTCTTGAAAGGATTGCATGTTGTTGTGTCCAAAACATGCCACTTATTTGAAAATTGAAATAGTGAAAATTTTTAGCCTTTATCAAATTAGTATCGATTTACACACCAAAATTTGGTTTATCTAGTGTGCAATATTTTTTTCAAGCATCTTGGCATGCCTAAGTTATATTTTTGTACACACTCCTATTTCCTTCTACCTATTATACATTTGTAGAAGTATTTGTTTTCTATTACGCAAATAAATATTATGATATTTCACAACTTCTTATGCGTACCTATGTACTCTCATCACATAATATATCTTGCGTGTACTTTTTTCATTATAATTGTGTAGATTTATTGCACAATGTTCCTTGGTTCTCCATTAGACTTAATGATATCCATACATAGTCTGAAGCATGTTGTATTTTCCTTTCATTTAAACAATCCTCTGTTTAATCTTATTATGGAGCTATACTAAGAGTCTTATTACCCTCATTATGATGTATGACACCCACTCAATCAAGAGCTACAAAATCCCTTTGTAAGCTCATGCACAATACAATTCTTAAAATTTAGCTTCTGAAGCCTTATAACTACATAAGGAAGTGCACTTATGTTTACATTCTAAGAAATATTTGGGGAAACCCTTAAATGTGTAGAATTTATTTTGTAAACCCATTACCCAATGAAAATAATGGATGGTGGTGTATATCCCTTATGCATGTAAATATAAAATAGATCAGCATGAAAACACCACACGTAAATTGTAAATATTTTTCCCTTGTCTAAATAGTTGCACATAGTAATAAATAATCCCCCTCTCAATGTTTTTGTTCAGAATAAGATTTCAAATTACATAAATATGGATGTGCTAGAAATTGTGTCTAAGTGTTTTCATTGATGTCAAATTTCATTTATTAAAAAGGTAGTTTAGGTGATTTAGGATTCTCCATGAGGTGTGAACCAAGGTCAAGTTTGAAGTTTGATTGGTAGTGTCTAGTTTTGGTGAAGTTATATGTTGTCTTGGTGAATGGTATAACATGCATGATCATGTTATGAAGCTCCAAAGTTGGTCAAAGGATGGTATGAGGTCAAACATGGTTAGAGTAATGTTGTAAATGTTTTTGTGTGTCCGTAAGTTGTCGTCATGGCCAATACATGTGATGTCATGTGTTTAAGTGGTCATTTTAGGCCTATTCCTAGACCTCGTGCTTGTATTTTGGCATGTTAACATGATAAATGGGGTAGGGAAGGCTTGGTGAAGCATGTGGAGTGTATGTTAAGGTTATATAACATGTTTATGAGGAGTATCAAGTCACTTTGTTCATAGGTTTAGTGCTTGTATGAGGTCCATTAAAGAAAGTTTCTTAAGAATAAGGTAGGATTGCATAGGTAAGTCTTGGTGGTGAGATATTTTAAGATGCATTTGAGAAAATATGTGACTTTAGAAAGTTATGTTAGGTTTTTATGATGTTGTGGCTCAAGTATAAGGTCAAGGTGATGAATATTTTTGAAGATATTGAGTTTTTTCAAAAAAATGAGTTTTCAAAGGTTTGTTTTAGAGCTAAATCTTGAATTTTAGCTACTCATTGTGGGATGTATGCTCTACATGGGGCCTGAGATCCTTTTAATATGTTTTTTTAATTAAATATAAGTGGTTTTAAAGGGACCATACCCTGTATTACAACCAAAAGGATCAACAACCAATATATACATGAGAAAACAAAGTAGTTTTTCAATTTTGGGGACCACACCCCAACCCAAAGCCAAAAAGATAGATTAAAATATAAGAGTACTAAGGTAGGGAAAAATTCCTACAAGAATCTTGACAACAACAAAATAGTAGCTCAAAACAACACCACAACATCTCTATAGAGACACACGAGGCAAAAGGACACTAATTCACAAATTTGGTATACACTTTAAGAGCCACCTTAAGTGCCTTGTATAGATTCATAGTTTTCCAAATGTTAGGGTCCCAATTAGGTCAGTTATGATGATTTTCCAAGTGGAATTAAGTTATTTTATCGTTAGAGTTTTATGACCAATTATTCAAAATACAAATAACTTTTTGACCCTCATAAAACCATAGCTCTATAACAACTTGGGAGATATTGAGCATAGTGACCCAAAATTTATTGTTTTGAAAAAAGTGATGATTGGATGTTATAGAGGAATCCTCTAGATATTTGTGTGTGTGAGTTTGAGATTTCTATAATATATGGGGCCCCACCAAAATAGAAATTTTTGTAAATTTTCAGTTCATGAAAAATTTAACAATTGAATTTATTAACTAATTTACCATTTAGTTAAGCATGAGAGTTTCAATATATGTATATTATTATTTTAGATCATGATTGTGCCTCTAATGTGCAAAGTGTGCCCTATTTATGAAGATTGGTTAATTAGGTAGTTTTGAGTAGTCTAAGAAAAGAGTGGTTTTGGAGGTGCTATAATTATATTTATGACTTGGTTTGACATTTTTATGTTTCTAATTCTAAGATATTTCTAATGATATATCACACTTGATTTTTTTCTAAAAATGAGAAACTTATGACTTGTTCTTTGAAGATCAATTTTGAGGGTGCTTAGTTGTGCATGGTCTCAAGTGTGTTTCATGGTGTGATGATTGGTGTGAGTGTGTTTCATGTTTTTTGGAGTATTTGAATGCTTATAAAACATTTCTAAGTATTTTCCATGTTTTTTTGAGTTGTTTTTGGTCTTGTTCATTCTTTATGGAGAGTTGCTTCGTTTGGGGTTTTAGTACTTGGTGTGTTTCAATGGAGCTTTTGGTGGGTCTAGGTGATTGTGACAATCTACATGGACCTTTGTGTGATATTTTAATGATGTTATTATGATGTGGAAATAATTTTATCACTATGAAGGCCAACCTAAGTGATTTTGGAAAAGAAAAAGGTATAAAAGAAAATTAGAAGGATCATTGTGACTAGTTGTTGGTGTGGATGAGAAGTGTGACCTAGGAGGTATATTAAAGAATGTGATGAACGTCCTTATGACCTTGTTGAGAGGGAAATGAATGTATGATGTTTTCCTTGAGAGAGAGGAGGTGATGATGAGCTAGGGAAAGTGTGAAATAAGTATGAAGAAGAGGTATATTTGAGTAAATAAGGTGTGTTTGAGAGGGGTTTGAAGAGAAGTGAGCTGAATATTTTAACACCATCAGTTGTTTCCCCAACGTATCTTCTTTTATCATCTATTTCAGGTTGTTGATTTGGTACTTTTTCATCTTAGGGAGTTAGTTTCTCCTTGTAGGGTTGGTTCCCTACTAAACTAAGGTTTGGTGCTCCTTGTGAGGTTGGTACCTCACTATAGAAATCTTGTGTGATGTGCAATATTCACATGAGTCTTATTTTATGAGTAATATTAGTAGATGTTTTATTGGTTTTCTTATCATTGATGGTTTCCCACTTAAATTTGGTGTTCTTTTTTTCTCTCTTATATATTATGTTTTTGTATGGTTGTTCATATATAATAAGCATACCTATGGT
Organism: Taxus wallichiana var. yunnanensis; assembly: GCA_018340775.1. Lineage (NCBI taxonomy): Eukaryota > Viridiplantae > Streptophyta > Pinopsida > Cupressales > Taxaceae > Taxus > Taxus wallichiana. Next base: position 473,332,600 of record CM031242.1, on the reverse strand, counting down.
TAATGAATGGTTGAATGGATAATTTTAATGGATCACACAATCATAAATAATTCAAGTAAAAAAATAGGATTAGTTCACCCCCATCTTAGTCTATTTTGCTTCTAATAATTGGTATCAAAGGTAGGTCCTTGTGAAGTAAGTATACCATCTTAAAGGATATCCTAGAAGCAAAAGATGGCTATGAAAATAAGGAAAGAGAACCAAGATTTTAGAACCATGGACAAGAAGGATGAAGAAACTATAAATAGTCTCGAACCTAGTTAGAGGATGCGGTTGTAATTTTGAAGACAAGGGAAGAGAAGTGTGACAAATTGAAAAATAAGCCTTTTGAATTTTGTATGCATGACCAAATTGACCTTAAAGATGTTGTCATAGATCTACAAGTAAATTTGGCATTCCATAGAAAGGAGAACATCAGTTTGAAGTCAAAAATCAAAGGTATGATAACAGCACTCAAGACCAAGGAAGAAGATTGTGTCAAGCTCAAGAAAGAGGTACAAACCCTAAAGGTCAAATATGATGAGAAGCCTAATATAACAAGTTAATAATTTTTCATTGTTCCAAAGGAGGTGAAAATTAATGTTTTTAGGCTAATCGGGTATACTTAAGGCCTAATCCCATCATTCACCAAATACTATGAGATACGCAAGGTTAATTTCATGGTTATTATTATTCTTACAATGGATTTGGTCATAGGGAAAGAGAATGTAGAAGGAGATCCCTCAAGAGTGAGCATCCATGGAGTAATGGAGAAATTCATAATCTTCAGTCAAGAGGTAAGAATTTCATTTGTTTTAGTTGTCATGAAAGAGGTCATATTATAAATATTTTTCATTATGATACTCCAAGGCAAGACAAAAAGTTTGGTACACCCAAACTCAAAAAGGAAGTGTAGATACCTAAATCACTCTCGAGATCCAGTCAAGAAGAATGAAAAAAATCCATTCAAGGATGTCAAGAATCTTAACCATGAAAATGAGGTCAAAGAGTCTTAACTAAAATTTTAGAATATCATATACGTTTAAGCTGCAATCAATCTGTCACAAGTACTTCAAGCTGAGAAGTTTAGATATGTTTTGGGATACTTCAAAGGTAATAAGGTATGAGTTGTGATTGTTCATAAGTTATGAATTTTAGGATTAATTCTAGTTAGTAAGGTGTCTAGTTCAAGAAGAAAATTGGAGTCTATTGTGTCCAGGTGATAAATATTATTGTCTAGAAAGAGAAATGGTGGTCTCAAGAATCTTTGAAGTAATTTATATTCCAAGGAAAGTTCTTTGTCTTCAAGAGTATCAATTCATGTGAAATATGAATTTTGACTCGATCGTATTCCATGTCAATAAAGTGAAAAAGGTATGTTTGTATCTTGAATTGATATCATTCCAATGTGTGTGATAGGAGTTGTGTTCTTGGGTAGAGTTTTTAAATGTAACAAATTTTGTTATGATAGTTCTAGTAAGGAAGTTGTTATCGCAAAAAGTAGTCCCCTAGGATGTTTTTGTTACAGATCCCTACATTTTTTTACATTGGATGATCTCACAAGTGTTTGAATTTCAAATTGAGATCAACCTCTAGAGAATGTTGGTTCATTTACCTAATCCTAATGCTAAACTACTCCTACTAAGGGAGTTGCGGTTACCTACCACTACTCTAGATTCAAAGGAAAAAATATGCATGAAATGGAAACCTAAACTAAGGGGAGGTGATAGCATGAGATAGAGAAGGAAAGACACTCTCGGATGAGTATAAATGGGAGAAAAATGGAGGAGAGGGGAGGCATGAGTAACATAGTCAAAAACAACATTCAAACCACCATTTTCATGGATCACAATAGATCTTAACCTTGCAAAGAGAATAAAAAATATACAATATACTTAGAAATATAATAAAGAGGCAATATAATTCAATAAAAACATGATAGGTCAGAGAATAACCATAAAACATGAGTTTTATTGCTTAGTAAGGATGCACAGTCCATTACATTTAAGGGAGAATGCACAAAACCATTACAAAGATCTAAATCTAAGGCCTGCAACTCAAAATACACATGCAACACTTGTAAAAGGATGTAATATCATTATCGAGGGTCTAATATTTTTAATGAGCATCCACTTACAATATATAGAAGATGGGAAAGAGAGAGGAGGGAAAATAGAGGGAAATTTGAACTCCTTCAACCATCGACAGGTGATTTAACAAATTTTTAAATTTTTAAAACCCTATAGGATATTTCAGAGTCACATGTAATAATATTATGACACAAGAAATAAGCAATATAAATTGAAACCCTAAGCGCAAGAGAGATAAGAGAATACTTACTTGATTTGTAATAAATGTCGAGGTGTACGAAGCTAGAAAACTAGTGAAATAGTAATGCAAGTCATCATGACCAAACCTAGAAAATTGTAGAGATGTAAGAACAAGTTGGACTAGAGAACTTGGAGTGGTACTAAGGTTCCTAGGCACCGAGACCATGTTTAGGAACATGTGACTACTCAAAATATTAGAAATTGATTTTCACAATTTTGCAAGATTGTCATAAACCTTCATTGTTGATCACTGTATGTTGTTGGATGTTCACAGAAATTCACCTGTAACCTGCAAAACCCCAAAATACATCAAATCCTAAAAATAAAATATGCAAATGGGTATTTTAACTAACCCCAACGGTCACCCAATAGTGTGAACTTATGGTGACCATTTCACTACATCTTAGACTCCATGTATTTCTATGTGTGTGTGTGATAGATTGTGCCCTAGAAATCTCTTCTACAAAAATGCACTTGATAACAAGTGATAGATAGATGTAGCAATGTAATTATATGTGTGGATGGAACATAAGAAACATCCCCTCCTATGTGTGTATGTAAAATTAACATTCCCTTTTCCTTTGAATAAAATTTTATGGATGCTTTGATGCTCTTAGAATTCCTTTAGATGTAACCTTAGGTGATGATAGTAGATGCTTAGAGCTTGGTCCTTTATTTTGGTTACATAGAATTGTATTTATATAATCCCCTTATTTGAATTTTGTAATTAACCAATAAAAAGCTGACCCATAAGAAATCAAGATTCCCAAAGACAAAAGAGACCCAAAAGGGTCAAGTAAGATACAAATAGGTTAGGGGTAACTTGAGAGGGACGAGAAACCTCGAAATTTTCATCCTTCATTGGTGTTTGTGTCCAGATGCATAAAAGGTGATGTAACGAAATTCGAATATGAAGTATGGTGTGCGAGGCTAAGAAGGAAAAAATTAGAAATAAATAAAAGAGGACAAAGACAAAGTGATCAATTAGTAATTTTTTCCTTTACAAATCATATGAATGCAAGTATGTGATTAGGACCTAGAAATTTTCCCAAGTTTGTGATTTTGTATTTAAATTTTCCCCCAATTTATGTTATTGAGTGAATGCTCGATAACATAAAGTAGACAAAATATGTGTACATGATAACTGTTATCCAAATAACTCTCCTAGTTACTTGGATAGCATTTACTTTCATTCTGGCTCAGAAGTTTCACGTTTCAAGTTGGGCATACTTCTTGTACACCCCTTTGTAGTCTTGCCTTCAAAATTTGCTAAGTCCCTACTCTTCGTGTCATGCACACTCTTTTCTTTCTGTCACCACGCGCCCTTCCACAATTAGATGCTTGCTCCCTACTTCCATACCTTCCTTATGCAAATGTAAATTCTTTCTTACTACACATGCACCTATGCACATGGTTTCCCTCCAATTTCCTTTCATGTGCTTGCACCTTGCTTTGCACTTTGTTTCCTTACTGCATTCTTACGCATGCCCTTTCTCTCCTTCTTGCTCCTCCCTTTACATTATTCTCCTTCTAGTTCCCCTTTTTGCCTTCATCTTACATGCATGCCTTCTATACCTTCCTCCCACATGCTCACCTTCTTTCTTATCCCCTCGTGCCCTCCTTGTGCACCCCTCTGCAAACTTTCCTAAATTTGGCTAAGTCCATGTTCTTACTCTTGTGTGCTTGCTTGGACCCTATTCCATCACGCACCCTCTTTCCTTTTCTATCATCGTGTACCCTCCTTTAGTTGAACACCTACATGCCCTATTTCCATGCCTTCTGTAGGTATGCCTTCCTCCCATGTGTGCACCTACGCATGTACCTTCTCTCTGTTTCCCTTCCGCGCCTTGTGCCCGACTCCCAAACTTCAAAAGGCCATAACTTTTGATCCAGAGCTCCGATTTTCACAAAATTGGACTTTTTAGAATGGGAACAATGTCCTCTATGCCAAAAAAACTGGATTTCTTAATTTTAATGAGGATAGATATATGAAAATAAAATAAACATATCCATCTCTAGTCAATTAAATACCTAGTCCCGTTAAATGACAAAAATCCTAATGACCCAAAACAGTTGCCTCCACTCAGAATGCCATATATTTTGTATTTTTAAAAAATATCACAAAAATTGATACCATTGGAATAGTGGCTCCAAGACCAATGCACATAAATAAAGAAATTCTTGATTTGATAAAGAAATGATGGTGATTTTGTAGAAAACACACCCAGTTAGAATAGTGTTTTATTTGGTAGTTGGGATACATTTAATGAAGCATGGGCATACATTTCTCACTATTGTAAGTTATGGGATAGTATGGGGGGCCTTTTGCAAGCAACAGAACATCATTTCACTTCATTTACAACCTCTTGCAAGTGGTGAGAAGACAGATTTTCTCTCTCTCTCCTCTTAGAATTCTATAAATTAGAGTGTTGGGCTCATTGCAAAAGAGATAGTTTTTTTAGTAGCTAAAAAACTCTATCAAGATTTTCTATGAAACCAATGTGTTGCATGCCCTTGTAGTGGACTCCTTACATGGTGATCCAGGCCCTTATTATGTAATAGATTGAACTGTACATATCATGGAGCAATAGATACAATTTTGTCGATGTCTCTTCCCCTGATGTGTTTATTTGTATTCTTCTTACCCTTTCAACATCATTACAAATATATTGTGTCTATCTTATGTTGTTGGGAGATTCATTATTATTGTACATGTATGGAATATTGTTGTGAATGCATTTGCTACACTATGGAGAACTGTTATCACCCCTTCTAGTATGTAATTTTCTCCTATTTTTCACACATTGGAAGGCTATCCTCACACCCTCATTTTCTGGTGTATCACCACTTTAGTGTAGGCTTTATTTTCATGCTCTATCTCTCCCGATCCCTTGGAAAGTTAGATTAGGAAAAGTTAGTTTTCCTACATTAGAGTAGATTGTGGCAGGTAGTTTAGGAGCAAGAACCAGCTTTCTCTAGAGGTCTATTTCAAGTAGCAAGTCCCATAACTTGGAGATATTACCCATGTTATATAATCGACAGTGAGCTCAAGCACACACTCTTGTGCAAACCATAGGGTGATCTGATTTGAAGATAACAATAACCATGTAGATCGATGGTGAAAGTGTGTTGAGGAGACAAGAAAAAGTGTGAACTGAATAGTATGAAGTGTGGAAGCTAAAGAAAGGGGGAGTGACCTAGGGGTGAAATGTATGTTATGTGTTGTGTTTTACCTATTATTGTTCTTGATAAAGGGTTGTTTCTTGTTGTGTATTAAGGACGAACCTGCAAAAGAAGAGTAAAAGAGTAGCAAAATATGTGTATGTGAATAATTTTGATCTAAATGTATGAAAAGCATTTAAAAGTGTGTAAAAATGTGAAAGCGTAGTAAAACTAACATGTAAACTTGATCCACGAAGAGTAAAAAGGATAGAAAGATGTCTCAATATGTTGAAGAGGAACAAGTTTTTCAGGTGATATCACTCCAAGTGTGAGTTTTCCCGAAATTTCATGCCAAGTGAGATTTTTTTGGGTGATCTCATCCCAAGTGTGAGTTTTTTGGGTGATCTCACACAACGATAGAAGAAATTTTGGGTAGATACTTCTTTTTTATTATACATCCATGGTGATTCTGAAATTTCTACACCACTACGAGATGGTGTGATCCTCTCTTATTCAAGTTCAATCCAGATTCAATCCAAGTAGAAAAGAAAATAGAATGCATTCGATTGTTGGAGGATTTTTTTGTACTAGGAATACTTTTGTGTATACTTTTGATAACTATGTTGATATGAGAAAGTGAATGTAACTTCCCTAGTCAAACGTGCCCAAGAAAGGTCGGGAGTTCCCGGGCACTAGTTTTGTGTTGAACTAAGGACCCAAGTTAGAATCACGGCCATATTGTGAATATGTTTTGTTTTGTCTTTGTTATGTGTAGGTCTTGTTGGCGAGAAAAATTTTCGGTGGACAAACTTGTGGATTTCTTGCCAACCTCTAGGAATCTAAGTCCCTCTACTTAACTAGAGAAGCTATTGTATGTGCATGCGTGAGAAAATGTGGATTTCTTTGGTGGCCTTTTGACCGAGGATCCAACAGGGGAACTCCACTGACCCTGCGGAAAAGCTAGAAATTTCTTGCTAGGGAAGACTTTGTCTGAAAGTGGGAAAGGGAGTGAGAATTGAGGTAGAATAACTAATGTTGCAGGTAGAAAATCATATTCCTGCACACACACTAGTTAGAAACTTCATCACATGCACTAAATTTAGAGGAAACAACCACTGTAAATGGCAACAAGACCAAATAGAATTTGATGAACACAAAGTATCATGAAATCCCTTAGTCAAAGAAAGCTAGAAACTCCTTCTTCTTGTATTGATGCTTAAACAGAAGTTGTACATAGTGGAGAAATGGAGGAAATTGAGAAGGGGGAAATGGAAGAAAATGGCTATCTCCTTTGTTCTCTCAAAGTACAATATACTCTTGAGTTTACAAGATCAATCACCAACCCTTTGAAATGGGAATGGCTTTACAATTTATAGAATAGAATTGAATCCTCGTCTTCCTCATGACCTTTCAAATACGTAATATGACTTAAGACTGTTGTTCATATTCCACTTTAAATATTTAAGTCCCTTTTATAATAGCAAGGTGACTTAAAGTTACATTATATTTCTAAAGTCACTTAAGTCATATTAAAAAGTGCAACCCTCAATGCAAAAATATAACATTGAGGAGAGGGAGTGTTGTATGAGAAGAGAAGAGAGAGAGAAGAAGAGGAAGAAGAAGAGGAGATGTCATCCCAGATGAAGTCTGATGATCCTCGCTGATGGAAAGCTCTGATGCAATGAAGTTCTGAATGTCCCATTGTGCCAAAACTTCCCTTTGAGTGTGACTTACTATTTTTAGTAAGTGTGAATTGCGATCCAGATGACCTTTTTGGTGACCTTTCCTGCGATGCTCCCTCTGTGTTCGCCACCTTATTCATGGCATCTTCAAATGGTGGCTTACCCAAAGTAACATACCCCTATGCAAGGAGACATGTTATTTTTAGTAAGTGCGCCAGGAATGTCAAATTGCAACAAAAAGGGTCGTGAAATTCGGGTTTTATTCCAGGGTTCCACACTCCAAATTTTGAGTAATTCCTTCATCCGAACAAATGGGAAGATGATTTTTTCACCGGTGCAGGAAGAATATTGGAAAAATAATTGATTCCTCCATATACCTAAAAATAGGGGCTTCATGGTGCAAAAACTAGTTCATGTGAAACTAGATTTTTGACGATTGTTTCCTCCAATTTTAGGGCAATTTCACCCACTAGAACCTTAAGAGCGGAGAGGTAGCTCACTGATTTTTTCATTACTATGTCATGGCGGCCATTAAAGGAGCTTGAAAATTACAGGTCTATTTTTTTCTCTTTTTGTGATGAAATCAATTTCATTGCAATAGGTTTTTCATTATGGTGCTTCACATGAAATGTCTCTTGATCCAATGACTAGTTTGATGGGAAATCAAAAAAATTTCTTCGTAGAGCCGAAAAGAGGATTTCTTCACTTTGTGAGCATTCCTTGCTTAAAATTGGAAGTTTGAATATGATTTTTTAATGGCCGTCAATAGAGAATAACTCAACAACATATGGTTTTCCAATTTGTGCAACAGATTTGCAAGATATGTTTGAATCTTCATTTTCATGGCTATGGGGATTTCCATTGTTCTTCTTCTATGTTCTTCATTTATTCTTCTTAATTCGATGAATTATTCTTCTCGAGAATTTTGTATCACCATGTGACAGAGGATTTTATTGTTTTTTTAATTTGGTTTGACATTTTGAAATGGTAGAGTGGAGGAGTGAGGTTTTCTCTACGATTTTCTTACAGTCATGTAGAAGTAGCTAGAAGCGTGAAGAAGTAACAAGAAGTAACTAACGGTTAGAATATTTTTCAAATTTTTGAGTTAGAGTTGGGTGAATTTTTTCATGTTTAATTTCCTTGACCTTAGGGACATGAGGGACATCAATTTCCACATTGAGCAAGATGACGACACATGGCGTGATCGATGATAAGGAATGAAGGTAAAAAAAGATACTTTAAAGTATTGGGGGCTGAAAGTCTGTCACGTGGGTGTCCAAATGACTCCCCATATGGGCTGGGTACATTTTTCCATGTTTTATGTCCCCCACCTAAGTTACATAAGGGACATCAGTTTCCACAAGTGCTCTTGGAGGTGACCCATGGCACCAAATCGATGGTAGGGAATGGATGCTCCAAAAATGCACAGGGGCGAAAGTCGATCACGTGGGTGTCTAAATGAATCCCCATAGGGGTTGGGCACATTTTCAGGACTGATGTCCCTCAACTCAGGGACATAAGGGAAATCGTTTTATGGTGGTCCTAGAGCTGACACGTGGCACCAGATCCGACGGTAGGGAATGGATGCTCCAAAAATGCTCCAGGGGTTGAACTGTCAAGTCTGGAGGTCATATGAGGGTCGAAGAGGTCATATGGGGGCTGGGAAAATTTTTCAAGGGTTTGTGTACCTAAACTTAGGGATTTTGAGGACATGAAATCATGCTTTGGTTCTGGTGGCTTGTGACAAGTGTCCTCCCAAAAAATGACTAAGTCTTGAACTGCCTTTGAGAGGGTAACTTGGAAAGAAGATAACTTCAGCTCCCAGTGGAATTTCTTGGTGAAATTTTATATGATCCTAAATTTAAATTTCCTTTTCAATCCAATGGTGTGGATTCCATGTATTTATTCATTCATCTCGATCCCTAAAAATCAGATTTGTAATTTGAGATTCTAGTTGTGCACGATAAAACACACACACCAATCCTATATGCCAAGGTGTTGTGAGAAATATGATTTCACCATCATGTATGTATTTGAATCCTATTTTTTAAGGTATTTTTTTTCTTCTAACTCCATCCGGAGCTCCTAGAATCATCTTCTGAAGTCCAGCGAGCTGGTTTAGACCTTTGATCTTTGCTGAGGCTTGTGAACCCTAATTTTTATCAAAATGCTCCAAGTTTCTCAAAACTTCCCAAAATATTTAAAAATAATTTCCACGATGTTTTAAGGTATTTAATTCACCTCCATGTTTAATTTTACCCTTCCATTCCATTCCAAGGGGTTTATCCAGTCCTGGGAAGGCCAACGATAGCTCTTCTTAATACTGCCAAAAGATAGTATATTTTCAAAACTCCCTAAAATCACCTATGGGGAATTAATAGACTTACCTAAATCACCCAGGGGGATGATATTACATTATTTAGGAGGTCATTTGGACTGATTGGACACACCTAGGGTGTCTTGGAATGATGGGACTTGAAAAAATTAACACTGGGGTATCATTTCCGTACTTGGAAATTATCCATTTCCCTATTGCACATTTACACGACAACAATTGGATCTAGCTTGGGGACATGATATGGAATGAGAATAGTGAATACATGAAAGGGGAATCTAGAATCTCAATTTTATACCATATAGTTCATTGACCAGTGCCTTATCCATTGGGCCATGTGGAGTCATGTACAACTTACAAGAGAGAGATAGAGAAAGGAAACACACACACACACACACAAAACGAGAAAATACACACACAAAAGGAAGGGAAAAACACCTAGCAATCACTTATGGTACAAGGCGGGGACAACCCACTTTCATTGAAGCACTTTTCTTTCCTCAAGAGTTACCCCTGAGTGGGCAACACTAAGTGATGTTGATCTGCAAAGCCATTGATTGGCTCCAGAAAGTAACCTCCTCTCCTCAGTTTCTTATGAAAGCTAGGTGATTTCACAATTGTCTATGTACTTGGTAGGAGTGATTCCATGTGAGATTCTTGATGCTCAATTCCTTGCTTGGAAATTTCACTTCCTTCATCCCCTCTGAAATCGTTTCATCATGCCAATTGCCTTCCATGTTTATCCATATAGTTGATTCTCCATCGAGCATCTCATCGCTGCCCCAAAGCTGATTTTTTCCATGTTTTGAAAAAAAATTATTCAATGCAAATCAGCTCAATGTTTTCCTTGTTATCTTCTTCCATGGCGGAGGTGTTGTCTTCAAAAATGGAGATGTCCAAAGGAGATACATGAACTTTTCTTCTTTTGCACTCATGAACTTCTTCACACAATGTGGAAGAAAAAGGCATGTTTTCATGTTTATTCTCATCAACCAAAGTATTAGAGAAGTCATCAAGCTTATCCAACTGCTCCATTTCAACATCAAAAATTGGTGCACCAAAATAGGAAGCACAAATTTACTCATACTTTTCTTGTATCTCCATGGCCCAGTCAAGAGTTCAAGACCGAGTTGAGGATCCTTAGTTTCTTCTATGGCCTTCAAGATATCTTGTACGGATAGTTCTTATAAAAATTTCATAGGATTTTTTTAATCTTTATTGAAGTAATATTCTTGTTGTGCCTCTAGGAGATGGTTAAAAATATGATCCATATGGGCCCGTGATTCATCTGAAACATTCTCGTTCACCTGTTTCATGATTTGCATTGCCGAAGATTCACTTTCTTGAATACACTGGCATACTTGATTCATGAAACCTATTGACAAGGAGAAGATATCCAAGATTTGTGGGAATGGTGCTCCTTCAAGCTCTAAATCCACATCATCTTCTCCTTGGTAATGAGTAGATAACCATGTTGAGGCAACAATATGAGAATATTTTCAGCTACATCTTGATCATCCATTATTAAATCCTCTTACTCAGGTGAAATATGAAAGGCTATGTTTTCACCATGATGATGATTCTACTCCTCGAGTGAGTAGAGGTTGTGTTTAAATTTCTCATTCTCCTCGGATTTTAAAATAGAGTAGGTTTCTTCCATTTGATCATCCATGATTGCATCGGGGAGAGTTTGATTCTTTGACTTCCTTCATTTCTTCATGCAACATTTTTACGTCACTTGAGGAATCAAAATAGGAAGGAGGATTATCTATGACCATCTTAAATTCATCATTTTGGGCCATGATGTTGGCTAAGTTTCTTGCACCTCTTCACATCTCTCCATTTCATCATCAATGAAAGATAAAAACTTGAAAAGAGATCATCCATGCTTACTTTGAATTGACCATCTTCTTCATCATTGGTGGAGTCTTCGCAGAGCATTGGATCATCCATTATGTAGCAAGGATCTTCCTTTCTTGAATATATTATTCCCCCGATGGGTTGTGACTTGAGCCAAATGGAATTGGTGAATGGTGATTTTATCTTTGTCTCTTATACTTCTTTCTCCAAGACGTTTTTGGCTTTCATTGGGAGGTTCCATGATAAGATCTTCTTTAGAAGCATCCGAGAATATTTTAGGAATGAAAACCTCATAGTATGGGTAGAAATCCGAGTCTTCTTCCATAGGGTGTGTCTCATATTCTTCCTCCATTTGATGCGGAGTTTCAAAATGTTCATATCTTCTCTGTAGAGCTAAAGCATACCTCCAAATTTCATCAAAGACTTCGGGGTCAGAATTTCCTTTTATTATGCTCTCAATTATTTCCACATATTCTCTTTTCAACATGTTCATTTCTTCATCGCCATATGTAATGAATTCGTATAGATAACTTTGGAATAAGGACAATGTTCTCAATTTTGTAGTGAGTTGTGTGAGATTTCAAAAATATTCTTTAGTGGATCTTGCACCATCTTGTCTTTCATCATCTTCTTGAATGTTGATTTTATCTTCATCGGAAGGCTCAAGGATAGGATTTTCTTTAGCAGCATTCAGTAACCTTTCGGGTATGAAAACCCTATGGTATGAATTATCTTCATAGTTTTCCTCTATAGGATAATTATCCTATTCTTCTATCTCGATATGGGCTGCTTCAAGTTGCTCATTCATCTCTTGCAAGAATTTGGCATATTCTTGAGCTTCACACCTTATCTTATGTCTCCTTTGAATCCATTCTTCTTCATCAATGACAGTTCTTTCTTCTTTCCTTTGTCAACACTAGTCCGAACCATGGCTGATCAACGATCTTCTTTTCCAAGAAGACATCTTCTTCTTCTTCATTGTCACTCATTGGTACTTCACTCCAATCTAGAAATTTCTTCATGATGTGAGAAACGAATGTGACAGGGGTTCATTCCTTGATGAATTCACCTTAAAAAAATGATTTTCCTTCGAAATCTGATTTTTATTTTATTTTCAGACCTTGCAGTCATATATTGGGTGCAGATGCTGCTAAATCTGCCCCACGGTGGGTGCCAAAAACTGTTGGCGAGAAAAAATTTTAGGTGGACAAACTTGTGGATTTCTCTCCAAAACTATGGGAATCTAAGTCCCTATATTTAATTGGTGAAGCTACCGTATGTGCATGTGTGAAAAAATGTGGATTTTTGTGGTGTCCTTTCAATTGAGGATCAACGGGGCACTCCATCGACCACCAGCAAAGCTATCAATCTCTTGCTAAGGAATACTTTGAATAAAAGTGGGAAAGGGAGTGAGAATTGAGGTAGGATAACTAATGTTGCAGGTAGAAAATCATATTCCTGCACACACACTAGTTAGAAACTTCATCACATGCACTAAATTTAGAGGAAACAACCCTATAAATGGCAACAAGACCAAATAGAATTTGATGAACACAAAGTATCATGAAATCCCTTAGTCAAAGAAAGCTAGAAACTCCTTCTTCTTGTATTGATGCTTAAACAGAAGTTGTACATAGTGGAGAAATGGAGGAAATTGAGAAGGAGGGAAATGGAAGAAAATGGCTATCTCCTTTGTTCTCTCAAAGTATAATATACTCTTGAGTTTACAAGATCAATCACCAACCCTTTGAAATGGGAATGGCTTTACAATTTATAGAATAGAATTGAATCCTCGTCTTCCTCATGACCTTTCAAATACCTTAATATGACTTAAGACTGTTCATATTCCACTTTAAATATTCAAGTCCCTTTTATAATAGAAAGGTGACTTAAAGTTACATTATATTTCTAAAGTCACTTAAGTCATATTAAAAAGTGCAACCCTCAATGCAAAAATATAACATTGAGGAGAGGGAGTGTTGTATGAGAAGAGAAGAGAGAGAGAGAGAAAGAAGAAGAAGAAGAGGAGATGTCATCCCAGATGAAGTCGCGATCCTTGCTGATGGAAAGCTTTGATGTAATGAAGTTCTAAATGTCCCATTATGCCAAAACTACCCTTTGAGTATGACTTACTATTTTTAGTAATTGTGAATTGTGAGTCGAGATGACCTTTTTGAAGACCTTTCTTATGATGCTCCTCTATGTTTTCCACCTTATTCATGGCATATTCAAATGGTGGCTTACCCAAAGTAACATACCCATATGCAAGGAGACATGCTATTTTTAGTAAGTGCACTAAGAATGTCAAATTGCAACAAAACGGGTCTTGAAATTCTAGGTTTTATTCTAGGGTTCCACACTCCGAATTTTGAGTAATTCCTTCATCTAAAAAAGTGGGAAGATGATGTTTTCATCGGTGGGGGAAGAATAATGACAAAAACCTCAATCCTCTATATCCCTAAAAAATAGGGGCTTCATGAAGCAAAAACAAGTTCAAGTGAAACTAGATTTTTGACGATCGTTTCCTCCAATTTTCGGTCAATTTCACCCACCGAACCTTGAGAAGCGGAGAGGTAGCTCATCGATTTTTTCCATTCTTGTGTCATGGTGACCATTAATGGAGATTGAAAATTGTAGGTCTTGTTTTTTTCTTTTTTCAATGAAATCAATTCCATTGTGATAGGTTTTTCATTATGGTGCTTCACGTGAAATTTCTCTTCAACCCGGGGACTAGTTTGATGGGAAATCAAGATTTTTCCTTCATAGAGCCGGAAAGATGATTTCTTCACTGCGATAATTACTTGCTGAAAATTAGATGTTTGAATATGATTTTTTAATGGCCTTAAATAGATAAGAACTCAACAATAAATGGTTTGTCAATCCGTGCAACGGTTTGCAAGATATGTTTGAATCTTCGTTTTCATGGCTATGGGGATTTCCACTATTCTTCTTCTATGTTCTTCATTTCTTCTTCTTAACTCGATGGATTATTCTTCTGAGAATTTTGTATCACCATGTGATAGAGGATTTTATTGTTTTTGTGAATCTGGTTTGAGGTTTTGAAATGGTGGAGTGCACGACTGAGGTGTTCTCTGTAGTTTTCTTCTTGTAATGTAGAAACAACTAAAAGTTAGAATATTTTTCATTTTTTTGACTTATAGTTGGGCACATTTTTTCATATTTTGTTTCCCGACCTCGGGGACATGAGAAACATCAATTTACATAATGACCAAGATGACGACATGTGGTGGCAATCATTGTAGGGAATGAAGGTGAGAAAAGCTGCTTTAAAGCACTGGGAGCTGAAAGTCAATCACGTGGGTGTCCAAATGACTCCCCATAGGGGCTGGGCACATTTTTCCATGTCTGATGTCCCCCACCTTAGGTACATAAGGGACATCAGTTTCCACAGTTGTCCTGGAGCTGACACGTGGCACTAGATCTAATGACAAGGAATGGATGCTCCAAAAATGCACCCGGGAGGTGAAAGTTGACCACGTGGGTGTTCAAATGAATCCCCATAGGGACTGGGAAAAATTTTCAAGGTCTGATGTCCCTCACCTTAGGGAAATAAGGAAATCAGTTTCCACAAAGTGGTCCTGGAGCTGACACATGGCACCAAATCCGACAGCAAGGAATGGATGCTCAAAAATGCTCTTGGGAATTCAGAATGTCAAGTCTTGAGGTCATATGATTGTCTAAGAGGTCACATGGGGGATGGGAAAAATTTTAAAAGGTTTTTTTACCTAACCTAAAGGATTTTGGGGACATGAAATTGCACCAGGATCCCAGTGTTAACACGTGTCCTCCCAAAAATGACTAAATCCTAAACTTCCTTTGAGAGGGTAACTTGGAAAGAAGATAACTTGAGCTCCTGGTGGAATTTCTTGGTGAAATTTTATATGATCTTGACTATAAATGTCATTTTGAATCCAATGGTGGGGATTAAATGTATTTATTCATTCATCAGATCCCTGAAAAAGTGGATTTTTGATTTGAGATTCCACTAGTACCTGATAAAGCGCACGCCAATCCTATGCGCCAAGGTGTTGTGAAAAATATTATTTCACCATCATATAGGTATTTGAATCCTCTTTCCATACGTTTTTTTTCTTCTAAATCCATCTAGAGCTCCCGGAATCATCATCTAAAGTCCGAGAAGATGTTTTAGATCTTTATCTTGCCTAGGCTTGTGAACCCTAATTTTTCTCAAAATTCTCCAAGTTTCTCAAAACTTCCCAAAATATTCCAAAATCATTTCCATGATGTTTTAAGGTCTTAAATTCACCTCCATGTTGAATTTTACCCTTCCGTTTTGCTCCAAGGGTTTATTCAGTCCTGGGAAGGCCAACGATAGCCCTTCCCTATACTGCCAGAAGATAGTATCTTTTCATAACTCCCTAAAATCACCTAGGGTATGAGATTACATTATTCGGAGGTCATTTGGACTGATTGGAAAGACCCGAGCTGTCTTGGAATGATGGGAATTGAAAAAATTAACATTGGGGTATCGTTGTCCTGCTTTGAAATTTTCAATTTCCCTGTTGCACATTTGCACAACAATAGTTCTAAACTGTGACTATATACTACTTTTGAATAGGATGGTGATTTGACCAATGTATGCACCCTTGTTTTGGGTGCATTTGACCTCGCTAAGAGAATGTGGACCAAAGGAGAGGAACCAATGTTGATCGAACTATAACCTTATAAGGGGAGGGGATGTGCTTGGTAGAAACCAATGCACACGTAAAAAAAGTTGCTAGAATTAAGTGTTAGTTAAAACAACACAAATATACATATAGAAGACAATGTGTAACCTAACAAGAAAGAAGACAGTGTATACCATGAAAATAGGGTTTTAAACATGGGACATCACTCACAATGTCACAAGAAAATTAGGTCAAAAGCATCCAAAAGCATACAATAAATGAACATACAAGACATAGGGAAAATCCTGCAAACAATGGCATATAAAAGAAAACAATGACGGAAATAGAAATCAAAGTAATAGATAATCATAGTAGTAAAGAGTTACTATAAAATAAAATGTTACACATGAAGCAGCCATTATCATGTTATAAATATATAAAGTATGTTCAAGCATGTATATATCGATAGAGTAGTGTGCTAGTAACAATAATAAGTAATATAAAATGAAACAATAGTTCTTGTAGTGTGTACGAAAGAAGATGAAAATATCTATGTAAATTCTGCATTCACAACTAGATAACAAGTGTACGACATGTGTATAAAGGAAATATAATGACATGTGATATATCTCACTAGCATAGTAATAAAAGTGTACAAGTGAGTACAAGTAAGAAAGAACAATGTGCAACCAAGATATACGGTATACCATGAGTGTGTGAGATGGAATGATATGCAATGTGAATGTGATAGAAGAAGTGTTCCCGAAGGAAATTTGTATGAATGTGTATTACATGAGTATAATTTATAAAATACCCCTTGAAAGTCAAGAATGAACCATAGAACAAGAGTGTGTCATCATGAAATGGTTTGAACATGTGCACTAGAAAGATAGATCAATGATGTATAGAGCGTAAAGAGTGTGAATATGGTAAGGTTAATTTCATATTTAGACCCTCATCATTTGAGTATGAACCATGGAACTAGAGTGTGTCATAGGGCGGTGTGTTATGTGAGAAGACAATGTGAGTAAGATGTGTCATAAAGTGTATAGTGTAGTGTGTGAGGTTCATGAATGTAGTATGCCCTCAACAGGTAAAGTTTGAACCATAGCACAAGAGTGCATCATAGGGTAATGGTTTGAAAATGTGTGCTAGAAAGATGGATCATAAATCATAGAGCATGAAGAGTGCATGATCGTGAGGTTCATTTGAAATTCAAACCATCAGAAATTGAGTATGAATCGGGAACTAGAGTGCGTCATAGGGTAGTGACAATAAAAAGTGTATCAAGATGTTTAATATTTCTTAGAAATAAAAAGTATGAAGCACGAAGAATAAGATTAGAAATGATAGCCAAGTGATACTAGGAAGGTGGCGAAGAGAATGAGTGTGATGGATCACAAGTGTGTTATGGATATTTATCTTGAAATGGAAGTGAAAGGATGTCATGGTGGAAGATGTGGCAATGTGTTAGGAGTATTAGATTCACTAAAGTAAGTTTTAGTATTGAGATAAAAGGAAAAATTATTTTTTGATATGTGAAATAGTGTAAAACTCAAGAGGATATGTAGAAGGAATAAAAGGAGTGATCTTAGGGTGATATATGAGGTCGAGTTTGGTGGATTGTGTTAGAATGGAAAGAGGTTCTTTGACTCCTTTTTCATATTTTCCTAATCCAATGCCATTGAAACCATAACGAAGTAGATACCAATACCCAAGACCATACTTTTTGAAATTGGAAGAAGGGGTGGCCTAAGTGGGGGATTTAGTGAAATGATTGATAGTGTTGCAATAGGAAAATGGAGAGGGATCTGCTAAGGCTTCATAGACCACATCTTGGTATAAAAATTTAATACGTGCATGAAGGGTTGAAGGGACCACATGCATGGCATGGATCCAAGTCATCCAAGAATAATATTATAGTTAATATTATTAGGAATGACATGGAATGGGATGGAAAAAGTGCATGGCCTAACAATAATGGGAAGCATCGTTGTACATAAGACTTTTTAGGTATATTATCAAAGATGCAAATGCAAATAGATGATGGAGTTAAGGAATGTGAGATTGCAAATGTTATCCCGATTCATTATCGACTAAGGCTCATTTAACCCCTAAGCTATTGATAGATACTTGAATAGAAAGGGGGATCATTACCTAAAATAGATTAAGAAGTGATTTCATTAGATGTAAAATTAATATGCTCTTTATTAAATGATAATGTTGTAGTGAATCTATGATACACATAGTCAAGAGAAGTATCAGGATGAATATAAGTAGTAGATAAAAAGGATTGAATTTGATTGGAACACGCGGATCTACCTACAAGAATGAATTGAGGGAGATACTCATGGTGGAAGAATCTAGAAAATAAGATTGTATGAATGTGGGCTCACCAAATGATTTAACAAATATTTAAATTTGTAAAATCGTAGAGGCTATTTTAGAAACACATGCGATAATATAACAATAAAAGAACATATATGACATAAGAAATAAGAAATATAAATTGAAACCCTAAGTGCAAGATAGAAAAGATAAGACTTAATTGATTCACAATAAATCCACGAGTTATACAGAGATGGGAAACTAGTGAAACATGAATGCAGACTGTCGCAACCAAACCCATAAAATTACATAGATGTCACAACTAGCTAGATCGGTGTTTACGGGTGGTATTAGGGTGCCTAAGTAGAAGAGACCATTTTGGGTGCCTGTGACTGCTCAAAATCTCATAAACATATGTTTGTAGTGTCACCGGATTATCGTAAACCTTCATTGTTGATCACATGTATGTCTCTGGATGTCTGCGAGAATTTTCATATAACCCGCAAAATAGTATTCACCTATAAAACCCCAAACCACATCAAATCTTAAAAATAAAATATGAAAATGGGGAGCCGCATTGACCCCGATCGATCACATGACAAAGTGAACTTACGACCGAGCGGTGTACTACATCTTAGACTCCATATAGTTATATGTATGTGTGATATAGATTGTGCCCTAGGAAGCTCTTGTGCAAGATGCATTTGATAGAGAGTGATAGTTAGATGTAGAATGTAAGTAGATGTGTAGATGGAACAAAATAAACTTCCCCTCTTATACGTGTATCTGACAGAATTAGCAATCCCTTTTCCCTTGAATGAAGCTATGTGTATGCTTTGATGCTCTGTAATGCCTTTAGATGTAACCTTAGGTGATGATAGTGGATGATTAGAGCTTGGTCCTTTATTTTGGTCACATATAATTGTATTTATATGATTCCCTTGTTTGAATTTTGTAATCAACCACTAAAAGGTCGACCCATAAGAAATAAAGCTTCCCAAAAGATAAAAGATACCCAAAAGGGTTGAGTAAGATAAAAATTAAGTCAAGGGCACCTAGAGGAGATGAGGATGCCTATACGTTGGCATCCTAGGCTGGGCACTTTGTATCTAGAGCCATAAAAGGTGAGGTAATGAAAGTTAGACTCGGAATTAGGGTGTGCGAGGCTAAACAAGAAACTAAAAATAAATCAAAGAGGGAAAATATAGTAGTCAATTAGTAATTTTCTCCCTTAGGAATCATATTAATGCAAGTATGTGATTATGACCTAGAAATTGATTTTTAATAAAATATAATTATTTTACTAAAATTTGAAAGAAACAATTGATACAATGAAATACAAATGCTAGGAAATTTATTTGATCAAATTATGAAAGTAAATGAGAGAGATAGGGAACTTACCTTGATTTCTCTTATCCCGAAGTGTGTTTGGACTAGATGAACTAATGGAACAATAACTCAAAATGTTGCAATTATGCTCAAAAATACGGGGATTTCAGAAATCACTAGACATAAGTGCCTTGGCAAGGAAGATGGTGCTGCAAGCACCCTAAACCTTGGTGGGGAGCTTGAGTCACATTGAAAAAGGTTAGGATATGGTTTTAGCATTTTCACTATGGTTTTGCACTTTATCACCTTTTATCACCTATGTATCGTACTTTGACTTTTAGAGTACACCGTAAATCTATAATACAAAAACCTCCTCAAAACCCCTTAAAAAGACTTCAAATCCTAAAAACAAAAGATGCAAAATGAGGGCTTGGAATGTCCTCGGCTATCAAACTAGTAAAATTACAACTACGTATTGCACTACATCTCAAACCCAAGATAGTTATATGTGATTATGTTTGCAATAGTGCTTCTAGGTTGCCCTCATGCAAGTGATGCCAAGATAAAAGGAGGTAGTTAGATATATGTAAATGCGTGGATGGAAAAATGAACTTCCCCTTCCTATGCGGTGTGTATGCGGAGTAATAATCCTGTAGACACAAAATCACACACTTTGGGTAATTATTTTTCCCGATTACATACTACTATTCATATGATTCCTAAGTAAGAATGGTACTAGTTAACCCATGTCATTAGCCACTTTTCTTTTCTTTCTATTGCTACTTTCGATATTAAACCCTTACTTTTTAGTTTTCCTTTTCGGTCTTGGCATTTTTACCCTTCACACCAACATCCGGACCAAGTCGTCAACACCATATACCATCATATAATCATGGCACCCCTATCCCCTTTAAATACTTTACTCAAACTTTTTGGCTCATTTATATCCATTTGAGCATATTATCTATTTTATAGTCGGGCTTTTCGGGGCTAATTACAAAATTCAAACAAAGGAATCATATAAATATAAATTTATGTGATCATAATAAAGGACCAAACACAAAAAATCTCTTATATCCACCTAAATTTGCTTCCATCTAGCTCCATCACAAGGGACACAAGGGATGGTTATTTTGCATACACTTCATAGGAGGGAAGTTCATTTTATTCCATGCACACATTTACTACATTTATTTACATCTATCTACTTTCTCACTATCCAAGTGTGACTGGAATAAGAGTAACCTAGGGCACAATTCCACACACACATAACTACATTAGGTCTGAAATGTAGTGCAGCACTTAGTTGTAAGTCCACCATTGTCACGGCTGAGGACAGTCAGACCCCTCATTCTGCATATTTCTTTTTTAGGATTTGATGTCTATTTGAGGTTTTGTAGGTCTATTCTTCATTGCAATTTTATTGCAACCTCGGAGATCTTTTTATAAATCCATAGTGATAAAATTTGAGCATCAACAAACATCTTTCACTCCTGAGAATTTGGTTTTTTGATAATTTTTGTAGACCTAGGCACCCATTAGTACCCAAGTGCCCGTGGGTGCCCCTATCCCTATGTACATGTTGGAGTCCATCTTATATGTTCATATTTGCATTCTGTGCTCCACCTTCAATGATTAATGCTTCGTATTTTTATAGTTTCTAGTCCTTTATTCCTTCAACAACACTATAAATAAGCTAAGGCATCTTAACCTTATTTTCACATTAGCTTTTTCAATATTTATTTCTTAACTTGCTTTGATATATTTCTATATTTCGTTATTGCATTTACTCACTACTACTTTGTAGCATCGATTAGACTTGTATATTTCATATTTTAGCTTAATCAAAGCCCAATATGTTCCCCATTTGATATGTAGATAGATAGCCCTTGATATAAATTTCCTATCATTATCTTTGGTATGTATCTTTGTGTTTATATAAGGATCTCTTTCTTGAATTTCAACACTATTGACCCGACATGCCAACTAGTACCTCGTCATATGAGTGGAAAAACCTAAAAAAAATGACCACAAATATCAAAAATAAGATTAAAAATAAATAGGGCACAACCGCCCGGGATGGATAGGACCTCCGGGTGTTAATGTCCGAGACAACTAACGATGAGTGTGCGAAAGGATGAGAGATAAGGATCCTTGTGACGTGACCGAATTGGGTGTATGAGTGACAAGTGTGAAAGATAAAAGTAATAGAAACAATTAACACAAGTACATGGACTAGCAAGTGTGTCATTAGTGAATACTTTTCTTACTCAAGATCGATATATAAAACAACATACTTGGTGATATTGTAGATAATAGTGAGTGTGTGATTTTGTGTCTACATTTTCCCCCTACATTATTTTAATGAAATTAAAGTAATTTAGAGGAAGTAAGGAACGTACCTCGAAGAAGTTTGAAGAATTCGTATTCTAGAATTACGCCCAAAATAAGAACATGTAACATGGTGTACCATGGATCAGTGTGTTGATCCATGTGGCATAAAGAGAGATGGTGAATCATTGTGAGGAGCACTAAGTGAGATTGATGATTTTGATATTGAGTGATTAGAGATTTTAATTTTATCGTTGATGGAGATTTGTTGGGGTAGGGAGTGATCAGTTCCCAACCCAATTTTGTATGTGTGAAAAAATGAGGATTTGGGCATCCTATCACCAAAGGAAGAGTGTAGGGAGAGAGGTCTATTTTTACCCTCCAAATTTAATTACATCCTCAAAAGGTCCAACCACTGTAGATGGACAAAATACCAATTTGTTTTCATTTTGATACATGTCTATTTATTTTGGTCAAGTGAAAATAACCCACATAGGATTTTTACAAGAAAGGAAATGATGTCTCATTTCCCCCACTCCAAGGGTGTCATGGTATGTATGAGATGGATTCCATGTTAGGTCATCTAGAAGTGGTAGAAAATATAGAGATAACTTCCCATGTTAGGTCACCCACAAAGTGTGATATAACTCCCAAGTTAGGTCATCTGGGAGGAAAAATAAGTTGTATTTGTGTGGATTTATTGATGTGAATCGAATAGTAGAATATTTTATTTAAGATTTTAATGTTTGATTGATTACTCATGGAGATATTTTATGCTTATTTCCCAGATTAGTTCATTATGGGGAATTAGTAGAAAATGGTGTGAGATATTGCATGATGTATAAGAAATTTTTTGATAGTGAAGAATTAGAAATGTAGGAAGATTGCATAATGGTGTGAGGTGAGTTATAGGATGACCCCGATTGTATTCTCCCTCTTTCGGTGAAAGGGAGAGTGATGGTGAAAATGAATATAAAGCCTAAAGTAAATATGTGATGATGTAATTGTGATCGAAGTGCAATATAGCCGATGTTGTATAATTGTGTTTATATTGAGTTAGAGTTGTGTCGAGTAGGAATATAGTGTTTGTGGAATTTTTACGATATGATAGTAAGTGGAATTATGAAGAGAATGGTGCAAAGGAGACAAGAATTGGAGTAGTGATGCTTAGGATACAATAAAAAAAATTTGATGTGCATTAGTTAAGAGAACTATAGCGAGGTAGACAATTGAAATTTCATATAAATAGTAATAGAAAAAAGTGAATAAGTATTTCATTTGATCATTGCATGAGTGTGATTGTGAGATCTAAGTGTGTGAAGATTCCATAAGTTAAAGAACCGTGATTGATTTGATTTGAGATTGTGGTGGTGCTGTGGCATCACATATGATAAATGGTGGTAAGTGTGCTTTTTAAAAAAATTGTGTTGAAATTAGTTATTTTTCATGATTTTTTCAAAAATATTTTTATGTTTCTAGGCATTTTCACACGAGTAAGAGTGGCGAAGGTTCTTATTACCTTTGGAATGTCGGTGCCCAAATATGGGCATTGGTGACCTATTCACAGGAATTCACATCCTTCTCCCTGGCGGCGACGACCCGAAAAGCCTATTTTAGCCCAAAATGTAGTGAATGTAAAAAGTGATGGTTGATGGTTTTGTTGTGTTCTACATGTATACGAGGTATTGATGTTGTGTTTGTTGTGCGAGAGGGATATTTATTTGCAAGAGTTATTTGGTGGTCATCATTTGAGCACATTGAACTAATATTGGGTTTGTTAGATGATGAGTGGGATGTACTAGACCATTTCAGCTTGCATCACATAGACAGGATGTAGTATTTTCCCCATAATATGTCAATTATTATCACATTTTATGAGATATGGTGTGTAGATACTTGTACATTTTGGTTTCCTACTGGAGAGATGACTGTGACTTTGGAGGATGTATATCTCTTATTTTGATTTCCTATTATTGGTGAGAGGGTTTAGGTGATGGCTATAGACGATGCATAGAGAAATATGAGGGCCACTAGGCGGTACTTTACAGGGACCCGAGTTCACACTGAGGTCCATATCGTCTGGATGCATTACTAAGGTCAAGGGTTCCGCATGTGTGGAAATTTATTGTTGTGATTGCATCCTCGATTCTGATAAAGGGTGGTAGTGTGTATAAGATGTATGATATTTTTCATTTTATAGAGAAGGATGGGACGAGATATGCATGGGAACAATTTGTATTAGCACACTTGTCCAGGGACCTATACAAGTTCACGTAGGAGGAGCATGGGGTGAACCGGATCCACCACATTTTTACATGTATGATAATACGAGCATATTACGATATTGAGGCCATTTGGTGGACCGTGTATGCAGAGGTGTTCAAAGTAAGTGGATGGATACTAATACCTACATATTGATGTTAGATTGCATGGGGCTAGGGTTTGTTAAATGGAGGCCATTTTGAGACTATGGAGGATGGCCAGAGGATGTAGTGGAGCTTTGATGTATATGGCATACTATTTGGTTTGAGGATAGGTTTCTTGGGGTGGTCTAGCTATTTCAGGGAGAGCGTGTATCACGATAGTTTGGCATGGCTCAAGATGTACCCCAAATCTATATATGTGGTGAGATCCACAATGGAACTAAGGAGCGTTTGATTGAGACCAGAGCCCACATGGGTGCATTTATTACCCCTATCCCATAGGATTCTTATGCGGCCATACGGCCAATACTGAGTTGATGACACGGGGTGTATAGAGGCGCATAGTGCATGGTGGGTAACACACCAATGGGTGCTACTATATCTAGTTGTTGTCGATGTAGTGGGAGTACCTCTAGTAGGAGGATTAGATGGACAAGAACATGCCCTCGTTGTTGATGATGTGGCATCGAGAGTAGAGATTGATTATATGTTTATTGATAGTTGCGAATTATTTTGTATTTAATTGTGTCTTACATTGGATATGAACTAATGTAGTGTTTTAAATCGTTGCGGTGGATACTAGTCACTTATTGTTGACACTTTGATCCACACATTGACATAAAATTTTGCCACCGATGTTCTCATTTGAGATGGGATGCTAGAACAGTGGATACCACTACGGTGAGCATGTTAATCTATTTTATTGAGTGGTGATAATGGCGATACTTGTACCATGATATTGAGCGAGAGGTATGACACACGATAGGATACACAACAAGATAGAGAGGTTATGGGTGGAATTACCTTATGACAAGATGTATTTGCAAGGTTTTTATAGCTACGAGGTTTATTTTGTGGAGAAACCTATTGAGCTAAATTTACTACGGAAGTAGGTAGAGAGGTATAGGGGCCACAATCAATGACGTAGATTGAGTTGTGAAGCTTCTAGTTCTAGAGCTCCCACAATTCGTAGATAGTGATAGTGATGATGAGATATGATGTATATGTATGTAGGGGCTTTCCCCTCGGTGATTTTACTATGTAACCCTGATATTTTGATGATATATAGATATGGATGATTATCATCATTGTATTGTGTTGATGTGTTATATTGATATGTGATGTGTTGAGCATTGTTCGTATGTGTTGATTTGATTTGCATTATGTAGTTGTTAATGTTGACTAATGGATAATGATGTTTAATTTGGTCATAGATAGATAAGTGATGAGATAGTGTATGTGATAAAAGATTGTGTATGAAATATATAAAGTGTTATTATTATACGTGATAGATAAATGATGAAAAGGTGTATTGTATGTATGAATAGAGATGTGATGAATGGTAAAGTATGTATAGAATGAATGAGATGATCATAAAATTGTTCTTAATCGTGTGTTAGCATTATGAAGATAGGGGAGGAAGAATAATGATGCCCACGGTGTGTGAATGATGAGTTTCATTTATGTAAGACCTCTTAGTAGTCAAAATGAACCGTATAGCAAGAGTGTGTCATCGGGAAGTGGTTTGAGAATGTACGCTAGATATATAGATCGAAAAAATGTGTAGTGTAAAAGTGGAATGAGTTTCTTTTGTAAAAATTCCTCTAAAGTCATGTAATAACCATGAGAACATGAGTGTGTCATTAGGGGGTATGGTGATAAAAATCACCTACCAAAGACCAAGCGGATGTGGAGCGGTGAAAACATGTGAAATGGAAGCAGCATGATTGTATGAACCAAATTGAATGCCTGATGATATGGTGCCGATGATGGGAGATGCAGTGGTGGGAAGCAAATATTTTTATGGCTTAGGAAACCAATGTGTAGTAGGAGCACTATGTGAGGGAGGGTGTGCATGAATAATGACCTACGGTGGTGGATGATTAATTATGTTAGAAGCGGGTGAAGGAGATAAATTCACTAGAGTAAAAACACACTTGTTTGGAATTACAGACATAGACCACTCACAAGAGCGATAGCCAAAGGAAATGAAACCCTTGTCTTCTAATTTTTGTAATATATCATGAAGGGAACAAGTCATTATCACAATGTCTATTGATGCAATGATGATAGTTACATAAAGGTCAATCATGTTGATGTTGCAAGTAATGAGGTGGATGATGTTGATTAGAAGGTAAGTGAATCAAGCGCTTGTCAAGAAAAGCACGTAACACATCATGAGGCCTAGTGTCATGAGAAAAGTGTAATGGCTCCCATGGGGGAGATGCAAAAGTATGAGGAGGAGATCGACGTGGTGGAGGAGACATAAGACACTTATGTTATGGATAATATTGAACTTTCTTGTTGGGTAGAGGAGATGGAGACCTTATAGGATTCTCAACGAGATGGAAGAGGAGAAGAACAAGATGATGCAGTAATAGTAAAAATAGGAGGAGGATCCATGACATGTGTAGTAATGAGACATTTTTCTAAATCAATGACTTTGTAGCATAAGAGTGTAAATTATTCCCATGTATCATATTGTAATCATTTCTTTAAATCATGAATCAAGCAATGAAAAAACATGAATTGTTTCTCTATTTCAATGAGTTGGAAGAATAATTGATGCATGTAAGGATTAAAACATAGAATGTAATCAATAATAGGTTATGTCTTTCCTTTATGTAAGCTAGGTAAGTGATCATGTGTGACTCTAGGGCCATTGTTAAGTATGAAGCGATGAAGGAAGGCCTCTTTCATCTCACAATATGTACTAATAGATCCAAAAGGTAGATGTGTGTACTATTAGAGAGCATCAATAGTAAGACTATGAAGAAAATATTTAAGCAATAATCGATCATTAGAGTAAGAATCCATAGCTAGACAATAATGCTTGAGATGCAAATATGGATTGCCAGTACCATCAAAGCATGAAAATTTAGGAATAATGAAATCCTTAGGGAATGTTGAATTGTGAATGTTTTTGGAATTTGATTTCCGTGTAAATAATTTTTATCAATAGAAGCATAATAGGCCTTTCTTTCGATCTTGAGAGATTGGACCTGAGATTGTAATTTACCAACAACATGCATGAGTGATAAGATATCATGTGAAGGAATGGTAGAATATGTGAATGGTGTATTGAGTGGTTGCATCTTGCCATTATGAGTGATCATAGGGATGTCAAAAGAAGTGGAGGATGTCGATGCTATAGGCACATCGGGTGTAGGTGCGGAAGAACTAAAAAGTGGTGAAGAACATGGAATATAGATATAATTATTAGGAATAACATCGGAAGAGTTATGAAGCAATAGAAGAAGATGAATCAACATGCATGTTACTAGACACAATCTTAGAAAGATGGAAGTGGATAGGATAATTCACATTTATCAATATAAAGAGAAGGAAAATCGTTACTAGCATGTGCATCATCGAGAAAAAGACTCGGATGCAAGGATTTCATCAAGCATATCATCAATATACAATGAAGTAGGAGGAGAAATAGTATGAGATGTATCTTTACAATCATTAGAGACATTTTCAGAAATGTAAGAGTATGAGATGTAGCTATACAATCATCCTAACTAGTATTAGAAACAACATCATGCACATGTATATTTTCATCATGTTTTTATCTATTCTATCCCAATCAAGACCAAGCAAGTAATCGATAATAGTCTCATCTAGAGTTTAAGCAGGAATAGAAGAAGGTTGAGGAGGCATATTGCTTATGAAATAACAAGGATTACAACTTAAAAACTTGTTGGATTAAAAAAATTCTAATGGTAGAATGATCAAAGATAGTAGAAACATTGCATTCATTGGCTAACGATTGTCTTTTTGTATCATCTAAAAAGTAGTATTATGATAGAGAGTCATAAGATCCATTAGGGTTTTAGTGGATCTTAGGGAAAGGAGTTATAAGCTACATGTTCACCAAAATGATTTAATAAAATCTAATTATTTTATTAAAATTTGAAAGCAACAATTTCTACAATTCTATACAATGAAATAAAAATGTTAGGAAATTTATTTAATCAAATTATGAAAGAAAATGAGAGAGATATGAAACTTACCTTGATTTCACTTATCTTGAAGTGTGTCTGGAGTGGACAAACTAATGGAATATTAACTTAGAATGTCACTCCATTAACTCGAATGTCACAATCATGCTTAGAAAAATGCAAACATGTTGGAAATCACTTTGGAAGCGGGAGTCTAAGCAAGGGTGAGGGTGCATGTGGGTTCCCTAGACCTATGTGGGGTGATGGAGTCTACTAAGAAGGGCAAGAGCTTGTTTCAGCACTATCGTTATGGTTTCACACTTTTTAAACTTTTATCACCTATGTGTCGTACTTTGACTACCGAACTACCTATAAATCTGCAAAGATAAAAAACTTCTGGAAAACCCTCAAAAAGACATCAAATCCTAAAAATGAAAGATGGAAAATGAGGGGTCATATTGTCATCATCTGTCCAACTAGTGAACTTAAGACTGAGCACTACGCTACATCTCATACCCAATGTATTTCTATGTGATTGTGTGTGTAATAGTTCTCGTAGGTTTCCCTCACACCGATGATGCCAAGATAACGGGTGGTAGCATGATATATGCAAATATTTTGATGGAAAAATGAATGTCCCCTTCCTATACAGTGTGTATGCGAGTAATAAGCCCAAGATGTATCCCCTTTGATAAGTAGATAGATAGCCCACGATACAAATTTCTTGCCATTATAATGATACATATGTTGTGTTTATATAGCGATATCTTACTTGAATTTTGACACTAATGACCTAACATGTTGACTATTATCTCGGTATATGAGTGGGAAAACTGAAAATACCGGCCTCTAATGTCAAAAATAAGATTAAAAAACAAAGAGGACACTGGTTCCTAGGATTGACAGAGCTTAAAGTGCTATTTTCCAGTCATGGGTACTAGTATCTAGAGACAACTGACGATGAGTGTGCGAAGGCCGAGAGACAAAGATCCCCGTGACGTAACCAAAACTGGGTGTATGAGTGACAAGTATGAAAGATAAAAGTAATAGAAACAATCAACACAAGCATATGGACTAGGAAGTGTTCCATTAGTGAATAGTTTTCTTACTCAATATCCATATATAAAACAACATACTCATCAAGGTATGGTGAATAGTAGTAAGTGCATGATTTTTGTCTATAGAAATGTACCCAAGTGCAAGAATTTGTGTCTACGAAATGTACCCAAGTGCATGAATTTGTTTCTATAGAAATTTACCCAAGTGATTCATTTTTGTCTATAACCGGGGCTCATTAAATATTGTCTAAATACACAGGTGCCTCTAAAATACCAATTCTACACAAAGATTCGGATTGCAAAAGGAGGGGGCACCATTCTTCATTAATGTTGGTGGTTGGGAATGATTTGATAACTTGTGTGTTCATAACCATCTCTTTTTCCTCAAATCCGTGTTAAACATTTTGACCCCCAGGACGTATTAATTTCTAGAATTGATGATACTAAGACATAGTCATTAATGATACCTTTCCAACAATACCATTCTTGTTTGATCTCGCTAATCTTGTAAAGAGAGTTATGGACAAAATTTTCCTTGCTCATTCCACGGATTTTCCTACATTTCTCCCTTCTTTTGGTCCTTCATAAATATTTGAATGTTTTGAATTTCATGTGGTATTTTATTTACCGTTGGGTTCTTCATTTTCACACATTTTTGAATTTTATGGAGCGATATCCTTTGAAACACTTGTAGAACATTGAATTAGTGTGTTATGGATTTGTGATTTAACTACACTCTCCAATTCTCTACAAAAGGAATCCTGCGACATCTAAATTTCTTATCATTTAACCAATTCATCCTGATTCATGACTCGCTCACTTCCTTTGTACCCCAAGTTACTTGATGACCCACAAAATAATACATTCATGAATTCTGTGAGAAGTTGGAATAAAACCTCATGGCTCCCATGGAGCATTAAAATGGATAACTCCATCTTGATGAGTTATTTGAAGTCGCAAGGGGTGCAATTTCAGATAACAGAAGTTTCCCCACTTGGTCATGTCCCTAATTTCATTCGAAGGTTGTTGATACTTGATTATGTACATCATAAAGGTTATTGTATCTTGTCATATTGTTTTGATTCTTTTTCCATGATTACATTGTTTTTAGTTGTAAGAAGTCCTACTACTATCCCTAAGATGAATTTCATATGGTATCATGTTTTGTTCAAAGATTGGAACCATGATCTGTAATAAAGTAAGTTCTAAAACAAAGAAGGATGTTGATGGATTTGTGAAGGTTAATATTAGGATATAAAATGACAAGATTGAAGAAGTTTGAAAGAGTGCATCAAGTAGGTGATCTAATGATCATTAAGGTAAAAGGATAGGTGTTACACCTATCATAAGTCTGAGGAGATTATAGATGAAGTATGATAAGTTAGGATGGTAATGCTGATGCACAAGTGTGGTATCTATAAAAACAAATTGTGAGTATACCCAGGATAAATATGAAGAAAAATGGCATCCATTAATGCTTTACAACCTCAACAGATGATGTGATAGGTCTGAAATGTAAAAGAATAATCTTCAAATTTTCCTAATGATTAATTCAAGGCTTTTAGAGTATTTAGAAGCATGACAAGAGTGATGTATTCTCTAAGGTGATTTCCTTGAGTAATAAAGGTTTGTGTATTATTTAAATCTTGAAGGTATAAATCAAATAATATAATGGTATGACAAAAATGATAGAATATTTCAGAATTCTATGGTGTTGTTTGATTCATAAAAAGGAAGGGTCTATGTTTTTCCACTTTAGTTGTGTTCGAGAGGTTGTGTACGTATGATCATGGTCTTTTCAAAGAAATCATAATTGAAAGGATCTCGTAATGATCTTGAAGTTTTATTGTATCAAATATAGGTTTGAAGTCATAATGGGCATCCTCAAGTAATTTTAATGAGCATTATCTCAAGGGGATATTATGTTCTCAACATTTTCCTACAAGAATTTAGTCAAAGCATACAAGTGTGTCCCACTTTTTGGCCATAAATATTTTAAAATATGACTAGTAAATAAATAATTAAAAATACTATAAAAATTTTAAAAATCAGGTAAATTCTAGATGCCCTGCACCTTGGTATTTATAGCCTCTTAAAAATGCATGTTTGGTCATTTTATATGTGTTTGGTCAAGTTTTGGTTGTCATACATAGTTTGCTGAAAGTAAAAAAACTACAAAAAAGTGGGACACAGTTATATGATTTGACCCATATCTAAGGAAGTTGGAAGTATTGTTCATCAAGGTAGTATGAAGAAGGTTAAGTATTGTCAAAGGCCACAAGGTTATTTTTCAGAATATATGCTTTATTACTAGTCTGAGAGTGAATTTTTAGGTTTGTAGTGGTGTCTCAAATAGAGTATGGAGTGGAAATAATGCATGTGCAAGGTATATAGTCTAACATAAAAGATGTGCAAATTATGCCAAGATGGAAAGACGTCTAAGGCTTGATATGTAAATTATTCATGAGTCTTTACTATTAATAGATATGTTTTTAAACACTTAACAGCTTATTATTAGAAGCTTTTATGGAAATCCAGAGGTTTGTATGATGCCTCATAGTAGTTATGAAAAATTTATAAGTCTTCTATAGTTTTAACAAGGGTTGAGTGTATATCTAGGCAATATTAGATGGTATAAAGGTCATAAGCATTTAGTTCTTGGATATTGAGGTAGAGTACTAAATCCAGGCATGAGATAAGGCATGTTTTGTTATGGTATATTGATGTGAATCTAGGCTGCAAGAGGTTGAAATACCTCCAAAAACACACATAAACAACTTTGTAAATAAAACCAGGAGTTTCAAAATAGTTTACTTCTTATTACGAATTCACACTAATCTATTACATCATTCTGATCCTCCTTTTATTTCAAGACTACTCAAAACCCTAAAATGCCAACAAACCCTAAAATGCAAAACCACTCGATTGACCCCAAAATTTGTGTGCCAAATATGAATTCATAAATTAGGGCTCACGTGAAATTTGGACTTATTACGACAAGCACAAAAAAAGTTATTAAAGTTCTAAGACCTAGTCAAAAGCGAGAAAAACATTCGGAGCCAATTTTAGGCCACTAGATGAAGGAATCCAATCCCAAAAACGTGCCAATATGGGCACAAAATTGCAAGAAAAGTTTACCCCAGCATAGTACTAATGTATATCTACCACCCTGTAAAATTTCAAGACGATCCAATGGTCGAGATCAAAAGTTATGGTCTCTGTAAGTTATGCTCCCACATCATATATCCATAGAATTATATGGCTTTGAGAAGGACATTAAAGAGCTATGGACAAGCGAATTAGGATTATTGTAGAAGGTTTTAATTTTTTTCTATCATTTTGAGTGTGAAACCTTCAAGGTATGTAAGTGCTCTATTTTCTATTGAGTATCATAAACATCTTGTTTGATGTGATTATGATGAGTTAATGAACTCATAGAGAGTTAGTGAGATATAGGTTACAATATTTCGTATGAGATGGTACCGATCATGATAAGCAAGTCAAAGGCCTACTTTGTATAGTGAATATATTTTCACAAAACACAATCAAGGTATAACGAGTTGTATAGCGAATGAGTCAAGCATAACATGTAGTTTGCATGTATCATATGGTCATATAAAGGTTTGAAGTATGCATTAAGGTTTGTTTGGGTATGTATAGTTTTGTTTTTATTTTTGGTTCTTAATTGATGTCTCATAATATTAGAGGATCTCATCATGTTCTTGATCACATTACAAGTGATTTGAGTGAGTTTTGTTTTCATATAGTAGGAATACAAGATGTTAAAAAGAAAGGGGTCGAAGAGTAGTAAGTGTTCTCTCTTCCATAATAATGTATAAGGTTGTGAAAATCCCTATAATCAAGGGAATTTGATCCCGGGGAGTAGTGACAAGTGTGAGCTAATGATTGTCTTGGTATATGGACTATTGATTTAAGGATTGATACTACTATGAAAGTTGTGTGTTCTATTTTGAATAAATACTAAGATATATAAGCTCTTCATAATGGTTTTAGTATGGGAAAAAAACTTGCAAAGAAGGATTGACGATAGGGTCACGGCCGGAAAAAGCATGTGATGCATCTTTTATCTCAAAATAAAGGTCTCATCATTAATGATGATGTACGATTCAAGAGGTTGAGGTATGCTCTTAAGTATTATACATGAGATATGCTTGTAGAGACTTCTTTCAAAACTTGAAGTTTTCTCCATGAAGGTTATCAAGAAATTTCAGGTGGGGGAGTTAGTTATATGCTTCAACAGATGTATTATCATGAAAATAAGGTAGTGACCACTCAAAACTTTTCTCGGAACTATGTCATTTTTTTACCTATCTCCATTACATTAGATCAACTTATGTGATCTCTTGTTTTCATTGTCATTATGGGGAGTCATTAGATGGTATTTCATTTTATGTGATTTCTCTTATTGTAGTGAGAAGTATGGTGAGTTGGACCAAAGTATGTTTTAGAGATTTTGGTACTAAAGGTGGTTATGTTAGTTCTTGGAGGAAAAACTTAGAGCTTTATCTTGTTAAAGACATATAAGAAGCTGTATACCACATATGAAGACAAATTTGGATTAGTTTAGGGGAGATATTTGTATGATTATTATTGGTCCATGAATCTTAGTACTATTGATTGAAGCATAGAAACAAAGCACAATCCAAGGGAGAGTATTTTTAGTAAGTTTCTTGTTTGCATTATTTTCATTGTGTCTTTTCATTTTTCTCATGTTGATTTATCATTTTATACTTTTACATAGATTTCAAAGGGGGAAGAGGCATGAAAACATTTAAAAGGGATTCATTTAGTTTTTTTGTCTTGAAGTTTCCATCAATGTTTCAGATGGTAGTTTCCATCAATGAAAAAAAGCGAGAGATTGTTGTCTATTTTGTCTAAGTGTTATCATTGATTTCAAAGGTAATTGATGGAAAATGGATTTTAGGTTATTTAGGAGTATCCATGAGGTGTGAAGCAAGGTCAAGTATGAAGTTTGATTGGTAGTGTCTAGTTTTGGTGAAGTTCTATGTTGTCTTGGTGCGTGGTCTAGGATGCATGGTCATGGTATGAACCTCCAAACTTAGTAACAGGATGGTATGAGTTCAAACATGTTCATAGTTATGTAACAAATGTGTCCATGTGTCATGTAAGGTGTCATCATGGTCAGTACATGTGATGTCATGTGTTGAAGTGGTCATTCTAGGCCTATTTTTAAACCTAATGCTTGTAGTTTATCCTAGTGACATGAGAAATGGAGCAGGGAATACTTGATGAATGATGTGGAGTTTATGTTAAGGTTTTATAACATGTTAATGAGGAGTATCAAGTCAATATTCAGAGGTTTAGTGCTTGTATTAGTTCCTTTGAAGCAAGTTTCTTGAGAACAAGGTAGGATTACATAGGTAAGTCATGGTGGTGAGAGAGTTTCAGATGAATTTGAGAAATGATGTGACTGAGGAAAATTATATCAGGTTGTTGTGATGATACACGTAAAGTTTTAGGTCCAGGTGATGAATATTTTTAAGATATTGAGTTTTTTCCAAAACTGGGTTTTCAAAGGTGTGTTTTAAAGCTAAATCTTGAATTTTATTCACATGGGGACTTGAGATCCTTAGAATAGGTAATTAGGTCAGTTATGAATATTTTTCAAGTGTAATGAAGTTGTTTTGTCATCATCATTTTATGAACAATTATTAAGAAGCCAAACAACTTTTTAACCCTCATAAAACCCTAGCTCTATAATGACTTGGGAGATATTGAGTATAGTGACCCAAAATTGATTTTTTTATCAAAAATAATGATTTTATGTTATAAAGGACTCTTCCGGATCTCTCCACATGTTATTTAGAGATCTTAATAATAGTATGTGGGCCCACCTAAAATAGAAAGTTCCTAGAAAGTTTTAGTTTTTACAAAAGTTTCCCATTAAACATATTGACTAATTTACCATTTATTGAATCATGGTAGTTTTAATACATTTCCATGATGATTTCAGATCATGTTTGTTCCTCTAAAGTGCAAAGTGTTCCCTATTTATGAGGACTAGTTTTTAAGGCAGTTTTGGGGTAGTTTTGAGCAATCTTAGAAAAGAGTGGTTTTGGAGGTGATATAGCTATAGTTATGAGTTGATTTGTATTTTTAATATTTCATATTCCAAAATAGTTCCAATGATATATCACACTTGAGTTTTTCTAAGAAATGAGCAAGTTATGACTTGTTCTTTGAAGGTCAATTTTGAGGGTGCTTGGTTGAGCATGGTCTCAAGTGAGTTTCATGGTGTGATGCTTGGTCTAAGTGTGTTACATTTTTTATGGAGGTTTGTGAGTTATAAAATATGTGTAATTATGGTCCATGTTTTGTGGTGTTGTTTGTTGTCTTGTTAATTCCTTCTATGGCAAGTTGTTTGTTTTGGGGTTTCAAGACTTGTTGTGTCCCAATGGAGCTTTTGGTGCATCTATTTTATTTTGGTGACCTACTTGGAACTTTTTGTGGTATTTTTATTATTCTCTTATGATTTGTAAATTATTTATTCACTATTAAGTCCGATCCGGGTGATTTAGGGAAAAGAAATAGGTATAAAATAAAATTAGAAGGTTCATTATGACTAGTTGTTGGTGTGGATGAGAAGTGTGACCTAGAAGGCATATTTAGGAATGTGATGAAGGTTATTATTACATTGTTGAGATGGAATTTAATTCACGATATAGTTCGGAGAGAGAGGAGGTAATGGCGAGCTAGGGTAAGTATGAAATCGGTTTAAAGAAGAGGTACATAAGAGAAAAGAAGAAGGTGTGTTGGAGACAAGTTTGAAGAGAAGTGAGATGAATTTATGATCACCATAAGTTTTTGCATCAACATATCTTTTGTGATCATCAATTTCAGGTGTCTGAGTTAGTGCTTGATCATCTTAGGGGGTTGGTGCCTCCTTATAGTGTTGATTCCCTACTAAACTAGGGGTTAGTGTTCCTTGTGGGGTTAGTGCCTCACTAAATAAATCTTGTGTGATGTTTAATATTCACATTAGCCATTTTTATGAGTAATATTAGCATAGGTTTTAGTTGGTTTTCTTCCTCTTGAGGGTTTCCAACTTAAATTTGGTGTTCTTGTGTTATCTTTTGTATGTTATTATTTTGTATGGTTGTTCAATGTATGATAAACACACATATGGTTAATGAATTTGATTAAATGGATAATTTTAATGGATCACACAATCATAAGTAATTAAGTAAAAAATTTATAGGACTGATTCACTACCCTCCCCATCATTCCATTGTGCTTCTAACAACATGAATGTGTGGTGTTGATGGGGTTCTTCATCAAGTTTTTGGAACAATCCGCACATAAAGGGAGATCCACAAGACTAAGAAATAATCCCAATGTAAATTTTAGTGGATAATCTTCATTAATTCATGAATATTTGGGTTTTTGAAATTTGGATTTGGCTAATTTTGAGGTGTTAGGTCACTTGTTATTTCGCCTAAATTTTTGGGTACAAATTATTTGTTTTGGTTGATTCACCTAGAATTTATAGTAATATCCATATTTTATATTCAAATAGCCTTTAATGTATGTAAAAAAACAAATATACTACCATTAGAAAGAATAATGCTACCAGATGGTAGCATAATGCTATCGGATGATAGTTTCTTGACCGAAACATTTCCTTTCAATTTGTGGCATTCACCAAGATTTCAAAAGTCATTTTTAGAAATTCACCAAGTAATATTTATGGTTTATTTTTAGGGGGATCTTAAAATTTACCCTAAATAAGCCATGGATAAAGGAGGAAAGCCTCCAAAGACTATAAATAATTGCAGTAGAAATAAACTCCACTAAACCTAGGAGAAAGTTGCAGAAGCCTACACAAAATCATTGATCAAAGACAAACGAAAATAGAGTAAGGTGGAAGTCGATGATTCATGACCAAAAGAAGTGTCTTTTAAATTATTTTGTAAGAAATATATTTATTATATTTAATCTAATGTATATGGTGTTCCACATAACAAAATATGTTTTTACCACATTATATGGGAGATGTTCGACAAAAATGAGAAATATATAAGATATAGAGAATAGAGAGAGTTTGCATGTGTGTATGACACTAATGTAATCTATTTTGAGATATAAATATAGAATGATGTTTGGAGAAAAATTTTATATGATTTTACAAATTATTTATGTTCATCAAGTAAGATTTAGCTTGCTCTTTCCCTCGCACGTACTTAACAAAATGAAAAACTTCTTAACCCTCACACTTTGTTGTTGAGGCTTAAGGTCAACATTTGGTGTTTGAGCCTATGTTCCTTTTGTTAGTCAAATGTCTAGAAAATTTTCACCACTAGGATATTGGAAACCAGCATTGATAGAAATTGAGGATTGGTGGGAAAATCAAATTAATATATTTGTCAAAAGAGAAGCAAAGATACTCATAACATCAATACTGAAAGAAACTAAAGCGAAGTAATTAGAGAATACAAAGAGGAATTTTGGTCTCAATTCCCACATTTATTATTTCCTTACATATTTCTACATGATAAAATAATAGAGTGGTTGCGGTTTCATTTGAGAAAAAATTCTGAGTTGACTGAAGAAAAATTAAATATACTCGAAACCTTGACAAACCATGTACAAGAGCAATTGATTACTAGTTTGAGACCACATTAGATTCTTATATTATTACTTGGGCCATTAAATTTTTGACTAGCTTCGATCATAAGAATGATGAAGTTATAAGTGGAGAAAGAGGAATATTTCTCAAAGAAATCCATTTTAATCAAGATTTTATTACTCAAAAAAGGATTAATTAAAAGCGTAGAAAATTTCCTTTCGGAGATAGGCTTCACGGATGGCATAGGTGAAGGGGGAAATCTAAGAGACATAAATGATCAAATTTTATGGGGTGAGGGTTCGGATAAAATAAATAAGATGACATGAGGAAAAAGAAAAATAAAAACAAATTACATTGTGAAAAAGAAGGATGAGGCGGAATATGTGAAAAATTAAATAAAATAAACTAAATAATCATAATGAGGAGGTCAGAAGAGAGAACTAAGGTAGTCGTAGAAGAAAAGAGTTAGAGAAAAATACTAAAAAAAAAAAAGGTTAGAAAGGGAGGAAAGGGAAAAGAAGTTAAATGAAAGAAAAGAAAAAATGAACAAAATTTAGAAAATAGAAAAGAAAGAAAAACCCACTACAAGTGGAGGCAAGCAATTGGCTACCCTAGAGATGGAGGCGATCTGCAAATTATTTCTATCATTCCCACACAAGGCGGAAACCAACAAGTTGTGGTTACCCCATGGAACCCCATGGTAAGATATTCCATAGATAATCCAATCCAATAGTCATTATCAAAGAAAGCTATCCTAATGAGATATTTACAACAGTTAGTAGGTAAATTAGAACCATATTTCAAAGAGATAGTAGGAGAAAAATCATGGGGAGAAGAAGAAAGATAAGTTTCATTATTAATTAAAGAAAAAGGTGAGAGAGGAAGAGGAAGTCACCGGTATGAAGGAATTGATTGAATAATTCGAGAAAAATAAACATAATAGAAGAAAAGGATGAAGGAGAAAGTAGTTCATAGAAACAAGATAAAGAAGAGGAAAGACAAAATAAGAAAAGAAGAAGTAATGAAGGATTAGAAGAAAATTATAGATTAAGAGATGTTAAAGGAAGAAAATTTATTTGTTGAAGAAAATAATTATGAAAATACATCAAGAAAATATGTCCCCCAACCACCACACGAGCCCAAAGGATATGACCCCTGGATCGGATGATATTCCATGTTTCGCTTCACACACCTATTCGAAAAGTATAAAAGGAGAAATTTTGATAGAAAGATATCAACAATTTCAATAATAGAGTAAAAAGAGAGAAGATGTTGTAAGAGAGTTTAGATAACTATTAGGAGATATATACTTTGATATTGAATTGTCCATAGTCAAAGGGAGGAAGAGTAACTCAACAAAATCTCATAATCAATATAAGAAAGTAAAAGCCTCAAAGAAATAACCAATTACTCAACCACAACAAAATCCCAAATCAACTAGAAAGATGGCTCATTAAATTATGTTGTCAATATTTGGAAAATACACCAAAGATGCCAAGGAAAACTTAATCAATTTAGATTCATACTTGGAAGAGAAACAACATAACAGATTACACAACAAATTTATGTGTTAGGGTCGTGATATTAAATAAATCTAACAACAAATGTTTATACACATTATAAACAACTTTATAAACATAAAATAAATAAAATAAGGTAAAGAACAATAGAACACAATGACACGGAATTTAACGTGGAAAACCCATAAATGGGTAAAAACCATAGAAGAATAATCCACTATAGAGAAACATTTTACAACCTAGTCCAATAACTCCTTCCTCACTTCTACTCCATGTATTTACCCGAAATCCAATGATTCACGTGATTGTTTTGAATATGACCTATAGCCATATTTAAATAACCTGAAGGGTTATAACCATATTAAGTGATAAGGCACACCTCCCCAATTTAATTATTTGATTAATGAAATTAACCGATGCCTAAAATAAATTTTATATTTAAATAATATGAATATAGTTTATTCTATATTATTTAAATATAAACTATATATTATGATGCACTTAATATTATAGTTCTAACACTCCCCCTTAATATTAAGTGGGATCCATATGCCAACATTATCTGTTTTTATAACATGATTTACAAATCCATAAACCCTAAAGGCTTAGGCTAGCACAAGTACTTTTGAAGGAATTATAACACATTTATCATGCTCAACTTACCTTTTGGTACAAAAGGAATTTGAATCCATAACTCGGACATATGATTTAGGCTAAGCATGATTTATGAGACTACATCTCATATTTTCTCATGGAAATATTATTTTATTGCATCTCTAGGATCATTTTAAAACACAAGGACCTCATTTATAAATAGATGCAAACACTATACTTTGTATTTCCCGAAAGTCTATAATTTTACATGTAAACTCTATTAGTTTACTTTAGATCATACAAGATCTTTTACGATGCTTTTAACTAAAGTAGAAGTATAGAGGAAAAGGAGTCAACAATCGGTTGACTATTAGGAGGTGACATTACCATGCATACTATCCCTCAATGGAAACTCTGAAAGGGTAATCATTTCATGAAACTTACGAAGTTTGCAGCACGCGGTGGCTTCATGAAAAAGTCTACGACTTGATCTTTAGTCGGGAAATCTTGAGACCTATATCAATGTTGAGAACCTTCTCATGAATAAAGTGCATATGTATCTCGATATGCTTTGTTATTTTATTTTGAACTAGATTCTTTGCAAGAGCAATACAACTATGGCTATCACATAGAAGAGGAGTAATTCCTTTAACTTCCATGTGTATCTCTTCCAACAGAGTTTTTAGCCACATGACTTCTTTTTCTACTTCCATTACACTTCTATATTCTACCTCAGTAGAAGAAATGGAAACTAACTTATTTTTACTACTCCAAGTAATGACACCTACACCAAACTTGAATATATATCCAGTTGTAGATTTACGATCTATCACATCACCAACATGGTCAGAATCACAATATCCATGTAAATATGCATTGTTAGATGAAATATAATGTAAACCATAATTAATAGTTCCCTTTACATAACACAAAATTCTTTTTGCTAACTTCCAGTGATCCTGATAAGGTTCCTGCATAAACCTTGAAGAAATCCCTATTGCATAAGCAATATCAGGTCTAGTAATAGTTAGATAAATCAAACTACCTACAAGTTTCTTGTATAAAGTAGGATTAGCTTTTTCACATGCAGGTTTAGGATCAAGTTTACATCCTTCTTTTATAGGAATATAAACTAGTTCACAATCTAGCATATTAAATCTTTTAAGAAAATTAGTTGCATATTGTGATTGAGATACTACAATAGAATTTTTATCTTGAAATATAGCCATGCCTAAAAAAGATGCAATAATCCTAAATCGGCATCTCAAAATATTGCATTAACTTCCCTTTAATTTTCATAATTAAAGCATTAGAATTACTAATGATAAGTAAATCATCAACATACACTACAATGAGAATAATAGCATTTTATTCAATGTAAAAAATAAATAATTATCAAATGCACAATAGAAAAAACCAATTTCATTGAAAAAATTGTTAATTTTAGAATACCAAGCTCTAGGAGCTTGTTTTAAACCATATAAATATTTTTTCAATTTACAAACATACATTTATTTTCCTGGTTCTTCAAATCCTTTAGGTTGGGTCATATAAATTTCTTCTTGTAAATCATCATTCAAAAAAGCATTTTTGACATCCATTTGATGGATTTCCCAACCATACTAAGTAGCTAAGGAAATAAAAATCCTTATTGTGCTCATTTTTTAAATCAGAAAAAATTTCTACGTAGTCAATACCGGGTTTTTGAGTAAACCGTCAAGATTCAAGACAAACTTTGAATTTATCTATACTTCCATTTTCTTTATATTTGATCTTGTATAGCCATCTAGATCTGACTATACTTCATTTTTCAGGAGGGACTAATTCCCATGTTTGATTTTTAATCAAAGTAGCATACTCATATTTCATAGCATCTAACCATCTTTCATCAAAAGAGGCTTCTTTGAAAGATTGGGGTTCATGTTCATACAAGGTCATCAAAGCATGATATGTATGATGACTCCTGGTCATTTTCTGAAGGTTTCCTGAATTAGAGTCTTGAATAATAGACTCAGCCCATCTAGGTCTTTTAGTTACAGAAGTACTAGGAACAATCTCATTATCAACCATAGGTTATATACTAGTTTCTTCATTACATACATCATTTTCAAAATTTTCAAATTCAAATTCATTTTCATTTTCATTTAAAACATCATAAGTAATAGAAGATGAAGAAGAAGAACAAAAACAAATTCAAGATTTTAACATTCCTATTTTCTATAACTTCTCTTTTAGATGGATCAAATATCCTAAGACCTTTAGTTTTTATATCATATCCTACAAAGATACACGGAAAGGAGGTTTGATTAAGCTTCTTCCATTTTGATTTCAGAATAAAGAAATAACTTGGGCTACCAAATATTATCAAATGAGATACACTAGGTTTTGGGTTCGAAAACTTTTCCAAAGGATTTTAATTTACAAAGGATCTAGTGGGAACTCTATTCAAGATATGAATAATAGTATTCATATCTTCTACCCAAAGGAATTTAGAAACTTGAGCAGAATGCATCATGGCCCTAGCCATTTCCAAAATAGTGGTCAGGGGAGAAGGGAGTACTTAACTCCTTTAAATGCCACATTCAATACAAAATGAGTCAAAATATTGAATCACATATTCTCCACCATTGTCAGTTCTAAGCCTCTTAATTTTATACTTAGAAGATTTTTTTACTAAAGATTTTGTTAGAGTAGGTATTTACCTTAGCTCATGTTCACCTAGTTACTTTATTTTCCTTTATTGTATTTATCCTCACCCACTTATGTGTGTGGATATTTCTTTTATCTTATTTAGATATTAGGAGATATTATCTAGTTGTTAGGTATAGTTCTTTCCTTGATCTATGGTATTGACTAGTTCTTTCCTTGATCGATGGTATTGACTAGATCCTTGATGTCTAGTTCTCTCCTAAATCTATGGTCTTGAATATTTCTTTCATGACTAGTTATTTCCTTGATTTATGGCTTGATCTACAACCTTGACTGGTTCTTAGATTGTTATTCCTTGCTATTTAAGCAAGACCCATTCTCAATGTATTGTATTGAGTTCCATAATAATATATGATATTGTTGCTCATTTGTTTGCAAATGTTTTATGTAAAGCTATTATGGAAAATTTCTTTCATCTTAATGATCGTGGTGTTTGATTAGCATCTGTGTTCTTAGCTTGGTATGATCTGGTTATCATTCCGTTAATGGTATCGGAAGCAGGAGATTGTTGTTGACATCCGTCAGCAAGTTTTATTTGCAAATAAATTCATTGTGTATTCATATATTTGGGATTTGGTCATATGTTGTTGCTGCATGCATTTTTATGGAAAACATAGGCTTCCATTGGATCCGAAGGTGGGAAAACCCTAAGATCGACTGTAAACTCAACCATTTTTGGAGGCAGTCATTTTTCTAGGTTTTTTGTATTATTGCAGGGAAGCACACCGATCTACCTTGGGATTCATGCCATTAAGAAAAAAATTGAGAGATTATTTTTGGTCCTGTTGGATTTCTCAAGATATGCATGGGGTATTTTTAGCTAGCAACACATCTATCTCGGTTTACACGCAGTGAAGGCTTTCGGATCTTTCCTTTTTTAGCAGGGGTCCATGAATGTTGTGCACATTTTTACTATTTCGGGTAAATCCACAAGTTGCTATTTCCATCT
Organism: Taxus wallichiana var. yunnanensis; assembly: GCA_018340775.1. Classification (NCBI taxonomy): domain Eukaryota; kingdom Viridiplantae; phylum Streptophyta; class Pinopsida; order Cupressales; family Taxaceae; genus Taxus; species Taxus wallichiana. Next base: position 473,288,810 of record CM031242.1, on the reverse strand, counting down.
ACACAGTCTAGAAATAGCAATTTTTTTCGAAAGAGGCAATTGGATGTGACTTTCTTGAAAACACATGACACACCCCAAATTAAAAAGCTTGTAACTTTTCATCGGTAACTTGGTTCTTAGTGCCTTTTTTGAAAAGTGCTTGTTTTTTCGTGCTCTTTCCATTGGAAATATTTATTTTGAGACTTTCATTATAATTATAAAGTGTCAAATATGGAGGAGTGTTGTAATCAATTGTGGATGCAATTTTGCTCTTTTGAGTCCGACGTCCTAAATTTTTAAGAGTTACGCTTTGTACCTATCGTGGATTCCCGAGAATGATATGTTTTTCTATGAAGTATGTGGACTTCAAGAGGATATTGTAAGATTTGTGGAATAAAATAGATCACTCAAGAAGTGAAATTCTCTTCTAAAATCACTCATTCATGATAAGGATACAATAATACACTTCTACGAGAACAAACTTGCTAGCCTATAGCATTACCATCATATTGTGGACAACCATATCCATGTTCCTAGTCCACTTGCATTTGTTGCTCTTGTACCCACTAACATTGATCTGCCGGTCTTTGAGCTCCGAACCTACTTTTGATACTTCTAAACTGTGAGGCTTGTTCTGCATGCTCCTCCACATTTGTGCCCATTACAAGATACCACATGTTGTGTATCCTATACTTCGCTCAACCGCATGGATTTTTAAGAAGCATACCATAGCATTCAGTTCTCGCTTGCTTCGTTCTATGGGTCTCACTAGAGGAGTCATTGGCAGACATTCACAGGGTATTATTTCCACTATTCCACATGTTAAGTGGAATTCTCGTCATGACATTGGTTTTCGAGCAGATACTACATTGGGATCACACATTGATAGAGCTCCTTTTTTGTTCACTCGACTCTGTTTGAGGATCATGAGCAACACGTGAGTTTTGCACCTTCACTCAAGATTGAGAAACACAGGATTTCAGGCACTGTCGACATGATCAACTTGACACACATTCTAATGTTCTTTTGCAGGCACCCATTATGTATTTTTCACCAATTCATATGCAGGCATCTTCTTCATCCATACGTGTTGATTTGGGGTGGATATCTGATCACTCATGGAGGTGACATAGGAATTCATTGAAAGGACTCTACATGCGTGGATCCTCCACCATTCACCTCTCTTGCTCCACTTGTTATACCTTATGCATTGTGATGCTTTGTTTTGAGCATTTTTCTTTAGCAGATTTGTAGCGTCACTCCACCCATTAAAGCGGTATGGGAGGGTGTGGTGTTGATCCCGCTTATTCGGGTTTCATGTCCTTGCCTTGTTACCTTGGCTTTTCTTGGATCGTGACACTCTGGAGTTTATGTCCTTGCCTTGTTGCTTTAGTTATTGTTCTTGAATCGTGGCACACCTATTTTCAAAGCGATTGGTCGATTTATGTTTGGTGTTTTTACACTTTCGACATCACTCTTTTGTGATCTCCTTGTATGGAGCTATTCCGTGAAGCCAAAGTGTTAGTTTTTTTTGAGTTCTATGATCAAGTAGTGGATTTAGACCAAACTTATTCAGCATTGTATGAGTTTTTTTAGCCGAGCTTCTTGGGATTCCTTGGAGCAGTTTTACTCTCTTTTACTTTGTTATTCTTGGTTTTGGGTTACCTTATGGTGTCCCTTTCTTCCCAGTTATTGTACATGAGTACCTCATCAAGCCTAGTTTTGATACTCATATTGTGGACATGCTACATCTATTTTGGCCCCTAGCTTCACTTAAGGGGGTGTTACGAGGTATTTACCTTAGCTCATGTTCACCTAGGTAGTTTATTTTCCTTTATTGTATTTATCCTCACCCACTTATGTGTGTGGATATTTCTTTTATCCTATTTAGATATTAGGAGATATTATCTAGTTGTTAGGTATAGTTCTTTCCTTGATCTATGGTATTGACTAGTTCTTTCCTTGATCAATGGTATTGACTAGATCCTTGATGTCTAGTTCTCTCCTAAATCTATGGTCTTGAATAGTTCTTTGATGACTAGTTATTTCCTTGATTTATGGCTTGATCTACAACCTTGACTGGTTCTTAGATTGTTATTCCTTGCCTATTTAAGCAAGACCCATTCTCAATGTATTGCATTGAGTTCCATAATAATATATGATATTGTTGCTCATTTGTTTGCAAAGGTTTTATGTAAAGTTATTATGGCGAATTGCTTTCATCTTATTGATCATGGTGTTTTATTAGCATATGTGTTCTTAGCTTGGTATGATCTAGTTATCGTTCCTTTCAAATTTAAATTCATTAAATTTTGACCGGATCATCGATTTATTTTTAATGAAATATAACCAAATCATACAAGAGAAATAATTAATGAAAGTGATAGCATAAAGAGAACCATTAAGAGAAGGAACTTATAGGGGTCCTCTAACATCACTATGGACAAGATCTAAAGGTTTAGAAGAGTTATTATCATGATGACTATGAAAAGGATCGATTATTGCTTACCATGTAAGAAACCTTCACAAGTTTCATGATTTTGGGAAATAGGTGGAAGACCAGTTACTAGGTTTAGTCAAGACATGTCATACATGCTCTTGAATTTTACATGACCTAGCCTCTCATGCCATAATTACAAGTCACTTCTTTGAGTTTCCAAATAAGAAGAAGAAGGGAAACCAGAAAATACATATAAACCATCTCTTTGAATGCCTTCAACTATAGTAACATTATATTCATTTTTAATAAACCATTTATCTTTTAATATTGTAACACTATAGTTATTTTGAGTCAAATGAGAACAAGGAAACAAATTCATTTTAAGTTTAGGTCCTAATAATACATTGTTAATAAAACCATTTGCTACTTATGTTTTTCCCCGACCCTAAACATCGAGAATAGAATGATCACCCAAGTAGATTTGATCCATTCATTAAGTTTATATATGATATCAGATCTATAGGTCGTATGCCTAGAAGCACCACTTTGTCTAATTTACATTCATTTTATTATGCAAAGAACCAAAGTGGCATACAAATCAATTACATTTGGTTTTTATTTTTGGTTTTTTCTGATTTTTGTTTTGATTTTGGTATTGAATATATTTATTACCTTTTTGAAATTTAGGATTTGTTTTATTTTTAAATTTGTAATCCTCTTTCTTATGTCCAAATTTACCAAAATTATGAAATTTTCCATCAAAGCTAACTCTTAGATTTCCAGGTTTCTTATCCTTGCTAGGAGGTTTAAAAGTTTTCTTTGTGTTTTTTTTAAATCTAGAGGTTTTACCTTTTGATTTCTAAGCGAGAAGTGTATGTGAGGCATTCTCCTTAGAATAAAAATTTGACATTACTTGTTCTTCTTGTATAAGAAGAGAACTAAGGGTTTGTAAATATGGAATGTCTTGTTTTGTTTGATATTTAGAATTCAAAATTGAAATGAAATTTCTAAATTTTTCATGAATATTTAATTGGATAATAAAATAGAGAAATTTATCATGAATCAATTTATCTTCAAAGAGGTGTTGATTGAGTATGAGGAGGTTTCTAATGCGAGCTAGTCAACTTCCTAAAAAGCATTATTTTGTTCATAAATGTGGAAGAGAATTTCCAAAAGAGGCCCCCACATTTTTGGTCATGTAAGATAAAGAACTTTCCGACTCATATTTGGGAATGCCCCTCATTCACAAAAACTTAATCATTCCATCTGGAACACCCTACTTGAGAGAGTCTCCAATAAGCTTTCTACTTGGAAAGGGATTCTCCTATCTCAAGTGGGTAAAATTAAACTCCTCCAAAGCTCTCTTCAAGGTGTTCCAATCTATGTCATGTCCCTTTTCCGCTTCTAGGTAAGATTTTGGAATCTCTTGAAAATTTTCAAACAAGGTTTACTGCGGGTAGGGGCTGAGGATAATTTCAAATTTCCTCTTGTGTCCTGGGAAAAAGTGACCAAGCCCAAGGATTGCAGGGGGCTAGGATTAAAGAATATGAGACTCATGAATGAAGCTCTCGTGGCTAAATCTGGTTGGAGAGTGATAAAGGAAGAGGGCCTATGGGTTGATATTATCAAAAATAAATATTTAAGGAACATTGGCAAAATAGAGACTTTCTTTTTGTAGGACAATATACCTAAGGGATCCTTTTTTGGAATTCTTTTCTCTCATCTAGGGAGATCCGGAGCAAGGGGATTAAATGGAATATTGGGAAAGGTGATATAATTCACTTTTGGAAAGATTGTTGGATCTCTGATAAACCCCTTGTTGAGGATGATTCTGGAGAACTGTGGTGCATCTCTTTGAAGATAATGGTAAATTTTGGGTTAAGGACTATTGGAGATTCTCCAACAATCTGATTCTTTGGGAGAAGGTGCTTCCCCCTCCCAACTTCATTGGAGACACTCAATTTTTTGATGACCTCAACTCGAAGTTAAAAAACATGTATATTCCTCTTTTCCAACAAAATGAGGACTCTATTATTTGGAAGGAAGAGGATTCTAGAAATTTCTCTGTTAAATTTTCTTATCTCCTAAACTTCAAGAATTCTAGTCAAAAATATTACTAGAGAAAAATTTGGGTAAAATACCTTCTTCCTAAAGTTAACATCTTCCTATGGTTAGCTACTCAGAATAAAATCCTCAATGTGGATAATCTGAGGAAATGAGGCATGCTCATCCCCAACAGTGTGTCCTTTGCAAAAAAGAGGAGGAAAGTGTCAACCACCTCCTCATCTCTTGCCCCTTTTCTCGAGGGGTGTTTTCCAAGGTGTTGGAGCTTTTCAAGGTCCAATGGGTCTGTCCTAAGTCCATTAAAGAATGTTGGTTATAATGGGATTTCCCTTTTAGGTATCCCTTTCTTTTGGCTATTTGGAAAATGGCCCTGCCACACTTTTTCTGGAGCTTATGGAAGGAAAGAAATGCCCTCATCTTCAGAAATTAGAAGGAAAACTTTAGAAAGGTTAGTGTTGGGCTGATTTCATCAATTAAAGAGAACTCCAAACTCATTAAGGTGAAGCCTAAAATGGCTGCTTCTAGTAGAGAGAAGAAGTGCTCAAACAGTTCACCTTCATTCTGCCTCAAGTCAATTTTCCATCCTCTAAAATTCAATGGTCAAAACCTAAGAGGGGAAAATTCAAACTTAATTTTTATGGGGCTTCTAAAGGTAACCCTAGACTGGCTAGTGGAGGTGGCATAATTAGGGATCACAATGGGGATTAGATCTTAGCCTATGTTGGTCCTTTGGGGATGCAGAGCAACAATGTTGCTGAAGCTTAGGCTCTCCTCTGGGGTGTTAGTCTTGCAAAGGAGAAAGGGATTAAACATATCCATATTGAGGGGGATTCTCTTCTC